>JAQQSE010000095.1:3000000-3327740 GCA_035772565.1 Antheraea assamensis | reverse complement strand
ATCTCTGATACTACGTCTCGATTCTAATATTACTCCCTGATAGAAAAACACATTCAGATTATGTGTGTTTAGTTCAGAGTTCGCAGTTATAATCTGTAACTGGTAATATTTATTATTTTTATGTAAATAATTATAGAAGTATTTTTTCCTATTCAAACTAGAACCCACTCCAAACAGAGGAGGTGCAGGTTTCGTAGGTGTTAGAGCTACGCTGAAGATATACTGTTCTCAGCATGAATGGGTCGGCTCGCCCGGGGTAGTACCACCCCTCACAGAAAGAAATATATGACAGTTTCCTAATGAGAAAGTTGGTGGCGTTTACCATATGACGACACCGTGCTTATTAATACAAGATTTGGATATAATTAAGCATATTATTATTAAAGATTTTGACGCATTTGCCGACCGTGGTATTGAGTTTAGCAAAGAAGGTTTAGGAGCAAATCTGTTTCACGCAGACGGTGAGACATGGCGTGTCCTACGAAATCGTTTTACTCCACTTTTCACATCTGGCAAAATGAAAAATATGCTTATCTTATGACTGAACGTGTTGACAAATTTTCAGATCATATTATAGATTTATGTATTCAAAATTCAGAACAAGAAGTACATTCCCTTGTCCAGAAATTTACGATGTCTACAATCACAGCTTGTGCTTTCGGTGTCGACATTGATACACTTAATGACAAATTGAAAGCTTTAAAAGAAGTTGACAAATTAGTTTTAACGACGAATTTTGCAACGAATTGGACATGATGTACCCTGGTATATTGAAAAAACTAAATACCTCATTGTTTCCAGCACTCGTAACAATTTCTTTAATGATCTAGTAACAAGTGTTATTTCTCAACGTAACAGTTTGCCTACGAATAGAAAAGATTTCATGGCTTTAATACTTGAGTTGAGACAAATCGGAGAAATAGAAGCCACCAAAAGCAATGCTGATGATAAAAAAATAAGTCTTGAATTGACGGACGACATAATAGCAGCTCAAGCATTCGTATTCTATGTAGCCGGATATGAGACTAGCGCTACAACGATGGCGTTTATGTTATACCAATTGGCACTCAATCCTGATGTACAAGATAAAGTAATAGCTGAAATAGACGAAGTGCTTGAAAAATACCAAGGAAAAATAACATACGACTGTCTTATAGACATGACTTATTCAGAGAAAGTATTTAATGAGACTTTGAGAAGGTATCCGCTGGTTGAACCTTTACAAAGAAATGCCCAAATAGATTATGATGTACCAGGCACTAATATAACTATTAAAAAGGGTCAGACTGTCTTGGTATCAGCCATTGGCATACAAAACGATGAGATATATTATCCTAACCCTGACAAATTTGATCCAGAAAGATTCTCGCCGGCAAACTCTGGAGATAGGCACCCATGCGCATATATGCCTTTCGGAGTTGGCCCAAGGAATTGCATCGGTAAGTAAATTCATTATTATAAAAATTCCAACTATACTTGTTTATGTAATAATTTTTATTTAGTAATAATTAGTAGTAAAAATGGCGTTATCCCAGAGTATAAAATAATATCGTGTTCCATTGTCGAGAAAATTATTTAAATCGTTCTCTAATTCTTATTGTATCCATAGAACGAATGGGTTATTCTGTTACATTACATTTTTTTGATTGTAGCGATATATAATCGTCAGACATTTTATCAAAGATACACTATAAAACGTAAACTGTACAAACTTTGAAAAATCTATATCTGCTAGAAAGAAACAGAAAGTGCTTAAGGTTACGGTTTGGAACGCAAGTTATGAACTGCATAACTGCATTTAGTACATTTTGACATATGATCGTTGTCCTTGTTATGACTTCTATTTGACATTCATACAAAGGTCATACTTTATGAAACAGATATCATATGATTTTTCTTTTATGTATGTGACATACGTATATAATATTATCAAATTTGCAAAAACTGGCTTTAGTTGTAGTTGGTAGACGCGTTGATGATTGTAGCGACACCTACAATATGACAATACTATTTTATACGAAGCAATAACATACAACATTGTAATGTATACTTAATTGTATTAAATGTCTTACAAAAAAAAAACTTAAACTTTTCTGCTTCGCAGTTTTTTGAATTATGTGAATTGGACATAAGATTTCATGTTATATTTTCTCTTTACAGTTACTCGTAAAGTTTGCGGGTTTTTTACATGCCCGTCAAATAAATGTCCTGTAAAAGCGAATTTCTAATATATACATTTTCAACTAATGCACTAAAGCGTTATGAATCGGTCTCTACTTTCTTTATAAAGATTCGCTTTCATATTTACTAGTCAATTACATATTGTTTTGTACATATTAAAAATATTGTATTTTTTTCCAGGTATGCGTTTTGCCAAAATTCAGTCGCGCGTGTGCATGGTTAAATTCCTTTCTAATTTCCGAGTAACACCAACCAGAAATACACAAAGAATAATGGAGTTCGACCCGAAAAGGCCTATCATTGGCTCCAAGGGAGGAATATATTTAAACATAGTACCAAGGAAAAACAAAACATAAAATATCCTTCTGTAATTAAAAAAAAACACTTTTATTATTACACTACATAAACACATTTAAATTATTTTGTGCTTTAATGTAAATGCATAATTTTACAATAATGTTTTTGAGATGAATGTCTACTTTTTAAATTGCACGGTGTAGGGTTAAAATACGGACAATTGTTATTCCTAGTGTATATTTATTATAAATAAATATTTGGATTTACTTTTCTGTGCATTTTTTCTTTAAATATCTCACCGAATTCTAAAATGTTTCGATCTTTAGACAAAGGAAAGCAAAGTTTCTATCGAATATTATCATTAAACAGAAGCGTTGGCTGCAAAAATAATAACGCGATGATATTTATTAATGGGTGTAACAACAGATTAAAACAAAATTTAATTTAATTTAGAGTAAAATTACAACCAATAATATTAATTTCTATGTTTATAAAATTTAATTCAATTTTCAATCAAGCGTAAAATGAAGTGTTAACGATATATTAATACCATTTTATCAAATGAGGTTACTGATGTTATATTTTACTTTTGCCAATATAGGTTACACTAGCTGATACCCGCGGCTTCGCACCCGTTTTCTTTAATTGTATTAAAGTAATATAAAATAGTGAGAAGAGGTAGAATTACACAAATGCTCTTTTAAATATTTGTAGGTATGACACGCATGCCGCCTACTGTGATATGTAACGTGTACATTAAATATGTAAATACTAACAGTGTGCTGGATGGGATTTAGCAACAACAACATATTTGGAACTTTAACTTGCTATATAATTCCTTCAGTGCTCACTTACACAGTATAAGAAAGTAATACAATTTCTCTTAAAGATGTTATTATATAGATATTGTTAACATAATTAAGTTTTTGTGATCATAAAAAAGTAATCGCTTCTCAATTCCGCAAGAAATTCTATAATGGAACTCTTAAGGTAATACGTATCTGGTCTAATATTGGAAGTACGTCTTCTATTTTCAAAATACCTATTAATTATAATGTTGAATTATAAACAATAAGTTGATGATTATTTTTCTAATTCAAAATATAGAAAGAAGTCTTAAAATTTTGCATTAATATAAATCACGATATAAAACTCTATATCTATCTGTAAGCAGTTTTTAATATTTACGAATTAAAATAGCGCTCATTGATATCGACGCAATATTCTAATACGTTGCTATACTTAATAGCACCGGGAAGTTGACCACTCATATTTTGCGTAACGACTTGAAAATTCGTAAAGAGTTTTCCCATTTTTGCCCACCTTTATAAAAAAAGTTATGAAAGATTTAATTTCGTGGGCCAGCAGTGTCCGAAAAAACTTTCGAAAATTAAAAATTGTCCAATTGTGGGTGACAGCTAGTCTAAAATAAAATAACCTAAGTTAGTTCCTATAACTTCAGTTATCTGCCAGTGAAAGTCATGTGAAAATCGGTCCAATCGTTCAAATATTCCACACGGATGAAATCGCGAGTAACAGCTAGTTAAAAATAACATAGCTGAAGTTAGTTCTCATTATTTTAGTTATATGTGAGTGAAAGTCTCGTTAAAATCGTTTTAGAGATTCCACATTGGATAGGAAAAAGATGGGTAACAGTTAATCTAAAATAAAAAAATTATAAGTTACTCTTTATAAGATCAGCTACGTGCCTGTAAAAGCCACGTGAACATAGTTCTATCCGTTTTAGAGAATACATTGTGGGCACAATTACAGATAAGAGCTAGTTTAATATAAATTAACCTAAGTCAGTCCTTATAAAGTCAGTTATATGCCAGTAAAAGTCCCATGAAGATCAATCAAATCGTTTTAGTGATTTCACTGCGGACAAAGGCGCAGGTAACAGGTACTTAAAAAAAATAGCTTAAATTACTTCTTATGGGGCCAATGAAAGTCCCGTAAAAATTGGTTTTGCCGTTTCGGATATTACTACACTACGGACAAAGTTGCGAATAACAGCTAGTCTAAAATAACATAGCCTGTAAATTCAGCTCCCTGCCATAAAAATTTCCGTCAAAGTCGATCCAGTCATTTCGGACACTACCCGGAACATACAGACTGATATACTGACACAATTTTAAAAATTTAATTTTTACTATAAGTAGTTTATATACTTTTATATCCAGTCAGTAAATAATATTTTGATATTAGATAAAGATACTTCTTTTTTATTATATCTATAGATTGCAAATCAAAAATTCGAAATAATACTGACCTAAAATGACATTTTTGAATGAAAACTTACTAATTCAATGAACATAAAATAAATAAGGGCGTGCGACTATTCGAATTAAGCGATAACGATTCAAACCGAATAATACGATTGAAATGCGAATTGAACTAACGAATAATTCGAACTATTGGGATTTATCAAATAATTTAATTTATGCGTCAAATAAGCATTAACTATAGAATGTTACGAACTAACCAGTTACGCCATCACAGTTGACACCAACCATTAAGAGCATTCAAAAATACTCTATCTCTATTTCTAGCCAAAAAGTGGCGGAAAAAAGTGAAAATTACAAATTCCAGAAATTAAATGTCGTTTACTTTTATTTGACAATGTTTTTTTTTTCAACGTTACTGACACTTTTCTTTATGAACTATAATCGATGTCTTAATTTATAAAGGAGCACACAAAAAAATGCAATATAGTAAGGTCTATACGTTTGTACGTTATTAGTTGTTAATGAATTTTGGGCGCCATTTTTTTATGTATGTCATTAAAAATAAGAGCAAAAAATTCTAGAAACCTTTTAAAATATGAAATTTGACAAAAATATTGAAATTTCTTTGAAATAAAATAATTCTGCTATTTATATATAATTTTTGTTAAAATTGAAATATAAAATCAATTAGATTTAAGGGAGAATGTATGTTTTTAATAAATATGTTCAATAATAGGAATTTATTATTGCAGAATTAAATTACATAGTAAATTAAAGTTCTTATTCAAAGGCATTGAAATCTTGATGTTTAATTAATAGTTTTTTCGAGGTTAATTTATTTTAATTTTATTTATTAACATAGTGGAAAATGTTGTAACCTTTTCTATAACTATTAGTTTAATAACTCTACCTTATTAAACAAATATAGGAATAGTACGAATTTTCTATTCAAAATTAGAATTTAACTTCATTATTCGATTCGGTTCGATTCGAGCATTGCTTGCGCATCCCTAAAAATAAACTTATTGCCACGGGTATAATATTATTGGTTACTATAACAACGGTTGCTTAATGTCAGGGGCCGTCCGTATCTGTAGGAGAATATGAAATTTTAGCTGAAAAATATATTTAGGATAGGTTTTAACTCAAATCCGTTCTTAGTGAGCGTCTACGTTGCAAAAGGAATAACTATGGTTAATTTCAAGTCAATCGAACATACAGTTTTGGAGAAATCGTGATGAGTCAGTCAGTGGTATTCCGCTTATATATATAAAAAAATAGATAGATTTGGAAAACTATTTGTCGGAAAAGAGATATTTCAATGGAGATCCTATTTCATTAGCGTTGAACCTTGGATTTCGAAGATATTTGTAAGTTTATGACAAGCCAAGACTAGGCATCTAACTATTGTCAAGAAAATTCTGGTGTATGATACTAGTTGAAAAAAATAATAGTATATACTAAATTCCATATCAGCGCCAAATAGTGATATATTCGGTAACAAAAACTTCACTATAAAGTTACGTCCAAATAAATACCAGAGATGTGAAAAGACCGAGAGCGCTTTCTTGGAAGTTCCCTATTGCGAACAGAGTTGCCGACTCTTTCTTCTTATTTGTACTATGTTGTTTTTTTTGTGGGGATATGTAAAAAATAAAATTTACTTAAATCTTATGCGAGTGTAAACGAGTTGAGAGACGGAGTTCAGAATACGATTCATAATATTCACCACAACGCGTTATTAAATGATACTAGAAATTAATTTGTGTAAAGAATAAATTTGTGTATACAAGAAAATGGAGCCCATTTCGAGCAAATAATTAGTTAATTTACCATTTTTTGTAAATAATTAAAATAATTGGAGATTTCATGGTTTTCCTTTTATTAAATTGACCAAGTATGTTAGAGATATTTCATCCTTGTGATTGACCCTAAGAATCGATGCAATAAATTTACAGGGTGTAATTCTTACAGATTTTAGTCGGTTCGATACCCGGGTGAAGCAAGAGAATTTTCGAAATTCTTTGAATGCAGTTTTATTTGTTTTCAAAAATAAAGGCATGTTTCTTTGGGGTAAAATTTGATATCTATATTATTTAGAGTACTTTCCCTCCACGTGGCATTAAAAAATTCCAGCCTGTATATATATTAAACAGAATATATAAAAAAATTATAAATTGACCCTTGAACAAATTTTATAGCAAATATTTTTGTTGCAAAAATATTGCAATTATTCAATTTGTGCCATCGAAGTCATTGCTGTGGAAATGTTATTTTACAATTAGAAAAAAAATATTTGGGGATTTGAGATAAAATAATTCGGATGTTTTGGGGTAATGTATCTAAATATACACTATAACTAGCAGTCGCCCGCGGCTCTGCACGCGTTTATTAAACCTATTCTTTTTATTAAAGCATTTTACAATTGTGAGAAGATGTAAACTTACAAAATTGTTCTATCAAAACATTTGCTTGTAGCACACGCGCGCCACCTACATGTAACGTCTAAATTAAATATGTAAATATTAACAGTGACCCGGATAGGATTAGCATCAGCAACATATTTGGAACTTTAACCCACTATATAACTCTTCAGTGCTCACTTACACTATATACATAATGTACATATAACATAATGAAAATTTCAAGCTATAAAGTATGTATTAAAAATGCCATTATAAAGATATGAAACGCCCATATTGTCAATATAGTTAAATTCTTGCAACCATACAAAAAGTTATTGTTTATCTGTTCCGCAAAAAATCGTATTATGTCGTTCTCAAGGAAATACATTTCTAATCTAATAATATCTTATTATAAAGACTTATTCTATCTTCAAAATTACTATTAACTATAATATTGAATTGCAAACAATTAGTTGATAATTATTTTTCTAATTAAAACTACAGAAAATGTATATAAATTTTACAATTAGATAAATCAAAATATAAAACTCTTATATCTGTCTGTAAGCAGTTTTTAATATTTATCAATTAAAATGGTGTTCATTGAACTCGACGCAATATTCTTATACGTTGCTTATATGACATGACTTATGTAGACGCGAGCGCAGTAGATAAAAAAAAACGACCGCAAAATCAACCAAAAAACAATATAATTCAAATTAAATACATGTCATCATCATCTTACCCTTATTCCACCTAAGTAGGGTCGGCACAACATGTTTTCCTTTTCCACTCTCCCCTGTCAGATGTCATCTCAGTAATCACATTTCTTATATACATATCGTTTTTCACTCAATCCATCCACACCTTTTTCGGTCTTCCTCTACTCTATATGTGTCCACTTTTAAACTTAAAACTTTCCTGGTTACATGACTCTCATCTCTTCTCATAATATGCCCATACCATGCTAACCTATTACTCCTCAATTTCTCTGTCACTGATGCTATTTGCAAACTTCTTCTGATATACTCATTTTTAATCTTATCCATTCTTGTTACACCACACATCCATCTTAACATTCGCATTTCTGTCACATGTAATCATTTCTCATCCGTCTCTTTCGTAGCCCAGTACTCGGATCCATATAACACGGCTGGTCTTATTATAGTTTTATACACCTTCCCCTTGAGTTTCAACGGCACTCGTGGGTCACAAACCACACCAGACACCTTTCGCCAATTCATCCACCCTGCATTTATCCTATTCCTCGCCTCCTTGTCTATTCCACCGTCGTTTTGGATCAATGAGCCAAGGTGCCGAAAAATAGAGCAAGCTGGTAAGAATACACCGTTTAAGGTAATATGACAAAAGCTGGATGGACCGCCGAAGTCACGGAACAAATGTTCAGTTTTCATCCTACTTATCTTCAAACCAACATTCTCCAGTTTCTCTTGCCATTTCTCCAGACTACTCTGGATCTCGTCAGCACTTTCACCGACAAGAACAATATCATCAGCAAATTGCATACACCAAGGTGCTTCCTCCTGTATGTCTGATGTTAGTGCATCCATGACAAGATGGTATAGATTAGGGCTTAAAGCTGATCCCTGACGCAAACCTACAGCCACATGGAAATTGTCGGTAATTCCAGCCTCGGACTTAATACATTAAATAAAATCAAATTAAATACACGTGAAAGTTGAAGCGTCCAAACGTTTAGTACATTATAAAATGAAACCGTTACAGACTCCCAATTACCTCATTTTATTTTATTTTCATTTTTACCTCAAGATAGATGGGTATAGTAAGCTATCCTTAAAAGATAGGTATATCCATCGCAGACATTATTTTGTAGATCTATAAAAGAGGAATGTCTCACTGTGCATTGTTTTGTTATAATCCCAAAAGAATTAGGCAACGTTTTCGGTAAAAACTCCCAGACGGCTTGACTTTTTCCAACACTTCCAACAATTATCGTTATATTTCAACCAATTTACATAAACCTTGACAAATCATATAATTAAACCTTCCTCATGTACTATTCTATCTATTGGCGAAAACCGTATTACAATCCGTGTAGTAGTTTTTGTGTTTATCGCAAACAGACAGACATACGCAGTGGACGACTTTGTTTTATAATACGTAGTGATTATTACACGATTTCACAGAAACTCCAGACTTTCTTTAGAAATACCTTTCAGTGTCCCACGTATAGGTAGCCGCTTAATTAATCGACAAACTTTGCCCTTTATGTCACATGCTTTCTTTTTCTAACAGTTTACGTTTGAAAATTAAACGTTTAAAATATTTTAATCTTACTTTTTCTTTGCTTTAATATTAAGAACCAACTTCTTTATTTTGTGCATGTTGTGTTCACATTTAACAGGGTTCATGGCAATTTCTGCTTATCGAACTCAGCTTTGTGGACCTTAAATAAATAAATAAAAGCGTAACAAACTCACTTTCGTAATTGTAATATTGGTTAGGATAAATATATAAGCGATGATCGCTCAGTTGGTAGTGTGCTCAGATACAGCGTCGAAGGACGTAGGTTCGAATCCTAGCAACTGAGTCGGAGCTTTCGGTGAAGGAAAACATGTATGGCGGTAACATTGTATGGCGGTAGGGCTTTTTCTAAGTCCGCTTGGCTAGCTAACACGCTCAAGTTGAAAAGCTGTCGACAAGCACCTGTTGATGTGTTCAGACAGCTGCACTCGAGAGCCAGTCTCCCTCTAGCTTTAGCGTGACTACCATCTTAGACGACATCATCATTTAACATCAGATGAGATTGTTGTGAAACGTTACACTATAAAGTAAAAAAGAACATTGCCAAAATGAATTAGCTAAAACTGTTGTTGTTCTAGCAAAAACATCTATACGAAATAATCAGAAAATATTAACGCATGATGGTAATACAAGGACCGCGAAGATAAAAAAAGTTTTTTTTATGTATTCATTACATAAATTATGTATACATTGCATAATATGTTGTAATGTGAGCGCGTGACTTTGATAAGACAAAGTTCTGAATTGTACGTCTTTAGTTTTAATTCATTTTTTTTTTTTTGTAAATAAAGTAAAATGTTTTAAATTTTGGCTACGTAAGTAACATTCTCACTCGCATTTATAACACTAGAAAGGGATTGTAACTGCTTAACGATAACCTAAAATTTATTATCATTAAATATTATATAGTAATTAAGGGTGGATGAATTCACAGCCGGTTTGTTTCCAGTTTGAATATAAGATTGCATTCACCCGCATTAAATAAATCCAGTGTTATGAATATTAATTGAGATCCATCTCTTTTTATAGTAATTTTGGTCACATTTATCTTGATTTTTCTAACAAAATTGGTTTTTATACATAAATAAATGATTAAAGTGTCCGCTGTTTATTCGGGGTAATGCCCGAAATGGCTGACCCAGTGTGTTGATTAAACTATACTGGTAATAAGGGGCATTTTTGGATTGTTATTTGGTTAACTTTCATTACTGTTAGAGAGACAAGGACTAAACGGCAGTAATAAAATATAACAATTACTATACAAAATCATTAAAATTAGTACCCAATAATTAATAAAATATCTTTTTTGGAGATCGTTGAATTCTCTATACGAAGAACCATTATTCATTCCAAAGTCAATGTTTTGTTAGCAAGTATAAATGTTTTATAGTTTATCAACAATATTTTTCATATATTTTGTATAGGAAATACGAAAATGCAATGAGGGTGTTTTTAATTTGACCATCCTCAAGTATAAACCTCATGGTAATTTAAATTAAAAAAAAAAACATTACTTTTTGGGTGCTTAATTATTTATACGTGATGATCTTCATTTTCAGTTTGTCATGTAGTGATTTATGACTTGGCTTAATTTTTACGATCGGCCGCGCGCGCCTGACATCAGCCCTCCTTGGGATTATTTTGTCGTACCACTAAAACTTCAACTTCTAAACTTGGATGCCAAACGTGAATATTTTACTCTTCGATTACAGGTGGTGAAGGTTAAAATGACGCGTTTATGTACGATGTATCCGTGTATTACACCTCCACAGACTCTGGTTTCAGGTCTGTTGTAGGCGTAGCTACGAGACGATATTATATATATACATATATACATACACAAATATAGTATTATAGTTATCGTATACTTCACTATATGAACATATTAAATGTAAATTAATATATTCATAGTACAAAACTATTTTCAACGAGTACGGCAACGCTGGTTCTAAGTGATGACCTTTAGTAGCAGCGTCAAATGTCGTTTATCTTCCCTCGTTGCTTTTTTTATGTTATAGAGGGGGCAATACGAACAGGTGGGTCACCTGATGGTAAATGATCATCGCCGTCCATAGACACTAGCAACACCAGGGGAGTCGCAAGTGCGTTACCGGCCTTTTAAATATGTGGGCCTCCATCTTTATTATCAATATGCACGTATCAGCATAGTGTTCCCGGATTACAGCGTTTAACAATACAAACTGTTAAGATTGTCCATAGGTTTTTTAAACTAATAATATTAATTATGGTATGGGTAAAACTGATGTTTTGTCAATTGTTAAAATGGACATACTTTTGATACCATATTAAAACTAACAGGTTTTGTGTAACAACTCGAAATCCTGTCCCGGAGACGACCTGCCGATCATATAGGTGTATATATTTATTTATGTGACATTACCAATAAGCTGATAGTACAAATTACATTCTTATCTTGTTTATTAGATATATTTAATTACTCTATTTTAACCATGACTTGCTAAATGATAATAGTAACAACTTAATGACGTTTAATTATGGACTCTTTCCAATAATCTTTACTAATATTTTAAATGTCAGTTTGTTTGTTTGTTACACGTTCACACCTTAACTACTCAACTGATCATTGTTACATTTTGCATATATATTGTTATGGGTACAGAAAAGCATATAGGGTACTTTTCATCCAGAAAAGATGTTATGTCTCCCAAGTGTATGTCGAATCAACATTAACGCGGGAGAAGCCGCGAAAAAAATTTAGTAGTGAGCTAAACAATATTAAAAAAAAATACGTTTGCTTTGCTACCATCATTTTGCTCAGGAATAATGAGTAGTGAAACCCACCTTATCTGTATGCATACAATATAGTAAAGTATAAACAAAAATATACCGAACGTGAGTGATGCTATATATAGCCCCGGATGGACCCTAACCATACTATGTATAGTGAAAAACCTACTAAAGCAATTCGTTTCGATACTTTTCGATTTTTGAGTACAGTCGTCACATATTTAAAGGATCTGCAGGTGATTGCCTTTGTATTTCTGTAATTATGCATGCATTCGATATCGATTTTTTAATTAGACTTAGCAAACAGGTGAAGTATAGATATTTTGTGATGCAAAAAATTCATATCGTTGAAAAAGGATTAATAACTTAGTTACTACGATAAACATTTCGATGATAAGTCGCAAATACTATTTATAGCGGCTACTTCTTGATGTATCTCTACATTCGGTAATCGTCAGTGGACACGACCGAACGCCGCGATGTCGTTCCTCTACTTACCGCTCGCGTTGGTCGCTATTGTTTACTTAACATACCTGTACTTTACAAGAAATTTTAACTACTGGAAAAAACAAAATGTTAAGGGACCTCAGCCCGTCCCGTTTTTCGGAAATATAATGGAATCTACGTTACGGAGGAAAACAATTGGAATGGTTTTTAAAGAAATATATGACAGTTATCCTAATGAGAAAGTTGTTGGCGTTTATCGTATGACAACACCGTGCTTATTAATACGAGATCTGGATATAATTAAGCATATAATGATTAAAGATTTTGACGCATTTGTCGACCGTGGTATTGAGTTTAGCAAGGAAGGCTTAGGAGCAAATCTATTCCATGCAGACGGTGAGACATGGCGTGTTCTACGAAATCGTTTTACTCCAATTTTCACATCTGGTAAATTGAAAAATATGCTTTATCTTATGACTGAACGCGTTGATAAGTTTTCAGATCATATTAAAGACTTATGTATTCAGAATTCAGAACAAGAGGTACATTCCCTTGTTCAGAAATTTACGATGTCTACAATCTCAGCTTGCGCTTTTGGTATCGAAATTGATACACTTAATGAGAAACTGGATACTCTGAAAAAAATTGACAAATTAATTTTCTCAACAAATTTCGTAAACGAATTGGACATGATGTACCCTGGTATATTGAAAAAAGTAAACTCCTCAATATTTCCAGCACTCGTTAAACATTTCTTTAATGATCTAGTAAAAAGTGTTATCTCCCAACGTAACGGCATGCCCACAAATAGAAAAGATTTTATGGATTTAATACTTGAGTTGAGACAAATCGGAGAAATAGAAGGCACCAAAAGGAATGCTGATGATAAAAAAATAAGTCTTGAATTGACGGACGACGTAATAGCAGCTCAAGCATTCGTATTCTATGCAGCCGGATACGAGACTAGCGCTACAACAATGGCGTTTATGTTATATCAATTAGCACTCAATCCTGATGTACAAGATAAAGTGATAGCTGAAGTAGATGAAGTACTTGAAAAATACCAAGGAAAAATAACATATGACTGTCTTACAGATATGACTTATTTAGAGAAAGTATTCAATGAAACTTTGAGAATGTATCCGCTGGTTGAACCTCTACAAAGAAATGCCCAAGTAGACTATCATATACCAGGCACTAACATAACTATTAAAAAGGGTCAGACAATCTTAGTAACACCTATGGGCATACAAAACGATGAGAAATATTACCCCAACCCTGACAAATTTGATCCTGAAAGATTCTCGCCGGCAAACTCCGGAGATAGGCACTCATGCGCATATATGCCCTTCGGAGTCGGTCCAAGGAATTGCATCGGTAAGTAAATTCATTATTAGAAAAATTTCAACCATATTTGCTTATATAATAATTTTCGTTTAGTAATAAATATTAGTAAAAATTGATGACATTCAATAAAAATAATCGCAGAGCAGATCTTTAATAGACTTTAGGAGGCCGGTGGATCACCAAGCCGGTAGGATTTGAGTCAATCTTATAATTTTTCGGTTACTATGGGTCTCACAGGGAAATATAAAACTCGAGCACAAACTGCTGTTCCTCTTTGATGCCCAATGTGAATGTTAACATCACAATGAATTTAAATTAATAAATTTAAATTCTCCATAAATTGAAATTTTTTTTCTTCGTTTGACGTATAGAATATCCAATTATATTCAAGAAGTTTTGTATTTTAGAAAAGGCCTATATTTTTCAAAACCTATAGAAATTAACTTATAAACCATGTTATATAAATACTGCAGATATGCTTCACTTCTCAACCTATTCATCAAACTATTCCGCGATATAATCGATTTCTACATAAAAATTCATTAGAGTCCGTCCAACTGTGTAACCCTGATTAATGGAAAGATATTCAAACAATGGTACTTTCGTATTTATTCATCGGGGTCAAATTGGAATATACAATTTATTAAAAATAATATATAGTGTGACGCCACCTAGTGGTGGCATATGGTAAAATATACGTAAAACATTCAGATGTACTAATTTCACTCTAGGAAATCAATATTCCTTTGTTTACTGGGTGGCGATGTAACAAAACTACTACTGAATCATTTAGGTTTTAAACGTTGAACTAAATTAAAATACAATAGTACTTATTTAAATCGAAAATCTCCAAACCTCGAACAAAATGTTTGTTCCTCTTACCTCCAAGTCTCGAATCTTACTGAAAATATTAAAACTAAAAGAAAATACATTGGATATAGGATTTCATGATATATATTCTCTTTACAGTTACTCGTAAAGTTTCCGGTTTTTTTTTACATACCTGTTAAACAATTGTCCCGTAAAAACCAATTTCTAAATGTACATTGTCAACTATGAACGCCCTGTGTTATATAAAAATACCTTTTCCTTATTTCTAGCTTATATAATATCTATAAAACGTTATGAATCGGTCTGTACTTATTTTATATGTGACGAGACATAAGAAAACATATCATTTATTAACATTAAAAATATTTGCTTTCATATTTACTATTAATTATATATTGCGTATTTTTGGTACATATTAAAAAAAAAATTGTATTTCTTTCCAGGTATGCGTTTTGCCAAAGTACAGTCGCGTGTGTGCATGGCTAAATTCCTTTCTAATTTCCGAGTAGTACCAACCAAAAATACGCAAAGAATAATGGAGTTTGACCCGAAAAGGCCTCTCATTGGCTCCAAGGGAGGAATATACTTACACATAGCACCAAGGAAAAACAAAGCTTAAAATATCTCTCAACAATAAAAAAATATGTGTTATTATTATTATTATATATATGCACTACATTAAACACATTTTAATTCTTTTGTGTTAAAATTATATTCATATTCTTTTTTATTTTTATTTGTCTACTTTTTAAATTGTATTGCGATTATATTATACTAAAAATTATATACATATATATATTTATTACAAATAAATAATTGATTCAACTTTTCTGGGCATTTTTGCTTTAAATCTTTCAATAACTTCTAAACTATTTCGATCATTCAATTTCAATCGAGACCAGCAAAGTTTCTATGGAATATTAAACAGAGGCGTTGACTGCGAAAACAATAACGGGATGATTTTATTTACGAGACCATAACAACAGTTTAAACCAAAATTTAAATTTGTGTTAAATTACAACCAATACTGTTAAATTATATGTTTATATTTTTAATTTTATTAGTTATGCAATTAACAATCAAATGGAAAACGAAGTGTTAACGATATATGAACACAATTTAATAAAATGAAGTTACTGATGTTATATTTAACTTTTGTTAATATACGTTCAAAATATAATCAATATTAACCAAATATAAAAAATAACGCAAAAGGTCTTAAATATTTTCAAATAAGGCGACTTAGAAAATTTTGTTTAGAATATTTGTTAACACACGAATGTATCGTTATTTATGACGTAGTCCAAATTTTATAGACTGATATTTAATATAGCGTACCAAAGGTTAATCAGTATTATAGAAAACACCGATAACAATAAACATTGTGAAACAGCGACATTGTTCAAGTATATATGAAGTAGCTACTGAATAATAGGAGCGGATATTTTGAAACAAAAACAGTATAGAAATGGAGAATATAATAGGATAGGATAACACACGTGGCAAAAATCTCATCGAAGTTTTTCATTTATCTGCGTTATTTTTTGAAAATATTAATCTAATTATATATATACATATTGCTTTTTAAATCCATTCCTCTCCAATACTTGTATCAACACCTCGAGCTTCTCCGTGAATTTTACGGTAGTTGATATGATGCTGTTGCATAAACTGACCGAACCATTTTTCTGATGCTTTGAAAACTGATAATCCTAGTTCTTCGGCATACTTTTTAGTACTTCAGCTTTAAATGATTTAAATCGAGTGTCGTTTTATAAAGTTTACATTGTATATATAAATAAAGTTTGTATGTTTCTAGGCGGTAATCTCTGATACTACGGATCTGATTCTAAATATTAACACCCTGATAGAAAAAAAAAATTCAGTATTATTGTGATTTAGTTCAGATTCGCAATTATAATCTGTAACTGGTAATAGTTAGTATTTTATGTAAATAATTTATAGAAGTATTTTTTTCCTATTTCAAACCAGAACCCACTTCAAACAGAGAAGGTTCTTAATTCGGTTGTCCAATTATTTATATTTGTAACTTCAGAACTTCTAGATTTATAAATCGATTAGAAAAACTCTTTCCTTGTTGGAATATCCCTATATTTCGACAGAGGTCACATTTCATTAGCATTGGACCTTGGACTTCAAGATATGGGAAGATATTGGTAGGTTTATGACTATCCAAGACTAAGTACCTAACTATCGTCAAGAACATTCTGGTGTTCTGTGTTTCTGTGTGTATGTGTTCGCGTACGCGCGAGGTTTGAATGGGGGTGTGTGTGTGTGTATGTACGTATGTAGTTTATGCGTGTAAGCTGCATATGGTTAACGAGAATTGGATATTTTTGATAACTTTTCATTTGAAAGCTGCGCTGTTGTGAAAGAATATGTCTAAACCACCTGCATGAATATTATATGAATGTGTAAACATATTCAACAACATGTTACGGGCATAATTAGACTTTGCTGAGCGTTCGTGAAAGATCAAAGAGTCTGTTTAGTAATATTTCTCAAACCAATTCTATCTAACAAACCTGGACAGTCGATTTCATTGCTTAATAAATTATACAAGGACACCAAATTAGAAACTTAACATCTATGTTCAAGGCTTAATATACCTAATTCCCTAAGAATCTCATTCCTACCCGCCAACAAAACCATACCTCGGCGTTTAAGTATACTTAAAAATGTGAAGTTACAAGAAATAACTTAGGCTATTTTATTTTAGACTACATGTCACCCGCGACTTCGTTACCGTGATATTTAGCAAAATATGTAGTTCACTGTAAGCAAGGTTTTGAAGCTTACGCTGCATTGGGTTCCAACGATTAATATAATTGATATTCATATATTTGTATTTATGTATGTAATTTTAATTATATTGTCTTTTTGGTCAATTTGACGATCATTTTATTTTATTTACCACGCTCATATCTCCATAACTCAGTAAGAATAGCAACATATAAGAATATTGTGTCGAGTTAAATTATCCCTATTTTTGTTGCAAAATATTAAAAACTTGTTACAGACAGATATAGAGTTATGTATCTAGATTTATATTCATGCAAAATTTTAGGACTTCAACTCTGTCTGTATTTTTGATTAAAAAAATAATTGTCTACTTATTGTTTACAATTCGGCATTATAATTAATAGGAATTTTGAACATAGAAGAGATCGTTTTAATATTAGACCAGACACGTATTACCTTAAAAGCTACAATACAATTTATTGAAGAATAGAGAAGCGATTGCTTTTTGTCTGATGGCAAAAACTTAATTATGTTGACAATATATGTATAATAATATTTCTAAGAGATATCGTATAGCTTGATGTTTTCATTAATTTTTTACGTAGTGTAAGTGAACGCTGAGGGAGTTATAAAGTGGGTTAAAGTTCCAAATATGTTGTTGATGCTAAATCCCATCCGACGCGTTCTTGGTATTTACAAATTTAATGTACACGTTACATATTACAGTAGGTGTCGTGGGTGTCGTATGTACAAATGTTTTTGAAAAAGCATTTTTGTAATTCTACATCTTTTCACAATTTTACATTTCTTTAATAGAATCTAAAAAAACGCGTGCGGAGCCGCAGGCAGCAAGTAGTATTCTAATATTCGCAAGCGATGTATGAAAACTTTAGAGCGCATTTCTTATAAATTACTCTATGATAAATCACCTTCATCCACTCATGTCTTCGTAGTTCGTAGTTTTACTAATACTTCGTAGTTTTAAAGTTTTTTTTTTGTATATTAAGCAGAATATATAAAATGTAATAGATCGACCCTTCAACAAATTTTATAGCAAATATATTTGGTGTAAAAATATTGCGATTGCTCCATATCTGCCATCGAAATCGTTGCTGTGGAAACATTATTTTAACATTACAATAAAAACTGTTTGGGGATTTGGAATAAAATAATTCGGATGTTTAGGCGACAATATATATAGTATAATTATAGTAGTACATGTATTGATAATCGATTTAATTGAAAATATAGCTACTTAATCATGTCCGATTTCTTGTAAAATGTTACAAATTATAAACAGTTGAACTAAATGGAACATTATATTTGAATAATATAGAAACTTGTGCATTTAAAGGTAAACTAAATGTTATGCACTGCAGTGTTGCATACGGTTTGCAAGCTTAAATATTTATATATATCTCCATGTATTTCCATTACGTAATTATAATGTGCTTTTAATTGGCTAGCAGAAATAAATATTTTCAATATGTTGATACTCTAATCGTAAATGGGAAAAATGAATTGTGTTACCCCTAAACTCAAGATGTTAGAGATCATGAACTTCGACCTTAAATGCTTCCACAATCGATAACTACTAAAGTGATACGTGTCTACAACTATCAAAAAATCCCTAAACAGTAAAGAAGCTATCTATAATGGTAATATTTGTTGTTTACTTTAATCATAAAATTGAAAAAGTAAAAACAATAAAAATAGCGCTTATCAAATTGCAACCCAATTTATCAATAGTAGAAGAGTTTAGAATTGAATAGCGTATTCTGTACTATTTTAGTTGGACATCTAACGAAATAAAAAGAATAGACAAAGATATTTCAACCAGCAGTTTTGATTAAAAAATAATAAGAGAAATTAACTGAAAATGTTGAAAGGGGCTCGACGAGGCATTGTTTTATTTTCAAATTCACGTTTCTTCCGTTTGTGAATGTTAAAAGATGCTTCACTATCTACTTAATTAAACGCTAATGAAATAGAAAAAAAAAATTAAATATAACAAAACGGTAAACTTCTTCAGTTCTTTGATTTATATCAATAAAGAATCTGCAGAAGACATGGTTATGTTTATATCTATATTTTCGATAGGTACAACAACAACTTTGCCATGATGTATGTAAAGTACGTAGTAAAAATTTGCAAGAAAAGTTATGTATTTTCCTTTATTTTCTAAGTTCTTTTTTCTTTCATATATTTCTGAATATAGTCAAGTAATTATGCCAATAAACAAATATCTTTATAGATTTTGTTTACTTTTATATAAAACAAAGTATTTTAATTTAACAGCTTTTCGTATGAAACCCTAAAATATTAGGTTTAAATATGTGTCGGTTTGTTTGCTGATATATATATTTTTCATGTGTAAATATGACATTTCATAACGGGTAGTTTTAAGTAATGGATGGAACAGACCCATGTTTATTTAATGGCCAAGTTAAACAAGCGTTATATTGCTGTTATCCGTGTTTAACTTTACCACCGCACCCCAGGGATACTTAAACACAAACAAGACCTGACGCTAGATAGATTAGAATAGAACTATCTAGGTTTGAAACAAAATAGGTTACAAACAAGAAAAAGAGTATTAGGTGAAAGTAGTTGCTGCCCTCGGTTACTAGCTATTGATCGCGGCTTCGCTCGCTGACCTATCCCTTTACCCAGCTTGCCTCCCTATAAGGACGACGCCCGGCGGCCACCTTCCGCCGAACTGACGACTAGAGCGGCATGGTGATAGCAGTGCGCGATCCCATGTCGACCCAACCAAAGCGGCGGTCGATACACCGTGGAGTTTTAGTGAGTGATCCCTTGGGGACAGTGCATTTTACTGAATTAACTCTTGTGCTTTTCTGTACGCCTGATAAGGTGTACGCAAAATTCCATATACATGGGTTTAATAATTACGGCGTGAAAACTTAAGGAACAAACTCACTTTGGCATTTATAATATTGGTTATGTTGAATGCTTAATTAATTAATTTGCCAAGGTGAATTATCTAAAACTATTACTGTTCTAGTAAAAACATATCTATCTATACTTACTAAACAAATACAAAAAGTTTTGAGGTTAAGTGAGAAAATATTTATGTATGAATGTAATGCAAGAACCGTAAAGATAAAAGATAGATAAGTAGATATTTTAATTATTAATATATATTTTGTAGGTGGTAGAGCTACGCTGAAGCTATTACTGGTTTCAGCATGAATGGGTCGGCTCGCCCGACGCGCGGGGTAGTACCACCCTCTCATAGAAAACTGACGTGAAGTAACAGTGCTTGCACTGTTGCGTTTCGTTCGGTCAGTGAGAGCGCCGGAGGCCCACATATATTAAAAGGCCGGCAACGCACTTGCGACTCCCCTGGTGTTGCTAGTGTCTATGGACGGCGGTGATCACTTACCATCAGGTGACCCACCTGTTCGTTTGCCCCCTATAATATAAAATATATATATATATATTATATTTCTTAAAAGATAATACTAATTATATATATGTATGTTGTATTGTGAGCATGTGTAGGTGTGACCTTCAGAGTTGTACATCTTTAGTTTTACTTAATTTCCCTTATGACGTATTCTAATAATCAATTTATAAAGCTTACTTTTTTTTTATGTCAACTTTTTACAAATACTAATAAAAAAAAATGTTTTTAAACTTAACCTCGTAAGTAAAACTCACGCACGCATTTATTAAAGGAGTAAGAATTGTAACTTTTTTTTTTTTCGAACCGACTACACTGTTGGCTTGTTAAGGCCGTTACGGATTGTAACTGGATGGCGCTAGTTTAAGTGTTATTCTCATTAAATATGATAATCTCATGGTATCTTAAATAAAAAGACATTACTTTTTTGGCTGCTTTATTATATATACATATTAAATGTAATATAATGTAGTCATGGCAACAACTAAATACAACAAGCGCGGCAACGCTGTTTCTAAATGATGACTCTTAATGACAGCGCCGAATATGTTTAATCTTCCTTCGCTGCTTTTTCCGATGCCCATATTTCTTATCAACATACCTGCATCAGCATAGTGTTCCTGGATTATATAATTTAATATACAAACTGATGAGTTTGTTTATATTTTTTTAAAGTTAAGCTTTTTATATCGCATCAAAGGTTTTCGTCTATCTATCGCATGTTGCATTACAGTCGACCAAGGGGTAGGGCTAAAGTGAAAGGCGCTCGGCAGAGCAACCAAGGCTGATATGGCGGAGTCCATGGCGCAATTCACAATAACTCAATAATTTAAATAAATATTGTACTGTTTTTAAAAACGCAATTTTAATACTCTGAATCGAACTATTTTCCAAACATTTTCAATTAAATTGCCTACGACGCAAAGAAAAGTCTCACTTGCATCGTGGTTTCAACATTTTTTAAATTAATATTCTTGTTGGTGAATCTGATGCCTTGTAAATTGTTAACATAGACATACCTTTGGTATCGAGTTAAAGCTAACGGATTCTATGTAACAACTCTGAATTCTGTCCCGGAAACGAGCAGCCGAACGTATATACATTCTTACGTGACATTCAAAATAAACTGATATCTAATACATATTACATTCTTATCTTGTGAATTATATAGATTCAATATCTATATTTCAAGTATGACTTGCTAAGTTATACAAGTATAATTACGATATCTTATGGTATGAATAATATTTACTAATATTAGAACTGCGCATGCGAGTTTGTTTGTTACACGTTCACACCTTAACTGCACAACCGGTCATTGTGAAATTTTGCATACACATTGTTATGGGTATAGTAAAGGACATACATTTCATCCAGAAAAGATGTACTGTTTCCCAGGGATATGGCAAATCTACATTAACGCGGGTGAAGCAGCGAGAAAAAGCTAATAGTAAATAAAGGTAAACGATATTGTAAAAAAAAGACATTCGCTCTACTACCTATATTTTATTCAGGAACAATGAGTGGTGAAATCTGTCTTATCTACATGCGGTGCAACAGTATGGTGAAGTATATATAAAAATAGACAGGTCACGAATGTGCGATATATATCCACAGCTGGACCCTAACCACCCTATACGTAGGTCAAAAGCTATCAAAGCATTTCGTTTACGATACTTTCTTTTTTGAGTACAGTCAACATATTATATTCAAATATCAACAGGCTTTTTCATTGTTGTACTTCTGCAATTATCCATATATTCGATACCGATACATTATCTTTGGAATTATACTTAGTAATCAGATGATGTATAGATATTTTGCTGTACAAAAAGTGATATCGTAAACAAAAAGGAATAATAACTTAGCTAACACTACAAATATTTCGATGATAAGTCGCAAATACTATTTATAGCGGCTACTTCGTGATGTATCGCTACATTCGGTAATCGTCAGTGGATACGACCGAACGCCGCGATGTCGTTCCTCTACTTACCGCTCGCGTTGGTCGCTATTGTTTACTTAACATACCTGTACTTTACAAGAAATTTCAACTACTGGAAGAAACAAAATGTTAACGGACCTCAGCCAGTCGCGTTTTTTGGAAATCTAATGGAATCTACGTTACGGAGGAAAACAATTGGAATGGTTTTTAAAGAAATATATGATAGTTTTCCTAATGAGAAAGTTGTTGGCGTTTACCGTATGACGACACCGTGCTTATTAATACGAGATCTGGATATAATTAAGCATATAATGATTAAAGATTTTGACGCATTTGCCGACCGTGGCATTGAGTTTAGCAAGGAAGGTTTAGGAGCAAATCTGTTTCACGCAGACGGTGAGACATGGCGTGTCCTACGAAATCGTTTTACTCCACTTTTCACATCTGGTAAATTGAAAAATATGCTTTATCTTATGACTGAACGTGTTGACAAGTTTTCAGATCATATTAAAGATTTATGTATTCAAAATTCAGAACAAGAAGTACATTCCCTTGTCAGAAATTTACGATGTCTACAATCTCAGCTTGTGCTTTCGGTGTCGACATTGATACACTTAATGACAAATTGAAAGCTTTAAAAGAAGTTGACAAATTAGTTTTAACGACGAATTTTGCAAACGAATTGGACATGATGTACCCTGGTATATTGAAAAAACTAAACACCTCATTGTTTCCAGCACTCGTAACAAATTTCTTTAATGATCTAGTAAAAAGTGTTATCTCCCAACGTAAAGGCATGCCTACAAATAGGAAAGATTTTATGGATTTAATACTTGAGTTGAGACAAATCGGAGAAATAGAAGGCACCAAAAGGAATGCTGATGATAAAAAAATAAGTCTTGAATTGACGGACGACATAATAGCAGCTCAAGCATTCGTATTCTATGTAGCCGGATACGAGACTAGCGCTACAACGATGGCGTTTATGTTATATCAATTAGCACTCAATCCTGATGTACAAGATAAAGTGATAGCTGAAGTAGATGAAGTACTTGAAAAATACCAAGGAAAAATAACATATGACTGTCTTACAGATATGACTTATTTAGAGAAAGTATTTAATGAGACTTTGAGAATGTATCCGCTGGTTGAACCTTTACAAAGAAATGCCCAAATAGATTATGATGTACCAGGCACTAATATAACTATTAAAAAGGGTCAGACTGTCTTGGTGTCACCCATTGGCATACAAAACGATGAGAAATACTATCCTAACCCTGACAAATTTGATCCAGAAAGATTCTCGCCGGCAAACTCTGGAGATAGGCACCCATGCGCATATATGCCCTTCGGAGTTGGCCCAAGGAATTGCATCGGTAAGTAAATTCATTATTAGAAAAATTCTAACCATATTTGTTTATATAATAATTTTTCTTTATAAGTATTTAGAATGTAAGGGATATATAAATTAGATATTAATAATTATATAATTATTACACACAATATTAAATATAGATATATAAATTACTTAGAAAATAATATTGTATTCCATTATATTTACAACATAAGGGTAAGCATAAACACTGGAATTATTTAGCAGTAAAACACACATTCAATAAAAATAATCGCGGAACAGATCTTTTATAGACTTTAGGAGACCGGTGGATCACCTAAGCCGGTAGGGTTTGAGTCAATCTTATAATTTTTCCGTTGCTATTGGTATCACAGAAGAATATCAGAACTCGGGCATAAACTGCTGCTCCTGTTTGATTAGCAGTGTGACAATTAACATGACAATGAATTTAAATTGATAAAGTTAAATTCTTTATAAAATGCAATTTTTTCTTTGTTTTAAAATGTCTAGTTAAATTCGAGAGGGTTTGTGTTTCAGAAAAGGCTTATATTATTAATGCTTATTTAAATTTATTTATTTAAACTATTTTTTTTTAGTTTTACTTAGCATATGTATATAGTGACTGTTCTTTCAAAAGCGTGCCTACCAGAAACTGTACAAGGTTCGAAAAAATCTATTTCTGTTACATAGAAAGAAGCAGTGCTTGGGCTATGGTTTCGAACACACGTTATGAACTGCGAACATATTTAGTACATTTTTGAAATATGATCGTTGTCCTTGTCATGACTTCTATTTGACATTCACACAAAGGTCATACTTTATGAAACAGGTACCATGTGATTTTTTCTCGTATGTAGGTGGTATGCGTATATAATGTTATCTAATTTGCAAAAAACTGGCTTAAGTTGTTATTACACGCGTCTATTTTTTGCTGAATAGTAATTTGTATTCTAGAGATGATTGTAGGTGTCGCTATGAATATACTATTTTGCCAGACGGAATAACATATTCATAACATTCTAATGTGTACTTGACTGTATTAGCTTTAGACAAATAATTACAAAAACTATAAATTCAATGTCTTAAAAAAAATTAATTATCTGCTCCCGTGATTTTTTGGAATTGTGTAAAGTGTAAACATAGGATATTTGACTAATAAAGGCGTTACATTGCGGAAATCTATCATTAAAAATATTTCTTAGCGGAAGGGCGCAGTAACGTCCTCCGCATTTTTTTTTGTAAACATAGGATTTTGTGTTATATTTTCTCTATACAGTTACTCGTAAAGTCTGCGTTGTTTTCTTAAATGTCTGTCAAATAATTGTCCCGTAAAAGAGAATTGTTAAAATATACATATTCAACTAAATATTAAATAAAAATATTACTAATTATTATATAAAAATACATTTTCCATACTTCTAGCTTATATAATATCTATAAAGTATTATGAATCGATATCTACTTATTTTTTATGTGACGAGACATAAGAAAACATATTATTTATTTATTTTATAAAGATTTGCATTCATATTTACTAGTCAATTATATATTTTTGTAAATATTAAAAATATTGTATTTCTTTCCAGGTATGCGTTTCGCCAAAATTCAGTCGCGCGTGTGCATGGCGAAATTCCTTTCTAATTTCCGAGTAGCACCAACCAAAAACACGCCAAGAATAATGCAGTTTGACCCGAAAAGGCCTATCATCGGCTCCAAGGGTGGAATATACTTAAACGTAGTACCAAGGAAAAACAAAGCGTAAAATATCGCTCAACAATAAAAAAATATATATTTCTATTATTACACTAGGTACGTCAAACACATTTTAATTATGTTGTGTGTTAAATTTAAATGGGTATTTTGAAAATTTTAGATTAATGTATTTAAGATAGAAAAATGTCTAGTTTTTAAATTGTATTGTAATATTACCTATATTAAAGAGTATTTAACAGTGTGCAGGGCTAACATACGGACAAAATTGTTATTCCTAATGTATATTTATTGTGAATAAATATTTGGATCAACCTTTCTGTGCATTTTTGCTTTAAATATCCCAATGAATTCTAAAATATTTCGATCTTTAGGCAAAGAAAAACAAAGTTTCTATCGAATAATTATCAATAAACAGAGACGTTGTGTACAAAAATAATAACGCGATGGTGTTTATTTATGAGACCGTAACAACAAAACAGTTTAAAACAATATTTATATTTGTGTTAAATTACAACCAATACTGTTAAATTATATGTTTATATTTTTAATTTAATTAATGATTTAATTAACAATCAAACAGAAAATGAAGTGTTAACGATATATGAATACAATGGAATAAAATGAATTTACTGATGTTATATTTAACTTTTGGCAATATATTTTGTTCAAAATATTAATTCATATGACTATATATATAAAATAACGCAAAAGTTGGTAAGTATATTTATAGAAGGCGACTTCGAAAATTTAGTTTAGATTGTTTGTTAAGACACAAATGTCTCGTACAAATGCATCATTATCCATGACGTAGTAGTTCAAATTGTATTGATTGATATTTAATAAAGCTTATCAAAAGTTAATCAGTATTATAGAAAAAAACCCCGATAAGAATAAACATTGTGAAGCAACGACATTATTCAAGTATATATGAAGTAGCTACTGAATAATAGGAGCGTACATTTTGAAACAATAACAGAATAGAAATATAGTATTATAGAAATAGAGGGTATAATAGGATAGGTTAATTAATACCCGTGCAAAGTTTTGCATTTCGTTGCGTTGCTTTTTGATAATAATTAACGATCCAGAGACTTTTAGGTTCGGTTGCAGCAGTTAATGTTAAAGTTAAAAATTCGGTTAAAGTTATTGTTAGGCAAAAAATAGGTTGCACCAATTGACAATGGTTAAAATGACGTCACGATTTAACGTTAACTATTACCGCTCCATGTTGGCCGGTTACCGTTATTGTTAATGTCAATTTTTGAATCGGTTGTCATGTTCACTAGAAAAAACTTTATAATATCATGTCGTTGCTAAGAGAAATCCTGTGGGAAACTGAAAATAGTTCTTCCGATGACGAAATCAATATATTTGAAGATAATTCGCGTCTTAGAAAGAAAAAAGTTTAATTTCCTAGAATTGGAAAATGTCCACAGGACGACAAACGCTAACGTTTTGTCGTTGACATCTGAAATCTGTCATCAAAAATCTGTTGACAGTCACAGAATAACAATAGTGACACTTGGTGACACTTATAACAAAGTCCTGCCAAGTAAAATATATTACCCTTTTCGATTTTAAGAACTAATTGGCTTATTGAAGTAGCAACCCTAATAACTTTAACAATTACAAAATGTTTGATGGTGCAACTCGTTTTGGCAAATGTAACTGTTAGCAAGTCTTGTCATTGTTAAAGTTAACTTTAACAATTACAATAACCACGATTTTGGTGCAACTCAGCCTTAATATTGACAATTATTTTCATTATATTTTAGTTCCATTTCTTATTTCTTTTTACTACATTTTCATTATATTTAAAATCATTATTGATGATTTTCACATCATATCAGTTAGCAGATGGGACATAACTTACTGAGTACATATTTCCATGAAATACGATAAAGCCATTTTTAAGTGAAATCCAGATAGACAAGCAAAAATCTTTATATATCGTTTATATCTTAAGCTGCCTTTTTTTTAGTTTTTTTAGTTTTTCAAAACTGTTAACACGAAATTCGTTACACGTTTTAATACCCTAATTTGATTCTTGTAAAGGTTGATTACAGAACAATTCTCTATATATTAATATCTTTTTAGATCCCCAATTTGAGTGATGTTGAATTTTCGTATAATTGGCAACGCATGTGTGATGGGCAACGCATCTTTGATGCGTCCCGTGTCGCAAGTGTTCATAGGCGGCAGTGATTACTTATCATTAGATAACCTGGCTATTCGTTTGCCTCGGATGACATTAAAAAATATTAAAAAAATTATAATTCCGTTTATTATCATCATAGTAACATTATTATCACGAACATGACTTTAATTTTTTTTATCTGTATTTGGATTTAACTTCAATTACTTATGGACGCAATTTTTTTATTTGGTACAGGCAAAAGTAGATGGAGTATGTGTTGAATACTATACTATAAAATGAACAATTATATTTTAGGAAATCAACTCCGTAAAAAACGTGTGCGGATTTGAGGGGGCAGATTTAAACTGTTACTACAGTGTAAACTCCTTATTACGACAACTAAGGGACCGTGCTTTTTTGGCAGTATAGAGAATCGACGTTAATTGGAGTTAAAAGGATATTGATATTATTT
This sequence comes from Antheraea assamensis, assembly GCA_035772565.1. Lineage (NCBI taxonomy): Eukaryota > Metazoa > Arthropoda > Insecta > Lepidoptera > Saturniidae > Antheraea > Antheraea assamensis. Next base: position 3,299,138 of record JAQQSE010000095.1, on the reverse strand, counting down.
TACGATTCTAATATTTATTTACTAATATAATGCAAGTTTGACAAACGTAACTTAATAACAACACTTATTGCGTATAGTCTGTTATAATCATCTGGCGTTTTTTGCTTCTCAAATTCGTTTACCTAATTATATTTTACTCATTCTGAAATAGTGCGGGATTAACTCTATTATATAAAAAGGTTTTTTTCTAATGATACTGTTGCATCAACTCCTAATTCGATGCTTGGTGGAGGCTCAGGATCACCTATTTCATCTTCTTCATCTACTGGTTGTTTCTCAGTTTTTCGCACTGAATCTAGAATTTCTTCATCAGTAAGTGATACTGCTGTAGCCAGGCTATCGTCAACTTCTATGTATGTATGTCGATTTTCATTTAAAACTTTATAGGTTAGCGTGCGTTTGACCACAATCTCATCTGATGTTAAATGATGATTTGGTCTAAGATGGTAATCACGCTAATTCTAAAGCTAGACTGGCTCTCAAATGCAGCTGCCGGAACACACAAACAGGTGCTTGATGACAGATTTTCAACTTGAGGCTGGTAGCTAGGCAGGCGGACTTAGAAAAAGCCCTACCACCGTGCTATGCTTTCATCGCGATGTTTTCCTTCATCGATAGCTCCGACTTAGTTGCTAGGATTCGAAACTACGTCCTTCGACGCTGTATCTGAATACACTACAAACTGAGTCATCATCGCTCGCATCGCAATTTTTTGGCATGTCAAACTGTTTATCCCACGCAGTTAATAAAAGGTCATTTTCAAACTGTGGCTATTTTTCTGCCTCATTACTTGTTGAACTAGTACAAAGTCCAGCATGACGAAAGAGCAGGGCAGTTAAATCTAAGAAAGCTATAGGCTATATAGCGTATAGGCTGCTTTCGGGTTGGGGCTGCTTTAAAAAAGATTAAATTAACCGGTTAAATTTGAAAACGTCGCTTCCTAGTGACATTATAATAAAAACTACTTGAAGATTTGCGATAACATGAATCGGATGCTTTAAGGCACTGTGTATAGTATAGTATAATTATAGTAATAGGTTTATTGACAATCTTATTAACAGAAAATATAGCAACTTAACCATTTATGATTCCTTGTAAAATGTTACAAAATGTAGTTTTTTTTTTTCGAACTGACATACGCTGTTGGCTTCATAAGGCCTCTACAGTTCCACCGGACTACAATCAAATTGTAGACAGTCGAACTACATAGAACTTTAGATCTGAATAATCTAGAAACTTGTGCCATGAGGCATTTAAAGGTAAACTAACTTTTATGCACTTCAGTATTACCTACGTTTTGCAAGTTTAATGTGCTTTCATGTATTTCCATTACACAATTGTAACATGCCCTTAATCGAGTAGCAGAAAAGTTTATTCTCAATATGAAACTTAATGCTGTAATCGTAAATGGGAAAAATGAATTGTTACCCCTAAACCCAGTATAGTAGGGATCATGAACTTTGACCTCAATTGCTTTATAATATTGGTTACGATGAATACATAATTAATTAATATACCAAAGTGAATTAGCTAAAACTATTACTCTTCTAGGAGAAACATGTATACGAAACAAATACAAGAAGTTTTGAGCTTAAGTGAGAAAATCTTAATGCATGAAGGTAATGCAAGAACCGTAAAGATAGATGAAGTATGTATTTGTGCGTTGTATTGTGAGCATGTTATTTGTGTAGATGGGCCTTTGATAAACAACGATCGGAATTGTATATCTTTAGTCTTAGTTAATTTCTTTTAGTTATTAAAGCAAAATGTCTTAAATTTCAACTGCGTAAATAAAACTCACACTCGCATTTATAACCTGAGTAAGGATTGTAACTGAATAACGTTAGCCTATATTAAATATTATATTGTCAAACTTATCAGTGAAATTTAAAAATAACTTGTTCGTAACACAAATAGTCGAAAGAATAACAAAATAAAATAATAATACACATTAATCGATATTTTCCAGAAATGTTAATCATAGTCTAGATTTTCAATTGTTATGCCACAAGTGTGGCGTTGAGCCGTACACCGCGCAGCACACTCTGTCTGAGTGTGTTGCGTGGGAGGAACAATGCCACATTCTGGCCGCGGCAGTAGGTGTGGATCTTTCGCTGCCGAGCGTGGTAAACGCCATGCTCAAAAGATGTTCAATTGTAAAATTCAAGTTTCATCCAACAGACCGAATCGAAACCCATTGAGAGCAGTCATGTTTATTGGATATAATAATGTTACGCCTAATATCAGATGTATTCTTTATAATTTTACAACTAGAAAAATTATAGCAGAAACCATGTAATAAATACTCCTATTACAGTAGTTTAGTTTTATAATGTTAACAGGAAAAGTACCGTGATCAAACTCGTGAAAGTTTAAAATCAAAATAAATAAGTCAAACAAAAATAAGTTCACACATTTATTGTTAATATTATCTATGTTCGTCTTTTAATACTTCGGAATTTTTAAAACTATTAAAATAATAGGTTCATAGTCATCTGTGAATTATAAAAGGTACATATATATGGTCTTGTTTTAATAATACTCCCATTTGACAACACACACTCTAACGATACTCCCACACCTGAGTGACGAAACTTCAGTTCATTTATCCCACTAAAACCGAATTTCAAAACGAATACCGATAAAGTCGCAGAATAACTAATAACTCAGCTGACAACATTTCAAATGACAACATTTCAACAGTCCGATAGCTTGTAAAGTATGACAATAATGTCTTCCAACATCTATAGTTATTGCGACCACTGACAAAACTTTGTCGCGATACACGAAGGTATGGGAGTAGCATAACACTAAAACTCAATTTAACAGTTCTGTAAAAATAATATTAAAACTCATATAATAAGCAATTTGTATTTTTAATACTATACTTGAGTGCTAAGCTCATTCTTATTATCATCATACCTTTTTGTGTTATTCATTTTTATTTATTTGCACTGCCTACGCTATTTTTTTTCTCCACTATACCGCTGAGAGAAAATACCTTGTGGCATGTAGCTACCCGGTGCATGAACTAAAAGTGTAGCAAAATATTTATTCATTCAAAACTTACTGAGACATTAGAATCAATCTAAATTTACGAACATTATAATTATAAATAAACCTAACAAACACATAAATAATACCTGTTCTCTTATCGTTTTTCATTCTTTTACATTCAATTCTCCTTAGGATATTAATCTAATACAATTAAAATATATATATAATAAAAAAATTACAAATTATTGTTGTGAAAAAATAAAAGCATTTGAAAATAAAACAGTTCAGATTAATTATATTTAAATTCGCTTCATCACCATAATATATCTGCAATACATACAACATTATATGTACAGTTATTTTTTTCATACTTATTGGTAATATATATGTGTCATAATAATACATTCTATGAGGTATGTTGTAGGTAACTATAGTATATAAATATTACTATACCAAATGTTATCACAATCAGTTAATTATTATCTGCGTGATAAGCATAGAAACAAACCGACAGGAGGACAAAAATCCCAAAAACCATGGAAACGTATTCTGTCGTCGATTCTAAAGCCCCCAGGCGTATTTATTTTCATATGTCTAATGTACTGATTCCTTTACCCCTTGATTTTTTTTATGCCAACAGACAGACGGTTCATCTGATGTTAAATTGTTACCGTCGCCTATGGGCAACTGCAACACAAGAGGCATCATTGTTGTGTGACCGATTTTGAAGATGCTGTTTTAATCCCTTTTTGAAGAGCCCCAACTCATATCTCTGGTGAAGCACCGTGCTAGGTAACACATTCTACAATGCTAGCGTGCGCATAATAAAGCTTGTAGCGAATCTTACGATTGTCTCCATTCTGCTGGGCTTTAGGCATGCGGTGATGAGGTCACCATATATAAAAGTTCTTCAGAACAATCTCCGTTATACATCCAGTAAAACACACATAGAGACCCAATGTTTCTGCGAAATTGTAATGACTCTAGACCGCAAGTTAAGTCGGAATCGTCAACAATGCGAATAGCTTGCCTTTGTACGGAGTCAAAAGGAGAAAGTTGGTAGGTAGGAGCACCAGCCCAGATGTGTGAGCAGTACTCTATATGTTACTGTACTTGCGCTTTATACATCACAAGTCGTTACTTTGGGTTAAAGTACTGCTTTAACCGGTTGAGGATACCTAGTTTTTTAGCTTCCAATTATGGCCTTGCTTTCCAAATGAGATTGAAACTGCACATCGCTGAATATGTTGACACCAAGGATCCCGATATTGCTAGAGATATTCACAGAAGTGGTCTGAAATGTAGACGCTATGACGAATGGGGTGTTTTCATAGAAAACGCACAGACTTGTGTTTTTGAAATATTGAATTGGACAAGTTTTGCCTCTGTCCAATCGAATGCCTTGCCCAACGATTTTTCAATCTCAGACTCCAGTTGGTTCGGCTTTGCTCCATTCAAAATTCACCCCCCCTCCCCCCTCCAACTTTCTCTTAAATATATTGAGTGGACAATTTCATTAAAGTAACATAGATAATTGTAAAAGTGATAGGTTTAATAAACTGTAATATTTACAACATAAAATTAATTAAAAATATAAACACACCGTATCGGAACAAAGAATAAAAATTTTGTTTTGCCTATAGAAGCTAATCTTCTTTCAACTTATACAAATATGTAAATGCAATTCGCAAACGATTAATACTACTGTCTAGACCTAAAAACTACGTGAGAGAAATAACATATGCAGATTTAAAATACCAACGCGAATCACATTAATTCCAGAGATGTCCATCCGAAAAAAATCTCGACATTTTTATTGATCCGATATATCGAAACGTTACGTTAATCGTTAACGATATATCGAAGAAAAGTATCGATATTTTCAATATATCGTAAAGAGTTCATATTTCATTAATTGATACCAATAGGTAAATGGAAGTAAAATTAAAAACCTCTATTAAGAATATAAAAATGCAATCAATATTAGGACAAGTATTAAAATTTTTTTTTAAATCCTCGATAGTTCTTATTTAAAACTTCCATAAATATTACAATAATGAACATATTTGGAGGAACACAAAAAAAGGTAGAATAAGAGAAAATATTTTCTTATTTCGTACTGACCATATATACCAGTATAATCTAATTAGAAAAAAGAAGATTTTGAATAGAATTTTACTTTCGTTTGTTTTTTTTTTTTTGACTATTTGTTAATTTCTTTGATATGTAGTGCATGAAATTCTGTAAGTTTTTGACGTGATAACGTCTTATAAACCGATGGACGCCGGCTGCACGCACGATAAAGCGTGAGTCATTGTCACGTTCCACCTGACGCATTTACTTCGCATCCACTCCATTACTAATTCAATGATAATAATTCAATTACATTCATAAAAGTATGCCAATTTTTCATCGATGTTTTCTTATGGCGTTATCACTTACAATTATCGTCCGTAAACCAAATTTACAGACAACCAATTTTTTTTGTTTCGACAAATTTAACAATATTTCTGTATTATAAAATAAAATAAAAATTGAGTGAATAGAATTTCTTTGGTCAGTCTGAGTGATAATACCGAATCTCAGCATTGCTTAGATGTCTTATGTTGTAACATTAATTGAAAATGGTTACACTTACGATAAAGTGGCCCCCACATTACGAGTGTTCAAGTCTGTGGTTTTTCGCAATGGTAAACGACACCGACAGACAGCAGAGCAGACAAAACGTACAGGACAAGGCGCAAAAGAGTAACAAAGAGAGGAACTACACATTTATTGCAAGCGGTGTCCTAAGAATTGTTTTATGTAACAACTCGGAATCCTGTTCTAGAAACGAGGTGTCGATCATATACATATTTTAACGTGATCTTAAAAATAAGCTGATAATATTAATCAAATTGTTATCTTGTTTATTAAATAGATTTAATTCTTTGTTAGCATGACTTGCCAAGTGATAGAATTCACAACGTAATGATATTTAATTATGAACTTTTAACCTTTCCAATAATCTTTACTAATATTATAAATATGAAAGTGAGTTAGTATGTTTGTTTGTTACGCTTTCATGCCTTAACTAAACAACCGATCAATGTGAAAGTTTGCGTACATATTGTTATGGGTACAGAAAATGACATGGGGTTCATTTCAAATTTGCCAAATATACATTAATGCGGATGAAGCCGCGAGAAAAAGCTAGTAGTCATATAAAGGGAAAACAATTTTGTAACAAAGTTTCACTTGCTCTGCTACCATCGTTTTACTTTGGAACAATCAGTTGTGAAACTCGCCTTATCTGCATGCGCAAGGGTAAAGTAAAACCAAAAATGTACCGGTCCCGTATATGTGATGCGATATACAACCTCGGCTGGACAGATCCTAATCACACTATATATAACGAAAAACCTAGCAGAATAATTTGTTTCGATAATTTGCTTATCGAGTACAGTGAACATATAAATCAACAGGCTTTCATCGTCGGATTTTTTGCAATTATCGATGTATTCGATATCGATGTATGATTCTTTAAAATAGACTTAGCAATCTGATGAAATATATATATTTTGCAGTACAAAAAATAACATCGTATAAAAATTAATAATAACTTACCTACTACGACAAATATTTCGATATTAAGTCGCGAAACTATTTATAGCGGCTACTTCGAGATGTATAGCTACATTCGTCGAGTGTCAGCGGATACGACCGAACGCCGCGATGTCGTTCCTCTACTTACCGCTCGCGTTGGTCGCTATTGTTTACTTAATATACTTGTATTTTACAAGAAATTTTAACTATTGGAAGAGACAAAATGTTAACGGACCTCAGCCAGTCGCGTTTTTCGGAAATATAATGGAATCTACGTTACGGAGGAAAACAATTGGGATTGTTTTTAAAGAAATATATGACAGTTATCCTAATGAGAAAGTTGTTGGCGTTTATCGTATGACGACACCGTGCTTATTAATACGAGATTTGGATATAGTTAAGCATATAATGATTAAAGATTTTGACGCATTTGCTGACCGTGGTGTTGAGTTTAGCAAGGAAGGCTTAGGAGCAAACCTGTTTCATGCAGACGGCGAGACATGGCGTGTTCTACGAAATCGTTTTACTCCACTTTTCACATCAGGCAAATTGAAGAATATGCTTTATCTTATGACTGAACGCGTTGACAAGTTTTCAGATCATATTAAAGACTTATGTATTCAGAATTCAGAACAAGAAGTACATTCCCTTGTTCAGAAATTTACGATGTCTTCAATCGCAGCTTGCGCTTTCGGTGTCGACATTGATACACTTAATGACAAATTGAAAGCTTTAGAAGAGGTTGATAGAGTAGTTTTACAGACGAGTTTCGCTAACGAATTGGACATGATGTACCCTGGTATATTGAAAAAACTAAACGCCTCAATATTTCCAGCACTCGTTACATCTTTCTTTAATGATTTAGTAAAAAGTGTTATTTCCCAACGTAACGGTGTACCCACAAATAGGAAAGATTTTATGGATTTGATACTTGAGTTGAGACAAATCGGAGAAATAGAAGGCACCAAAAGAAATGCCGATGATAAAAAATTATGTGTTGAATTGACGGACGACATAATAGCAGCTCAAGCGTTCGTATTCTATGTAGCCGGATACGAGACTAGCGCTACAACAATGGCGTTTATGTTATATCAATTAGCACTCAATCCTGATGTACAAGATAAAGTGATAGCTGAAATAGACGAAGTACTTGAAAAACACCAAGGAAAAATAACATATGACTGTCTTACAGAGATGACTTATTTAGAGAAAACATTCGATGAGACTTTAAGAATGTATCCGCTGGTTGAACCTTTACAAAGAAATGCCCAAAAAGACTATGATATACCAGGCACTAATGTAACTATTAAAAAGGGCCAAACTGTCTTAATAACTCCGATGGGCATACAAAACGACGAGAAGCACTATCCTAACCCTGACAAATTTGATCCTGACAGATTCTCAACGGAGAATTCTCGAGATAGGCACCCATGTGCATATATGCCTTTCGGAGTTGGCCCAAGGAATTGCATCGGTAAGTAAATTCATTATTAGAAAAATTCAATCCATACTTGTTTATAAATTAATTTTTGTTTAGTAATAATTAGTAGTAAAAATGGCGTTATCCCGCAGTATTTTAAAACTAAGAGATAGGTAATACATAAATTATTTAGAAAATAATATTGTACTCCATTATGTTTACGGCATAAGATTATAACTACACTGGAATTATTTAGTGGCAAAACAAACATCCAATACAAATAATCGCATAAGAGATCTTTAAAAGCCTTTAGGAGACCGGCAGGCCACCTAAGCTGGTAGGATTCGAGTCGATCTTATAATTTTCCTATATTAATTCCATTGGGCTTTCAGGAAAATATCAAAAAAGGGACATGAAATGATCTTATTTGTGAATATTAATATCACCATGAGTTTAAATTAATAAATTTAAATGTTTTGTAATTTATGATTTTTTTCTTTTACCTTATATAATACTAGCAGGCCTGACGCACGTTGTCCTGCCCTGATAATAAAAAAAAATGTACTTACGAGTATGTGCATGAAACATTTAAGGCGGCTTGAATTTTTCCGATTCTTTCAACAACTATCATTAAAAACCTTGACAAATTATGTACCGATACCTTCCCTGTGAATTACTCTGTCTGTTGGTGAAGACCTCATTACAATCCATTCGTAGTTTTTGAGTTTATCGCGAACATCCAGACAGACAGACAGACGCGGCGGACGACTTTGTTTTATAATTTATAATCTAGTTACATTGGAGACGTATTGTTTTTCAGAAAAGGTCCGTCCATATTTTTCTAAGCCTAAAGAAATTAATTTATAGACCATGTTATAAAAATACTGTAGATTTACTTAACTTATTTATCTATCCATCAACTATTTATTCACATACGTATACACACGTATACATACGTATACACATGAAACGACTTTGATAATTTTTTTTTAAATATAACAATATTTTCTTTCTATTAACATTCTAATTTTTGTTATGTTTAGTCTGATAGTTAAATAATAAAATAAATAAAACAGTAAAAGTATGATTTCTCAAGGTCCTAGTGAGGATATTGTCGTGGTAACTGAATAATAGATAGAAACATCAAATTTGTGTTCAGAAGTATCGGATCAAGGTATAATTTTTCAACGTTCTGATATAGATCAATGGTTTTGGCAGCCGGATCTTAGTATAGGTAATAGCTATGAACATCGAACTTGAGCTCATACGTTTTGTCTTATAATGTCAGATCAAGGTTTCATGTCTCAAGGATTTAGTGAAGACAGTATTTATCGTAACTAAATCTTAATATAGCTAATAATTAGAAACATCAAGTTTGCGCTTAGAGGTTGATTTTGTTAGTGTCAGATCAAGGTTTCATGAAAATAGGCTAGGTCTATAGCTGTTTGCTTGTGCACGCAATACTCCTAAAATATAACGCTTATGATAAAACGTCATCAAGAAAATTATAAATCATATCCTCTAATAGTATTTAGTCTATATTTCATTAATATCTTGTGAATTTACTGAGATATTCGTACCGAAAATTAGGCCGCATTGCGCGAGGTGGCTACGGAGAATTGATTTTTGTAGTGAAAACTTCTTTAGACGTGTTGAGCATTTTTTTGGGTGAATAAAAATCATGGAACTCACCTCATCGTCACCGTACGCTTCCCGTGAACTATATAATTATATACTGTGTATATAGATATACCTGCGTGCGTTATTAGTATACATTATATTTACATTAGTATATATATACAACATTTTTCACTTCTTTCGTGTGGTCAAAAGCACTTTTTTTTAATGGAACCTATTAATTTAATAAAACAAATATGTTTATATTATTGTTGAAAGTATAATGTATCTGTAGTTGTTTTCCAAAATTAGTTCTGTTGTAATTCGCACTAAAAACAGTTGAAATTTACCTTATTTGAGAATGCGTCTTTAAAAGCGAATTTCTAAAATATACATTTTTAACTAAGGGAGCCCTTGTATTGTATAAAAATACCTTTTCCATATTTCTAGCTTATATAATATGTATGAAGCGTTATGACTCGGTATCTACTTATTTTATATGTGACGATGGATAAGAAAAAATGTTATTTATTTAGTTTAAAAAGATTTACTTTACTATTTATTAGTTGATTATTTTGGAAATATTTAAAAATATATTCTGTTTTCCAGGTATGCGTTTCGCCAAAATTCAGTCGCGCGTGTGCATGGCTAAATTCCTGTCTAATTTCCGAGTAGCACCAACCAAAAATACACAAAGAATAATGCAGTTTAATCCGAAAAAGTTTATCATCGGCTCCAAGGGAGGAATATACTTAAACATAGTACCAAGGGAAAATAAAGCGTAAAATATCTCTCAACAATAAAAAAAAAACAAATGTTATTTTTATACTACATTAAGCATACTTTAATTCTTGTGTTATTATTATATTCATATTTTATTTAATTTTATATTAATGTGTTTAAGACAGAAAAATGTCTACTTTTTAATTTGTGTTGCAATATTATATCCTATATATAATTTTATTCAACACTATAGAGGGTTAAAATACGGGCAAAATTGTTATTCCTAATGTATAATTATTATGAATAAATATTTGGGTCAACTTTTCTGTGCATTTTTGTTTTCAATATTTCCAATGAATACTAAAATATTCCGATTTTTAGGCAAAGAAAAGTAAAGTTTCCGTCGAATATCATCATTAAACAGAGACGTTGATGGCAAAAATAATAATACTATGATATTTATTTATCAGACCACAACAACAGTTTAAAACAAAATTTTAATTTTAATAAAAGACAACCAACACTGTTTAATTACATACTTACATTTTTAATTTAATTAACAATCAAACGGAAAAGGAAGTGTTCACGATATATGAATACAATGTAATAAAATGAAGGAACTGATGTTATACTAACTTTTGCCATGAAATACGCTCTATAAATAATAACAGTGCAAATTACAATGTTTGAACAAAATATTGATATTTATGACTGTATGTAAAAAAATAACACAAAAGGCCTTAAATAAATTCATAGAAAGCGGTTTTTATTTATATTATTTGTTAACACAAATGTATCGTTGCAAATGTCTTACCGATTACATAGTTCTATTTATATTAATTTATATTCAAAATAGCTTCTCCAAAGGCTTTTTATTATTATTACCTCGATTGTCGAGTAAGTAATGATACTACAAGTTTCTTGTGATTATTTCAATGAACTAACAAGAAGATGGCCGTCTTAATAAAACTTCCTAGGGAGTTATTGTGCCAAGTCAGGCTATTTTCCGTGGCATTATTTCCCACTTTACTTAAGCACAATAACCAATCTATGTTACGTAAAACACCACCAATATTACAAAATATAGAGCCAAATAACACAAGACTATGAATAAAATATAAAATCCACTGCATAACATTTCAAGATCCCGCCAAAAACTACTTTACCTAAGATTAATCAGTATTATAAAAATCATCGATAAGAATTACCATTGTACAACAACGACATGATTCCAATATATATGTACGGAAAACTAAACGTAAGGTGGGAGTGAAAGGAAGAGTATGCAAGAGAAAGGAGAGATATAATAACAAGATGGCGAATATAACGTACTAGGATAGGTGGCTCATAATTATATAATTAGAGTAATAAATTTAGCTTTCATAAAGTTGCTTTTTATTTATCTCTGAGCGGTTCCCATATATAATTTACTAGTTGATACCCGCGTCTTCGCAAGGGTTTTTTAAATTGTATGACAGTGATATAAAATAATGGGAAGAGCTAGAATTACAGAAATGCTGTTTAAAAAACATTTGTAAGTATGACACGCACGCTACCTACTGTTATATGTAACGTGTACATTAAATATGTAAATACTAACAGTGTGCCAAACGAGATTTAGCGTCAACTAATATTTGGAACTTTAAACCAACTATATAACCCTCTCCATGCTCTACGAACTAACCAGTAACGCCATCACAGTCGACACCAGCCATTGAGTGCATTCAAAAATACTGTATCTAGCCAAAAAGTTAAAATTACAAATTCAAGAAATTAAATGTCATTTAAATTTATTTCACAATTTTTTTTTCCAAAGGCACTGCTAATTTTCTTTGTGTATACAAACAGTATTGAAATCGATTTCTTAATTTATAAATGGTCACACAAAATATTTAAATACAGTAAAAGCAATATGTTTGCCACCTTACATTACGTTTGTTACCGGTTGTTTCCGAATTTTGAGAGCCAAAATTTAAAACTGTTGTTTTTTTTATGTATGTGATAAAAATTAGAAGCACGTCATTCTAGAAACCTGTTAAAATATGAAATTATAACAAAAATATTTAAATATCTCTGTATTAAAATTTTATTACAATTGAAATGCTATAAAATTATTTAGATTAAACGGAGAAAGTACATTTTTAATAAATATTTTCACTAATAGGAATTTATTATTGTAGAATTAAATTATATATTAAATTAAAGTTCTTTTTCAAGAGCATTTAAATCTTGATTTGTAAACAATAATCTTTTTTTTTTCAAAGTTAACAATGTTTATATTTAAATTGAATTATTAAAATAGTGAAATATTTTGAATATTTTCCTCTAACTATTTGTTTAATAATTCTTGCTTATTTTAGTAAATATTTTTTTGAAATTCAGTTGTACATCGTTATTCGGTTCGATTCGGTTCAAGTATTATTCGCACACCCCTAAAAATAAACTTTTTACCTTGGCAACGTGTATAATATTATTGGTTACTACAACAATAGCTTTTGAATGTAAGTGACTACCGGTGTCTGTAGGAGAATATGTCATTGTAGCTGAAAAATGTATTTAGGATAGATTTTAAGTGAAATCCGTTCTTAGTGGGCATCTATGTCGCAAAAGTAGTAACTATGGCCAATTTCAAGTCAATCGGACATATAGTTGCGAAGATATAATAGATTAAGTTAAGTAATATTCGTCCTTATATATCATATGCCTATTTCGTTCGCCTTTTTATTTTTCATAATTGTATCTTAGTCTATAAGAATGCTAAAATCGACTATAATTAGGAACATAATTAATTTTAATAACTATTATGTATGTTATTCCTATTGATGAATATTATTCTGTTGTTGATTCATTTCTAATGAATAAATAAATATGAAATCGCTAGTGAATAATAGGAGCGGACATTTTGAAACAAAAACAGAATAGAAATAGAATATATAATTGGTTAGGATAATACACGTGATAAAAAAATCTTACGAATATTTTTCATTTCGTTGCGTTGCTTTTTGATGATAATCAACGATTCAGAGGTTACTATTGGTCATATTTATTCTGCACTAGCTGTGCCCGCGACTTCGTCTGCGTGGAACGGAATTCAAAACACAGTGATTAATGAAACAATCTGAATTTATATCTGTATATCTTGTATATTTGTAATGTAAAGTGTCAGGGTAAAGACTAATAATGGTCACACCCCTTTGTCACTTCAATAATAACTCAAAATTAGGGCTTTCAAGTTACTTTGATGTGAACCGTGAAAAAAATAAACCTTAATACCTTTTATTTACCATGCTATCGTGCTGCATCTATCGTCATACAGTCCGATAGTTCGTAGCACACGACGGTAATGTGTGCCCAGACCTAAAGTTATTGCGAACATGGACATAACTTCGTGACGATACACGCAGGTATAGAAGTAACATAGCACTAATATCCTAATTTAACAACTGTGAAAACAATATTAACCTCTGGACTGTCCAAAACCATAAATATTTAAGTTCTATACAAACGAATGTAAACCTGAGGCATAGGTCAATTGATTCTTGACAGCATACCTATACCCACTTACAGCCACCACAGGCTTACAAAATACCTGATTTATTACAAATCTTTGAAAAATAACAAATGACGAATTGTAAAATAATAATTTTCATGTAAAATGTATCATTAAATTATTTTTTCATTTGTACGAATTTTTTTTACTGAGCCATATAATTTACAATGTACGATGTAGTGAAAATAAAAAAAAATTAAAACATAATCTGCCATTTTGAGATCCGAGTCTTAAAAAATCAGCCGAGGGCTTATAATGTTCAGTCATATATACTTCACATAGCTCATTCTTATTATTATTTTTATGTTATCCTTTCTTTTATTTGCACTGACTGCAGTCTTTTTTCTCCACGGTACCGCTGGAAGAAAATGCAAGCTCCTTAATGCATAAACCAAAAAGTATTAATTAATTTAAAGCGTAATTAAGACATTAGAATCAAGGCAAATTTATGAAAATTATAATTCGAAGTAAACCTAAATAACACAGAATTTATCTCATTGTTATCTATATACTCTTCCTTGCAATAATATTCTTATGACAGTAAACCAATCAAATTATAAGTTTAGCGCCATCTGTTGTCGTCAAAAATGTAGTCTGTTATTGCTTTTAAAGACGATTTTTCCTTACATTTATGTTCAATGAACAATTTTAGTCTCTTTATTTTTTATTATAATAAAAAATTGGCATAAAAAGTGATAAGGTTCAATAACTTGTAATATTTACAACACAAAAGTAATTAGAAGTTTACAAATTTAATCATAAACCTTATGCGATCGAAAAATAAAAATCATATTTTACTTATACAAAGTAAGTTATTTAATTTATAGAAATATGTAATATATGTAATAGGCCAATTTTTACAATGTATATTATAGGAGTGATAAATTTAGAAAATGGCGGTTGAGCGCCATCTATTTGCAATAATGCACATTAATTAATTACTGAACTTCTTCGGTTATTAGTATTTATTTATTGTTTATTAATATTTAACCATTTTTCTATCGTGTTATGTCTTAGTAATGTAATACTGTGGTAATGTTTAGTTATGTTATAAAGTCCCTGGTTTATGGATGAGGCTAAAGTCCATTTACTTATCTACTTTTCTCTCGTACTTAACCCCCGTCGTCATTAAAATTACAATAACTTTTGATAGAGTTAACAGATTTTAATGAAACAAAAAAATTATGTTCCTCCGGAATATGCTTGATTATTTTCTTGCTGGAGTTTTATCAGAAACCTAGTACTTTACCAGTGATGCCTGTTCAAACAAACAGAGAGACAGACATTTCTAAAAATGATCGAAATGGATTCTATTACTTATTCCTAGACACCTGCAACAATTTTTTTCTCAAAAATCAAAAAAGTACAGACACGTTGGATTTGCATTCTTATTATATGCATAGATACGAGTATATCCACGTCTTTTTAACCATAAATTATATTTTTATGCACTGTATTTACTTTGCCGAGTTTGTATATAAAACTGATAAATTTATTAACATGATAAACATTTCGCTGATAAGTTACCTTTCTATATATAGTAGCTGCATGGTGATACATGGTTACATTCGTTTGTTACCAGTGGTTACGTCTCAACGTTACGATGACGTACCTTTATTTACCTCTCGCGTTGTTCACTATTACTTACTTAATATATTTGTACTTCACAAGAAATTTTAACTATTGGAAAAAACGAAATGTTAACGGCCCTCAGCCTGTTCCATTTTACGGGAATATAATGGAATCTGCATCTCGGAAGAAAACAATCGGAATTGTTTTTAAAGAGATTTACGAGAGTTTCCCTAACGAGAAAGTTGTTGGCGTGTATCGCATGACGACACCGTGCTTACTAATACGAGATTTAGATATAATCAAACACATAATGATTAAAGATTTTGACACATTTGCTGATCGTGGAATTGAGTTTAGTAAAGAAGGTTTAGGAGCAAATCTCTTTCATGCCGATGGTGAGACGTGGCGAGTTCTTCGAAATCGTTTTACTCCCCTTTTCACATCTAGCAAATTGAAAAATATGCTTTACCTAATGACTGAACGAGTTGACAAGTTTTCTGATCATATCAATGAGTTATGTGTTAATAATATGGAGCAAGAGATTCATGCCCTTGTTCAGAAATTTACAATGGCTACGATCGCAGCTTGTGCTTTCGGTGTTGACGTTGATACACTCAGTGACAAACTGACAACCCTGAGAAAACTTGATAAATTAGTTGTAACCGCATCGTTTGTCAGAGAATTGGACATGATGTATCCCGGTATATTAAGAAAACTAAACACTTCATTCTTTCCAGTAGCAGTTAAAAATTTCTTCACCGATCTAGTAAAAAGTGTTATCTCCCAACGTAACGGTATGCCAACAAATAGGAAAGATTTCATGGATTTAATACTTGAGTTGAGACAAGCCGGAGAAATTGAAGGCACCAAAAGGAACGCTGACGATAAGAAAATAACTGTTGAATTAACAGATGACATAATAGCAGCTCAGGCATTCGTATTCTATGTTGCCGGATTTGAGACTAGTGCTACAACCATGGCGTTTATGTTATATCAATTAGCATTGAATCCTGATATACAAGATAAACTCATAGCTGAAATAGACGAAGTTCTTGAAAAATATGATGGAAAGATAACATACGAATGTATTGCAGATACAAACTATTTAGAGAAAGTATTTGACGAGACATTACGAATGTATCCGTTGGTTGAACCCTTACAAAGAAATGCTCAATGGGACTATAAAGTACCAGGAACTGATATAACTATTAAAAAGGGCCAGACAGTCTTAGTGTCACCCATCGGCATACATCACGATGAGAAATACTATCCCAACCCTGACAAATTTGACCCTGAAAGATTCTCACAGGAAGTCGCTGCAAATAGGCATTCATGTGCATATATGCCATTCGGAGTTGGTCCAAGGAATTGTATCGGTAAACATGTTTATTAATAAAAAGGCTTCAGTCATTTCCTGATGATGATGCCCTGTTTGACGTATCCATTAAAGGTTAACCCTATCCTGAAACAAATTTTGTTTTAAAACACTGTCACAAGGCACACACTGTAACCAAACGGACGTGTTCAGAATACAATCGTGGGATGGGATACCTATGGACACTTTTGTCTATGGATACATTATGTATTGGGGTATTTTAGTTAATTCTTCAACTATGGGTAATATCTCTGTAACACCTATGTTTGTAGGAAAGCAGTATTACTCATTTTGTAGTGTTCTGTTCCGAAGGGTGTAGTTGGCAATAGTCTACAACTGGCCACTGTACAAGGTGTACCTAACCTTAACATAATCAGCCTATTATGGTTAGCATAAAAACTACAGAACTGTTTTTTCATAATTATAGGTTACCGTGACTACTTAACATTGTGTATTTATTATACTTACTACAAATGTCATATAATAAAAATCTTTGAATTTGTTTTCAGGTTTACGGTTCGCAAAAATTCAATCGCGCGTTTGCATAATTAAATTCCTATCTAATTTCCGAGTGGAACCATCGAAAAATACGCCTAGGATACTGAAGATTGACCCCAAACGAACTATCATCAGCTCCGAGGGAGGAATATACTTAAATATAGTACCAAGGAAAAATATTTGTAAAAAGTAAAATATTTAATAACAAATTAAGTGAAAGAGTATCAATTGTTTGTACATTTTGTTACCGAAGCACTTCGCTTTATTGGTTTTGGGAAATATTCGCATTATATAACTATGATAATTCTAAAATATCTCGTAACGACCGTTATTAATTGATAAAAGATAAGAAGTCTATATTTACACATATATCGTATGAATAGGCGCTTGATTAATCGGCAAGCTTTTAATATTTACCAATAGCAAGAACTAACACTGGCCTTTGTATTAAATACTTCTTTTTGTAATTGAATTGGATATATGTTTTTGAGTTTCTTTTGCTGCAACTAGTAAAAATATTTAATTTATTTTAATTTTTCCTTCTTGTAATGCTATGAAACAATTTCACTTATATTGTACAAGTTTTGTTCACATTTAGTTGGGTTTATGTCAACTTCTGATCAACGACCTCAGTTTTGTGAACATGTTATGCTTTTTGCTGTTACTCACCGTCAGATTGCACTGCAAAGAATATTTATACCGTTTAATACATCCCTATTACATAATTGGTAATATTTAAAAACGGAGAATAGAAGAATTAACAACAGCTAGTATAATGTGATAAGATAATAAGTTTTACAAACACAATAAAATGTTCTAACACTGATTAAAATGTTATACTGTATATTTTTTTTTTTTACAAATGAAGATTTTTGCGTGTATTTCTGCATTTCTAATCTGCGTATACGAGTATATAGTAAAAGAGTAAAGAGACGAAATGTACATTAAAAATATTTAAGAAAAAGTACTCCGGGTGGCTTTGAAATCGAGGGCTCATGGTTTCATGGTCTTTAGAATTTTTGTCTGTCTGTCGTTTGTACGGGCACCACGAAAAAACTACTGGTCGGGTTTTAATCAAATTTGATGTGGCAGTAGTTTACATAACGGTATAACATATATCGACGTTAACGCCCGTTCAACCGTCAATATATAAGTATTTGTAGGTACATAAATATTACGCGCCATCGAATACGAGGCAAACCTATAAAAGGCGTAGCGAAAGAGGAGTGAGATTCATTCTCGCGCGGAGTTCCGGACCGGTGGACCGTTCACATCTCTGAAGATATCAATGACTGATTGATTAAATGACAAAGAAAACATCATCTATGATTGAAATTATACTTTATAACAGCCACACTCAACGTCAACCGCGACATAGGAAGTGGTATTCACGACCATTATCCCATTACTGGGATTAATCTTGACATCAGAAATAAGTTTATCTTCAATATTTCTTTGATCATCACGTTGCTGATATTGAGGCGAATATCTTTGATGATCCCACTACTGTCATCATCCACACTTACAACATGTTTATCTTACAACAAAACACTGAAGAGACAGAATCAATACATATATTAAAGATATTTCAAAGAAAAAAAAATACTTTAAGGACCTTAATGGATCTTTAAACACATTTCCATGGTTTTTTAAAGTTTAGTCTATCTATTGTTACGTTTGCAAGCGAAATTTCGTATGGTAATAATTTAGTGTACTGTTGTAACATATCTACACTTACATTTTATATCTAATATCTAACAGTTATCATGTATTATTACATATTTACATTTATACATATGTATATAAAAAACATGCAATATGTAATATATGTATGTATTATAGATATATTGTGGACTGAATTCAAATGAAATAGAATTAATCCGAATTATTTCATTATCACTTAAATTTAATTTAAAATAGGATGTCTTCACTAAAATTCATTGATGGCATTAAATTTAGGGCCTCAGGACATCACAAGAAAAATCATAGATAATAATAACGTTATGACTAGGTTTGTTAGCTTTATTTCGAATTATAATTTTTATGTATTATTTCACTTGATGTTATTGTCTCAGTTAGCTTTGTAGACTTTTTAGTTCATGCGTTGGGGACTTTAATGCGACAAGCCATTTTATTCTAGCTCACCAACGGTATTACGAAGAACTAAAGTTAGGACTGTAGGTTATGCAAATAAAAAATGAATAACATGAAAATTTTAAACTTCTATACATATAATAACAATGTAAATCTGACGTGTCTGTACTTTTTCGATTTTTGAGAGAAAAAATTGTTGCGGGTGTGTTGGAGTAATTTTTCAATCATTTTTAGAAATATCCGTGTCTCTTTCTTTGAACAGACATCACTGGTAAAGTACTAGGTTTCTGATAAAACACCATATTCTTGAGCAACATTTAGTCTTTGTTTCATTAAAATCGGTTAACTCTATCAAAAGTTATTATAATTTGAAGCGGCTTAAATACGAGAGAAAAGTAGATAAGTAAATGGACTTCAGCTTCATCCAAAAACCAGGGTATTTTGTAACATAAATAAATATTACTACAGTATTACATTACTAAGACATAGAATGAAACAAACATGGTTAATATTGTATTTACACACAAAATAAAAATAATAATACTATAAGAAGTTCAGTAATTTATTAATATGTAATAATGCCAATAGATAGCGTTTAACAGACATTTTCTAAATTCGTTACTACTATGATAATGTTATCTAAAAATTTGCGAATTTCATACATTACTTATCTCAATAAATTGAAAGGTTGCTTTGTGTAAGTTAAATATAAATTTAATTTATCGATCCCATAAAGTTTATGTCTAAATTTATATTTAATTTTGTGTTGTAAATGTTACAACTTATTGAATCTTATCACTTTTTATAACAGTTATACCTGTATTTTTTTTTAATAATAAAACAGTAAAGAGACTACAACAACAGATGGCGTTAAATATATCGTTACATTGGTTTACTGTCTTAAGAATATTACAAGGAAGAGTATAGATAGCAATGAGATTATTTCTGTGTTTGTTAGGTTTATTTCCAATTATAATTTTCATAAATTTACCTTGATTCTGATGTCTTAATTACACTTTGAATGAATGAAAGTTCATGCATTAGGCAGCTGGTATTTTCTTCCGGCTAATCAGCGGTATCGTGGAGCAAAAAAACTGTAGGCAGTGCAAATAAAAGAGAGAATAACATAATAATAAGAATGAGCTATATGAAGTATAAAAGAATGAATGAATATATAAGAAATGAATGGGTATATCTAAAACGCAAATTGTTACACATTATTTTGTTTTTATAGTTGTAATATTAGTGTTATGTTACTCCCATACCTGCGTGTATTAATTACCACGGAGCGTTGTCTATGTCCGCAATAAATTTAGGTATAGAGGCAGACATTACCGTTGTGCGTTATGAACTATCTGACTGTCTGATGATAGACGGTAGCACTATAGTTGGACCCACGGTTCTTAGACACATCAAAGGAACTTGGAAACCCTACTTTTGGGTTATTATTGAAGTGACAAATGTGATTGAACATTATTCTTTGTCTTTATTGAAATTAATTTTGAAGCTATGGGATCATATGGGACTAGCCATTAAGAGTGTGTGTTGTCGAATGGGAGTATTATACATGTATGACTTATTTTTGTTTGTCTTACTTATTTTAATTAAAAACTTATAGGAATTTGGCCGCGGAACTTTTTCTATTAGTGTTATAAATGTAAATTACGGTAATAGTAGTATTTATTATGTGATTTTTACTATTGTGTTTGTTAAATTATGAAGAATGTATGTGATGTTGGTCGTCAAATGGTTATCTCCAATAAACATGACTGCTCACGACACTCACTGCGTTTTTTAATTCGGTATGTTGGATGAAACTTAAAATTCTCAATTGAACAACTCCTATTAGGTATAGACATTTCTGAAAAATATCGGTTAATGTCTATAATGACTTGATTTTGTTATTCTTTCAACTGATTGCGTTACGAACAAATGAAGTTAAATTTTACTGATAAGTTTTACATTCGGACAGTACTGAATTGATATTTCGTTTTGAGTCATGTTCTAGTATAAGTAGGCGAGTATTTCTGAGATGAGATTAAGTGACAGCTAAATAGTTCGATGAGACTTGCTACGGAATGAGACCATCATAAATCATGAAAAGTCCGTAGCAAACAGTTAATTTATTATTTTGAATACATAGTTTCGAGGATCTGCATGTCAATCATATAAAAATAAACAAGTTTTTGAACAATGGTTAACTGTTGTTTTGAGTACGCCATATCCCGAGAGCCAGATTAAAAATGTACAAGAAATACGTTCAGATTGTTTTATTAATCACTGTGTTTTTGCATTCACTTCCACGCAGATGAGGCCCGGGCACAGCTAGTTAATAATAAAAATAAAGTATCTGTATGTAATATCAAAATAACAACTTTTTAGTAAATAGATATGACTATTTATATGACTACTTATAAAAAACATCCAATTTTTTACAATTTTACTGTCGGTCTGTCTGTCAACGTCTGGACCGATTTTGATAAGAATTTCACTTACAGACAGATAAAATTATAGCTGGTGACATAGGCTATTTTATTTTAGACATCTCGCCTCTGTCATTCGCGAAATAACTCAAAACAAGAATTATAAACACAGCAAATGCAATGCAGAATAATTTTACTACTTCGGTATTTAAGTCACAATTCAGAAAACGAATACAACCTTGCGTACACAATAGGGGAATGTAGTATGTAGAACCTTAACTGGACTAAATTAATTTTACGGACATTTTAAAGGATGACCTTAAGCTTAGTTCGAATACGAATTTCCGCCTGCTTACTTTGTAATCACTTTTTTTTCAGTTTCTTTTAAATAAGTTCCTAGTCGTTATGCATTATTGGAGAGCTAAGAAAAGGTTTGTTTTTAAAATAATCTGCAAGCCAAGTTTCATAACGTTTTTTTTTTTTTTAAAAGAGCAAAAAATATTAAAATAATTTCCTTTTCATTTCGCATTTTTTAATTTGGACCGTTGATTGTTATTTTAATATTGATTAATAACCATTAATTTATCGTTTTTATAAATCAGAAGAAACAATGAGATTTAAATTGATACTTTTTTTAAATAAATATTTGATATCGCATTTTTGACTAATTTTGAAAAAAAAAGCTAAAAAACGTGAAAATGGTTCACTTTTGTATAATGCATATGGGGGTTAAAATTATCGCAAATAGTCACCCCTACACCTCCTAACAGGAATAAATCGAAATTACTAATAACCCTGTATATAACTGTAAATCGAATTGCAATTCTTTAAAGTTGTATAATAGATATTATTTATATTATAATAAGGTAAAAATTATAGGTAAAGACTACATTATGATTAATTTTTTATGATCAAACTTAATAATGATATCCAAGAAATTGAGAATCTAAGTTGTATTGCTTGCCTAACCACTTATATTACTTACTTGCCTAACCATTTTATGGTTGAGATAAAATTGTTTATGTAGAAATACAAACAAAAATTAATAAGTTTCCAGTATTATTATAACCGCACACTAATTGGGAATATTTGATAAAAATTATCTCTATAAATAATTCTCGTAAAAATAATATTTTCATAGTTATGGAAAACGCTCCGTCACTGTTACTAGCGTTTTGTACGTCCTGTTACGTATATGATCACGCGTGTGTGGTCATTATATATACCGTTACCACTATTTATATTCGATTTAATTATACCTTCAAACTTTAGTAAAACCATTCGGTGCGAAACCAGTTGTATTCTGTAGCAATTTGCTTTTTTATATTTCATATAGTTTTTGAGCACAATGCCACCTGCTGTTAAATGATGTGTGTTGCGAATAACAAATACAGCTGCCGGAACACATTCGTAAGTGCTTGGCGACAGATTCCCAACTAGCCACTGGTAGCTAGCCAGGCGGAATTAGAAAAATCTCTACCATCGCGAAACAACTGATACAATACAAATATGAATGTAGTCTTCAAATACGTACCTATATCCAAAACATATATGTGATATGATTCTAAATAACAAAGATGTTGACATTTTTATCGAATGACAATACAGAACTATTTTTTTAGTCGCAGTTTAATAATTTATAATTTGAATGTAATTAACTATATCATGACTAACTTTTGCAACGCGTTCACTGACCGGAGAATAGTTCAATAAAGAAGGATAAAGAACAAACCTGTTCCACGCGTATGGAAGTACTTGACGAATACTGCTAAATCGTTTCACACCTTTATTTGCCTCCAATAAACTTCCTAATGACTTAATACGATGGCAAATTTATTAATCATGTCGAATATCTTTGTAGTCAGCAAACAATACGAGAAAAATCTATGATAGACACGACACAAAACTTTTACAAATTATATATATATTTCGACCTGACTATACTGTTGACCTGGGAAGGTCTCTACAGTTTCACCGGACTACACGAAATTATAAACCTAAAACCTTCCTCACAAATTACTCTATCTATTGGTGAAGGCCGCAATACGATCCGTTTAGTAGTTTTTGAGTTTATCGCAAACATACAGACAGACAGACGCGGCGGATGACTTTATTTTATAATATGTAGTCATGATAGAAACTCAAAAGGAAATAGTTCAATCTGTACTAAATCCAAATGGTATAATCGTAACTGGACATGTAGCATCCAGGTACTATAGAGAATATTTATTTTTTATTTTTTCTGCCAATGCTGAAGGAATCCTTTTGTGAACTTGCAAAATAATTTGCTTCTCAGATAAATAAATAGCATTTGTACGAACACAAAAAGGTTTCCTGAATTTAATATTTCAATTGAAATAACATCGTGAAGTAGAACATACAGAAAGGACTACTGATAATAAATCACTGACGCTCAAACTGTCAGAGGATAGGTAGCCTAAGTAATTGTAATTTATATTGTTGATTATGAGTCCAATATTATGTTCATAGCATTTACATTAATTGGCATTGACTCCTGATGTATACTATTAAAATAATCTGTGAAATAGATTTTGTTATTGAGAGATATAACTAGGCTTCTAAGATGTATTAAAATAAACAGATTTTTTTTAGAGTTTTTAGACTATCGTAAAACAGTATTTCTGTATATTTCATATAAGATACCAAATATCCAGATATGTTTTATACCGTTATCGAATTATTATTACTTTTTATTCGCATTTCAATATAAAGGAAATTCAAATTTCAAATTAAATTATTAGAAATTTACGCTCAAAATCTAATTTGTATATACCTAACTGGTTGTTCCCACGCACCGGGAACTCAAGTATCAGGAATACACATAGTACTGTTCTTAAAAAGTTTCACCCTTTATGCATTACGTAAGAAAATACAGATCGAAGAGATCCTTACGCGTATACCTTTTGGCATCAGGTCTAGGTATCACAGAAAGTAAAGTTATGAATAAAAGAACATAAATAAGCTCCGAACCTTATGATTAGCATAGTGTATTTAAGAAACCTGGTGATTATAGAGAGTGGGTCTATAAAAAACGTTTATCACTTTGTAGCTATGTTAAACTAACTGATAGCGACACGAATCACACCTCAATGATTTTGCGTTTATCATAATAAATATTTTAAAAGTAAATATAATTCTATATGTATTATAATTTACGTTAGAATATACGTTCGTTCTGTGGTGTTATTTGATTTTTTTTTTCAATGTAGTTCAAATATGATATGAATTCATAATAGAATCGGTACTGTAATATTAACGTTAGATAGTAAAGTCAATATCTTAAAGAAATATCATTTTTCTAGTCTAATAACTAAATGAATATATATTTTTTTATCTCTTAAAAACATTGTTTTCCAGCTATGCGCTTTCCCAACTAACAATCTCACGCGTGTATAATAAAACTAGTCTCCAAGTTTCACAAGGAAAATTATCTACAAATATACAAATCCATTGGCTTTAAGTGTAAGCGTGGCTTAGTTTATCAAACGTATGTAAGCATCTGTAAGAAAAAATTGTTAATAAAAATGTTATTGGTGTAATTTTCTTATTTCGTGTACAATTTGTTATTGCGTCCTAGGAGAGATTTACTTCTAGCAGTAGATAGTGTTTCGTATTAGATTCTTAAGTATATTATTCGTCATCATGTTCTTACCCTTATCCCACCTAAGTAGGGTGTACACAACATGTTTTCCTTTTTCACTCTTCTCTGTCAGATGTCGTCTCAGTATTTATATCTTTTATACAAATATCAATCAATGTTCACACAATCTATCCATACATACTTCGGTCTTCCTCTACTCATATATCCGTTT
This sequence comes from Antheraea assamensis, assembly GCA_035772565.1. Taxonomy (NCBI): domain Eukaryota; kingdom Metazoa; phylum Arthropoda; class Insecta; order Lepidoptera; family Saturniidae; genus Antheraea; species Antheraea assamensis. The sequence continues at coordinate 3,273,451 of JAQQSE010000095.1, read as the reverse complement.
TTCTTCACACTTAAAACTATTCTATTTACATAGCTTTCATCTCTCCTCATGACATACCCATACCATGCTAACCTATTACTGCTCAACTTCTTTGTCACTGGTGCTATTTTGAAACTTCCTTTTATATACTCATTCTTAATCTTATCAATTGTAGTTATACCCACACATCCATCTTAACATTATTATACTATTATCAATATATATCTATTACACATAGTAAAAATGAAGTGTCTGTATGTAACATTGATAATATTTTGAAATAACAACTTTTTACCGACTAGATATGAAAAACAATGAAATCAAAAAATGGATGTAAAAATGTAGCAAAAATCCAATCTGTTTGTTTCGGATAATCTTCGAAACAGCAGCCCCGATGTTCACGGGCCTTTTACTGGAAGATAGCTGCCTTTACAAGGAGTACATTAGGATATTTCATTTTAGACCAGCTGTTACCCACGACTTCGTCCATAGTACCTGAAACGGTTGTATCGATTTGGACGGGAGTTTCATTGGCACTATAAAGACTAGCTTGGGCTATTTTATATTCGACTAGCTGTTACCTGCGATTTCGTACATGTAACATTTAGCAGAAGTACGTTATTCACTGTAAACTTGAGCGTGAGGCGTGCTCTGTACTGGACTCCAAGAATAAATATAATTGAAATTCATATATTTTAATGATATCGTGGTTTTGGTCAATTTAACGGCCATTTACCGCGATCGCATCTATTTGACTCAGTAACCTATAGCAACGTATAAGAATATTGCGCCGAATTCAATGAGCACTAATTTAATTGTTAAATATTAAAAGTTGCTTACAGATAGATATAGAGTTTTATATATTTAGTTATAAAGTATAACTGCAAAATTTCAAGAATGTAACTCTTTCTGTGTTTTTAATGAGGAAAATAATTATCAACATATTTTTTACAATTAAACATTATAATTACTAATAATTTTGATAGAAGAGGTTTTTCGATTTACATATTAGATAATAAATGTATTTACGTTAAGATTTCCATAGTATAATTTCTTGCAAAACAGACAAGCAATTACTTTTTGCTTGGTCACAAAAATTTAATTATACTGACAATATAGGCATATTATATCTATCTAATAACATTTTAAAGACATATTGCCAGATAGTGTATATATAGCTTGTAATTTTCATCAGCTTCTTATACAGTAGAAGTGAGCACTAAGGGAGTTATATAGTTGGCTAAACTTCCAAATATGTTACTAATGGTAAATCCCATCTGGCACACTGTTAGTACTTATATATTTAATGTACAATATACATGTTCCAGCAGGTGGCGTGCGTGTCGTACTTACAAATGTTTTCGATAGAGCATTTCTGTAATTTTACATTTTCTCGCAATTTTATATTTTTTTTACCTACAATTTAAAAAACGCTTGTCGAGCCGCGGGCATCATATAGTATATTATTATAAGTAAGTTAGTAACTGATATAGCAAGTCATGCCATAAGCGATAAAATACTAAGAACATATATGACAAGCTTAGTTTTTTATCATTTAAAGCAGGGCTGTCCAAACTACATGGGACCCAGGGCCAACAAAAATGACTCAATACATTGGGGGGCCGCAAAATATTTATAAAAATAAAATACAAGTATAATAAGTATCATTATTTTATTATCTACATTTCATTAATTTGTCTTTTACAATTCTGTCAACATCAACCTCAATATTAGTAGTAACTAGACGCAGTGCATGTCTAAAGTGAAGTATCTGTCAATGAAGACCTGTATTTAGATTTTATAAACTTCATTGTTGAATATGCACTTTCACAGAGGTAGGTATTAATTCGTCACCAGAAAAATAATTTACTCATTTAATGTATTTAAACAAAAAAGAGAAAAAAGATTCTGCGGGCCGTGGTTTGGGCAGCCCTGGTTTAAAGCATGACTTGCTATGGCAGGAATAATAACGTTTCCATTACTTTTACGTAGAATGGAAGTTTTAGTAAACTTACCGGCTAATATTAATAATCAATGTAATAATCACTGATCATAGTAAAGTAAAAATATATTTTAACAATGAATAAGTAAGTAGTAGCAGTATGTGAAATCGCTGATTTTTTTCTTCATTTTCGTCCTGACGGGGTCAATAAAAACGGTGGCTCAAAACACTATTATACATTATTTAAAAATTGTTGGTTGTTGTTGTGTTCCGGCAGCTGCACTTGAAAGCCAGTCTCCCTCTAGGTTAAGCGTGACTTACTATCTTAGACCACATCATCATTTAATATCAGATGAGATTGTGGTCAAAACGCTTACCTATAAAGTATATTTAAAAAAAAAATAGTAATGCAAATCAAGATCAAACGTGACAAATAATGCGACAAACCTTAACACTACATTTTCACTATAGTTACTGCTTCGACCACATTTTTTGTTTCATTTATGTCGTTCATGTAGTTATATGTTTATTAGTTAATATTTAATATACATCTTATCGGACGTTAATCAATATTAAATTAAACACCGATTAAATGTAAACAATATAGCGAGAAGCTAAATTTGGTTTTACTTTCTCTGAATGTAGTTTTAAATAACAAAAGCAGTGAGAATACAAACGCAGAAATGTCGATAACCGGTGGTCGGACCACCGTAGACGTAGTGAAAAACCCGTCAATGGTATGCATTTTGACGCATCACGTTTTCACTTATTCATTCTATTAGTCGGTAAATATTCTTTTTAACGTCTTTTGAGATCTGCCTTATATTTCTATAATGATATTATCGAAATATTTTTATCATCTACATTATTCTTTGCCAATTAGGCGCAATGTAGTTATTATGACTATCGCGCAGAGAACGAAAATTATAACCTCACTATTGTGATAATAGTGATAAGTCGTAACTTTGACTATTTATAGCGGCCTCTACGTGACATACAAGCATTAGTTAACAGTCGGTGAGTACGGCTCAACGTTACGATGACGGACCTCTACTTACCTCTCGCGCTAGTCGCCATTGTTTACTTAACATACTTGTATTTTACAAGAAATTTTAATTATTGGCAAAAACTAAATGTTAATGGTCCTAAGCCAGTAGTATTTTTCGGAAATATAATGGAATCTACGTTAAGGAAGAAACCGATTGGAATGGTTTTTAAAGAAATTTATGATAATTACCCTAATGAGAAAGTTGTTGGCGTCTACCGTATGACAACAGCCTGCTTGCTAATAAGAGATTTGGATATAATTAAACAGATAATGATTAAGGATTTTAACTCATTTACTGATCGAGGTATTGAGTTTCAGCAAGGAAGGATTAGGAGCGAATCTCTTTCATGCAGATGGTAAGACATGGCAAGTTTTGCGAAACCGTTTTACTCCAGTCTTCACATCTGGCAAGTTGAAAAATATGCTTTATCTAATGACTGAACGTGTCGGACAAGTTTTCGGATCATGTCAGAAACATATGTCTTCAGAATCCGGAGCAAGAAATATGGTCCCTTGTTCAGAAATACACAATGGCTACGATTTCAGCTTGTGCTTTCGGTATCGAAGTTGATACACTTAATGAGAAAATGGAAACTTTGAAAAAAATTGACAAATTAGTTTTCACGACAAATTTGACAGACGAATTGGACATGATGTACCCTGGTATATTGAAAAAATTAAACTCCTCAATGTTTCCAGCACTCGTTAAACATTTCTTTAATGATCTAGTAAAAAGTGTTATCTCCCAACGTAACGGCATGCCCATAAATAGAAAAGATTTCATGGATTTAATACTTGAGTTGAGACAAATCGGAGAAATTGAAGGCACCAAAAGAAATGCTGATGACAAAAAAACAAGTGTTGAATTGACGGACGACATAATAGCAGCTCAAGCATTTGTATTCTATGTAGCCGGATACGAGACTAGCGCTACAACGATGGCGTTTATGTTATACCAATTAGCACTCAATCCTGATGTACAAGATAAAGTGATTGCTGAAGTAGATGAAGTACTTGAAAAACATAATGGACAAATAACATATGAGTGTCTTACAGACATGCACTATTTAGAGAAAGCATTCGATGAGACGTTAAGAATGTATCCGCTGGTTGAACCTTTACAAAGGAATGCCCAAAGAGACTATGATATACCAGGCACTAATATAACTATTAAAAAGGGTCAAACTGTCTTAGTAACACCGATGGGCATACAAAACGACGAGAAATATTATCCTAACCCTGACAAATTTGATCCAGAAAGATTCTCGCCGGCAAACTCTGGAGATAGGCACCCATGCGCATATATGCCCTTCGGAGTTGGTCCAAGGAATTGCATCGGTAAGTACATTCATTGTCAAAAAATATTTCCATAGTATTTGTATTACATATAAATTTTTTATAATAATGATAATAGATGAGATAAGGGTAAGATGATGACAATGTTGATGACATTTACATAAATACCACAATATATTTCTTAATATAATTAACGCGGTTTGTTAATATTTACCAACTGTTGAGTACACAATGTAGTAAGTAGCATAAGAAATGGATATTTTAAGTACCATATACACACTGTTTTTTTTTTTTTTTTTTCGAATTGACATAACCTGTTGACCCCGGGTCCTCTACAGATTCACCGGACTACCGGACTACCACATTGAAAATAATTTATAAATCATTTTCTAATATTTATAATATTCATAGTTTTTCTGTAATGTTTTTATTAACACACAAATATATTTAGTTTGTGAACTTGTTTTATGCAAAGAAGCAAACAGTGCTTGCACGCCTGTATTCTGATCTTAGGCTATGGTTTGCAGTATGCACTAGTATCGTTCCTTCCAAGTCCTTATAAGTACTTACTAGTAAGTTACCTAAAAGTACACATTAGTAACTAACTTTGACTTTGCTTTTAAGTTAGATACGTTTGTGAACATTTCACATCAGGTGAAGTGCATACCAGTTAACTACATTTTTGACATATAACCAATATCTTTGTCGTTGTCTTATCAGTTAAATATATCATAAATATGTGAAAAAAAAATATTTTTTTTTAAATATTTTTTTTTAAATAATTTTTAAAAATCATTTCATTTATAAAAGAAACTGTGATCATTTTTTTTTATTTCATGTGTTTTTTTTTTACTAAACATAAATTAGTAGTTATAGTAGAAGTTCTTTATATTACGAATGATAAAGGAGATGACGCAAAGGTTACAAAAGAAGTAGAATGTGTAGAGATTCGCGCGCTTTCGTGAGCGTCAAGAAACAAACAGCTTGGAGAAGCCCAAACGCTGTCAAACTTCGCTTATTCATTTGCGGAAGAAATTCTACCCTTCTAGGTTCACATATTTGTATGAACGTGAGAGGACGGCTTTAGATAGCGTACAATACTTTGATTTGTAGGTGATTGCATTAGTCGCTTGTTCACCGTAGTACTCTTGTTATGGAATTAATTTGTCGAAATATGTTTACAAAAACAAACACAACCACACTCACACACACACACACATTAAATTTCTTACGAATGATGTAATTCATAACTTATATTTCCCGCTTCAGAGTTTTAGGGATTGATATAAATGATTTAAGTACAGATCTCATTTAGATTATTTTGTTTATGGTTACGTATGCAAGTTTATGAGTTTCTATACAAAATTATACCCATTAGAAGTAATTTTAAAAATACGTTTCATCTTCCCCTATATTATACTTTTAAAATTTCTTTATATTTCCTATTTGTAGTTTTCATGGTTTACAGCAATACTTTATGTGTTGGCTCCGACTTCTTTTATGTATGACACCATTTTATGCATTTTTTTTTTTTTGTATTTCATGATTATTTTGTGATCAGATATATCAAATTGGGCTTCACAGTAAATATAGGAATATTTGGTATTCAAAATGTATATTCTATTCTTCGGTAAAACTAGATCATTCTAGAAACTTCTAGAATAAACTTCTAGAAATTAAAAGACGTAGTTTTTTTTTTAAATTCTTTATAGGTTAGCGTTTGACCACAATCTCATCTGATGTTAAATGAAAATGTCGTCTAAAATGGTAGTCATGCTAAGTCTAAAGGGAGACTGGCTCTCAAGTGCAGCTGCCGGAACACAGCAACAGGTGCTTGGCGACACATTTTCAGCTTGATTTTCAACTTGCCTAGTCAGGTATAATTAGAAAAAGTCCTAGCGCCATGCTATGGCTTCATCACGATGTTTTCCTTTAACGAAAGGACCAACTCAGTTGCTAGGATTCGAACAGCACTGTGTTCCAACACGCTATCAACTAAGTCATCATCGCTTCAAACTTCTTCTTCCCTTCTGAATTGCTTTAATGTACCTAATTATTATAAATGTCTTCTGTTCCAGGAATGCGATTCGCCAAAGTCCAGTCGCGCGTGTGCATGACCAAGTTTCTGTCTAAATTCCGTGTGGAGCCAACCAAAAATACACCAAGAACAATGAAGTTTAGCCCCACCAAACGTCTCATTGGCTCCGACGGGGGAATATATTTAAACATCGTACCGAGGAAAAATAAAATGTGAAATATCTGTAAATATAATATGTAACAAAAATATATTCTACTTTTAAAATCAGTAAAAAGTATCGTGTATTTGTACGTCAAATTGTACGTACGTTACGTTGTAAGTATTTGTACAGTTAAAACTTAATATATGTTATTTTATTGGTCTTTCTGAAAAATTGACAAATAATAAATCAAATACTTATTAAAATATAACATAACTAGTGAAATCAAGTGAAAAATAATGTAATGCACAGCTCAGAACTTGTCCTTATCAAGGCAACATCTATACACATAACACGCCCAAATTACACAACACAACACATACAAACGTTACGTATATCCCTATTAGTGAAACGAATTGAGCGTCAAAACTATCTTTATGGTTTTTGGATCATTTACCTTCATACATCCGTATTTTTTATAAATACAGACAAAACTATTTCTTTATTTGTTTCATATACTTTGGTTCTAGTGTCGCCCTATTCACACATACCCACCATAAGCGCGAGAGTGTGTTTCAGCAAACTAAATAATTGTGCATATATCAATATGAGGAGAGCGTTGGCATCTGTGATACAATTTGAGACTAACACAAATGCTAAAGAATATCATTACTAAATTAGTGTACTTAATTTTAATTTTTTATTATTATATGTTTTATTACTACACATACAGTGAAAAGTCAATACCTACGTCACTGTTTACTATAAGATTAGTTCGAATGAGACGAAATTAAAATACTTTATTCAATTTAGGCCTGTAAGAATGGCGCTTATGAACATCAAAATTATCCCGGTTTCGGAAAACAGTCCAGTTATTTAGAAAAAGTTGGTCTACTTCTCTCATGCTGGCTCGCTTAGCTAACGCCGCGTCACCCGGAACAGTACATCACTTATCTTCGTGTGTAAATGTGTATGCCAAATCATCCACACATACACATTTGTTTACTTTCTCATATACTGTACTGGTACATATTATACAAACGACATAACACACACAGACATATTCTAAACCCTTTTTATTGACAGGCATTTATTACAACTTTTGTTTTTTAACCCCTCGACTGATATTTTAAGACGCAGATCTCAAAATGGCGGATTGTATTTTTTTTTTTATTTCACGACATTCGTACATTGTAAATTTCATAGTTTATTAAAAAAAAATCGTACAAATGAAAAATATGACTTAAAAATACTTTTTACATGTAAATTACAATTTTAAAATACATCATGTGTTGTTTTTCAAAGTTTTGTAATAAATCAAGTACTTTTTAACTTTATGCTGCCAACAGTCCGTTGACCAGTCATGAGGTCTACATTTGATTGTATGGATTTTAAACCTTTATGGTTTTATACAATCCTGGGGTTAAGGTCAAAACTTAACATGATATACCGTGCATTAAAGTATATTAAAATTGGAATAAAGTATACTTTTGTATTTGTAATATTTAATATATATATACTATGTATGCTGTTAAAATACGAACTAAATTGTTATACTGTATATTTTGATTAATAAAAAATTGTTTCAAATTTTCTGTGTATTGCATTTTATTATTCACTAGATGATTCGGTGAACTTCGTATAACTTAGGTACATATATTTGTGCAAAATGTGGTCAACACTAAATACAATATTATTATGTACATTATAAATATAATAATATAAATATAATAAAAATAGTAGGTGGTAGAGCTACGCTGAAACTATTACATGGTTTCAGAATGAATGGGTCGGCTCGCCCGGGGTAGTACCACCCTCTCACAGAAAACCGACGTGAAGTAACAGTGCTTGCACTGTTGCGTTTCGTTCGGTCAGTGAGAGCGCCGGAGGCTCACATATATTAAAAGGCCGGCAACGCACTTGCGACTCCCCTGGTGTTGCTAGTGTCTATGGACGGCGGTGATCACTTACCATCAGGTGACCCACCTGTTCGTTTGCCCCCTATAATATAAAAATAAAAAATGCAACAGACTTTTATGCACTTAATCAATTTAAAGCTTACTCATGTACTATTTGTATTTCTGAAACAGAAGTGTTTTGTATTCTAACTAAATATACCAAAGAGATCGAACCTCATACTACAGCTATGAAACAGACAAATTTCTGAACGCACCTATAAATATTTAAAAACCAAGTGACAATTTTTGATTTTCAAAATGACAAAAGACATCAATGTTTCATAGCTAGAAACATTTTGTATTTGAAAATTAAATTGTCTTTTTTTAGTATTTTCCTTTACTTATTATTTACTAGCTGTTGCCCGCAGCTCCACATGCGTTTTTGTATAATTGTAAATGACTTCTTATAAGATCAGCTATCTGTTAGTGACAGTCGAAGCCACGCATGACAGCTAGTCTAAAATAAATTAGCCTGTCACCCGCTGTAATTTTAACTATCCGTCAGTGAAATTTCTGTCAAAATCGGTCCAGCCGTTTCAGAGATTACCTGGAACAAACAGTCAGACAGACAAACAAAATTTAAAAAAATTATATTTTTATTATCTGTATCGTGTTTACGTTCATATACAATCAGTAAAAAGTCCTTATTTTGATATTACATACAGACACTTCATTTTTATTATATGTATAGATAGATGTTTACCGTTTAAACCTTCCCTAAAGTTCCACAAATATTTCAAGATCAAAATTAGCCAAATCGGTCCAGTCATTGTCGACTTTTAGCGAGACAAACGAACAGCAATTATACTATTTCTATTTATTTTTTCTTAAATGGAAGTACATCGACAACAAACTGTTTTATATGTTTCCCGTTGAAAATATTTTGTGCAGTTACTCATAGAACTGTGGATAGTCAATGAAGAGTAGTGAATATAACAAAGTACATTACAACATACACACATAACTACTAATAAACTTTAACCATATTATAAGTTACGCCGACAAGACACCTTCTTTGAAATATAATTTCACAAAAACCGAATTTTATTTTATACAATCTGTAATTAACTGTCGATATGAGCTAGACTTATTATTTTGAATTTTCTATTGGAAATTAGGAAATTATCAGCTATTGCAACTTATCGCTTATATTAACAATAATTAGCGGCTTAAAACTAATATTTTGAGAAAAGATGCTATAAAATTTGAAAAATAAAACTAATTTTCTATATGTATTGATCTTTGTTGAAGCATACATTTAAAACCTAACTTGATTAATATTAATTTTAACAAAAATAACAGTCTATATGAATTGTACAAGTTTGTGTCACCATTCATATAGCTTTCTATTATTATATGGAATGGATCCCATTCAGTGCGAGATGAGGCTCGTGGCTGGCGGCGACAAGTCTGCCATTTTCCGGGCCCACTGACACAATGTGGACGACTCACAAAGAAAGTCTGTAGACAGACTGACAGAGATAGAGGCTTTATGTACTATTAAATTTACGACATTTATATTACCTATCTCGTATTACGAACACCAACATAAATTATTATTTTCTATATAAATGTACGTACTAAAATACTGTAACAGAACACTGAAAAGGTATTCTCTAGCTACGCATGACAGAATGAGACAAACAGTGTTAGTCTTGTAAGCTACGTTTTCACCCATAACCTTGTAGTCCGGTGAAACTGTAGCGGCCTTAACAAGCCAACAGTGTAGTCAGTTCCGAAAAAAAAAACCCATTACCTCCAAACACATAATTTTACAACATAATTAGTCTCAATAAGGTAACAGTTTGAACATAGATGTATAACTGAAAGCAAATATTCGATAAAGGTGTGTTAAAAATCCTTACACGTAACTTAAATCTTGAATTTTGTTCCGAGTAAAATCTATTTGAATGGATACATCCAGGCCTCAGATAGAGAATATACGAACATTTCTGAAAATACGAAAGATGTAGGTTAAGTGTCGAATAACGGAGCTTGGTTTCTTTTCCATGAAGCTACTCACAGACTCTTTTGTGGAATATATTTCAAGAATTTCACTCGATTGAAATATTGAAGTGATGAATCCTTACCAAAAACGAATAAGAAAAACATATCTTGTTAAGCAACTAAATATATCCTGACTGTTAACTTTTATATTTTAATAAATCTGAAGTTCTGTTTTTTTTTTATATATTATTTATTTGACTTGGAAACAGCGAGACCCATTTTTATGAAATTTTGTGCCAACGGGAAACTAATAAAATTCCTCAATTGGTAGGTTAAAAATCTGTCTAATTCTTTTAGAAATCGGAAATAGTCACTAAAATCAGTTTTTTTTTTATTATTCTCATCAGATTTTAATTTAATTTTGCATATAAAAACGGCATATAGTTTCAATGTATTAATAAAGAAAATAGATTAGAGAACTTATTACTACTTACTTAATTACTTAGATAGCTATTAGACAAATGTTACATATGGTAAGTACATTTTTTAAATTAAATTTTATTCAGTCACAATCGATTTTAATGACACTTTGTACACAGAAATTAATTCGGAAATTAATAAATCGTTTATTCCATAATGAAAATTCAATTTATCCTGCTCCAACACAGTAGGCCTAATCTAGTCTTCTTTCTATGCTTACAATGTCATCATTTCCCAATCTCATTTCTATTAAAATCAGCAGTGATAAAAATATATTTAAAGAAAATTACCCATAGGAATAAGCGTAGATACCTTATTAATAGTTAAATTGCATTAAAACGTTAAGAACATGAAGTGTCACCGACGAAACAGTGGGCATGAATTGAAGATAGCAACGGTGCGAGCGAATGTAATAAACATCGGTTTCTTTGTGTAATTCAATGAACGACGGCAGATACGTCTGAACTGGGCGGGCGGGTTGAACAAACCCAGTGCCGCATAGATCGATACTCGGGTAACCTCGGCCGATGGCAATGCGACACCACACCAGAACACAGACACTCTTCATACTGCGACACTATCAAAAGATTACATTTCTGTTTCACGTAATTCAATACAAAATAATTAACAACCTGTATACTTTGACGATTTTACAATAATCTCATCTGATAATAAATTATAATTTGACCTAAGATGGGACACTATAGACGAGAATTGGTTCACAAAACGCAACTGCCGGAACATATATATTATCTTTGCAATACATTTTTACTTTAGGTTGATAGTTGGCCAGACGGGCTTTAGACCAAACTCTAGCACCGTTATTTCCTCCAAAACGTATACATAAATCATTTATTAGTGTTTGAAAATACTTCGACTGTTAGGTTAGAAATCCTGTAAAATAATTGACATAGAATAAAAACCAGATAATAATGGCAGTAAACACGATAATAATATTTTTGAGCGTGATTACATTATTTTTTCATTGAATGAAAAAAATAAATCTACGGAACAACAAGACCAATTTACAAAGCATAATAATACGGTGTAAATAACCGGACTGTTAACTCCAGAGCGGATTAGAAGAGCTTAACTTCAATATTCTCGACTTTGATTGTTTAGTTAACAAGACATTCAACTTAACTCGGGGTAAATTATAGATACCATTCTTATGCATATTTGTTATAGAGTAACTTGAACTTATTCTATTGTTTATTATGCTGTAGGTGATTTTATTCCGTGTTAATTTTTTTTTTATATATTTGTGGTGCAAATAGGTGAAGATTCAGGACGTTATTTTCCTGTGTTTGTCAACCGGCTTTCTCATTTTTTTCTGTTTAGATCACTAAACAATTGAAGTAGTAGTATTGGCAATAAAAAAAATTGGAAAAGTAATTTTTTTCTTATCGTCAACGAGTCGTAGTCTTTATTTATACGTGTATTCATAAAATTTATGACTACAATATTTGTACACTCTGTGAAAGCTCAGTCCTTGTTAAATTGCGATACAAATCTAAATTGAACCAAAATATCCGAAAGCGAGGTATATTGATAGAACAAAAATCTTGTCCATAGAAAAGAAGTTAGGTATACCAACTCTCCTTGTGACAGACCAAACTGTGTTGCAGTTTAAACAGCCAAGTTAAAACCCACGTGAGGGATAAAACAGAGTTTCCACCCTAGGTGACCTTGGGTGGTTTAGCCAGGTAAAGCTAATTATTTTATATATTTAATTCCATCTTTAGGGAAATTTTATCGATCTAAGATATATCAACATCTATACTTATATTATAGATATAAGATAAACAGTTTCGCCGGACTACGGCGTGGCTGGTTCGATCTACGCACAGGAGGAAATATATTGTGTTCCATATATTGGATATACTTAGGTGTTTATGTTAGTTGCTTGAGTACTACAATATCAGATATGCTTAATTTGAAACCCAAATTATTATATAAGTTTATCTGCAGCGATAATAATTCATTTAGAATGCTTAAAGGTAATAATTTCCATATTGTATAACTAAGTAACAAGATTCGAATAATATTGGTCTGCTTCACTGTTAACTAATTGCTTAGGCACATTCGAAACACCTATAATATATGATTTGTAAGCCGTGTAATGGTTTACAAAATGCGTCATGTGTTCTATTTTCGTCTATAACTATTGATTTAATACATGTGTGGAACTAATTGCTCGAAAACCAACCATATTCATATACTTTATTGACGACATGAACTTGTACTTATGATCAAGAACATAATCAACATAAGAAATGAAATCATAAATTATTATTTATTGTATTTATCTTATCTATATATACGAGTACAATAAGACTGTGAATGTTGCTTATCTGTCCTTTTATAAGTGACAAAGAATAAGTAATTAAATACATTGCAATAATTTTTAGTTACGTTCTTTTGTCTGTATACGTTTGTTTGTGCACGCGTTACTGCTAAAGTGTAACACACTTATGATAAAACGTCAAGAAAATCATAAAGCATATCCTCGAGTACCATTTAGTCATTGTTTCATTAACACCGGTTCTCTCTATCAACATATATTGTAACTAAAATTATGACGTGACTTAAGTACGAGAAAAAAGTAGCATGTACATTCCTGTCTAATTCAAAAGCCTAGGTGTTTTTAGCATATCTCATATCTGTTACATATAAATAAAATGAGAGGTCTGCTGTTGTGCGCGCATCACGCAAAAGCTACAAGATAGAGATTTATTTTTTTGTTTTACTTTTTAGGCACTTGGACCTTATTTAAAAAAATATCATGGTATCTTAATTTAATATAGATTTTATGAAACTATGGTCTTTACGTGTTTAGTAATGTGCGAAGTGGGGCAAGCGGTATGGTGTGTATGTATAGAAGCGATCAAGGAAGTGGATAACATTGGTTTCAGAGAAGTTTTGTTAGCAAAGTATATGTTTGCTTTTTATTTTGTCATGTTATTCCTTTGTACATAACATATATTTTTAAGATAATAAACAACGCAGACGAAGCCACGGGTATCAACTAGTTATAAATAAAATGATAGAACTCTGCTTTTGTGCGCGCATCACGAGAAAACTAATGGATAGATTTCAATCAAAATTGTTTAGTCTTACTTGTTAGATATTTGAACTTTTATCTAAAAGAATACCATGGTGTCTCCATTTAATATACTCGTACGTTATTAAAGTTTTAAGAAATTATGATTTTTTTAAGTAGATGTGGGACAAACGGTGTGGTGTGCATGCGCAGGACAACGCAAACAAAGTCACGAGTATCAAATAGTAATAAATATATACTTTATCCTAAAACTTGTTTATCTTTTTTATTATGTAAAAATGATGACTATTTCTTAAATCCAAATGACTTGTTATATTTTTTTAATTAATTTTGCTAACGAATTTTGTTTGCTGTGAATAAGCGTGTATAAACGCGGGAAGTCAGCAATCTTGGCTAATGTAAAGTTGGGAGAGGCGGTAGAGAGTACAAGCAGTTATAAAGAGCAATAAAGAAACTGAAACAGTGTGTACTCACCGGGACTAAAGACAGCTATCTGACATTGAAGTACTCGAAGCTTTGGTAGCCAAGCGGATTTGCAGGTATTTATCTCTTAATAGCGGTCAAGAATCAATAGGTATATATACTCTGTGATGATAAATGAAATCTAATAAGTTCCGAACAAAGATGTCTAGAGGTGATTTGTCTCTCAAACACGGCATCATTGACTCGGCTAAGTACATTGTTACACTTGGGAATTATGTGATTATTAACAGAAATCAATATGAATTAATTTGCAAAATATACGTAGAATTTGATTACAATTCTGTTAGCAGGATAATTTGCGAAACATTTTATGCTAAAGGTTATTAAACAAAAACGAAAATGTGGAAAATTGTAAAACCTTTAAATAACTACAGATAACTACCACTGCATACGCATCAATCAGCGATTGTATTACTTTTTATTACTGTAAATTACTTACCATCATCTTAATCTTGATATATTGAACAAAAAAAATTAACCTAAGCCAGTAAAGCTAATGACTCGGCTAGTTGTTTTTATTCGTTTAAAAATGCTGTTTATGTTGTCCAAAATAATCAAAAGCGGAAAGTATTAAATAAGTCGGATAAAGTCCTACCATTTGGAGCTACTTCGGCGTGCGTTCCATTAGAATTATAGGAATATAACGTATGCTGTCATCATTGATAAAGATACAAATGCAGACGAAGTCGTGGGTAAACGTTAGTAAAATGAGTCGTCGTATAATGCCAAAATCGATATTTTCCATTTTACGTATATTGGAAATAGAGAAGAAAGATACGTTTTAAATAATGTTTAGGTCATAAACTAAACTTTTTATTGAATATACTTCATAGTCATGTTTATTAATATTTTAAAGCGATTGATAGGTATATAAAAAATACACCAATATTTTGGCGTCAATCATATTTTTTGCTCCAGAAGTGTAAATTCCTGTTTTTTGCCTTCATGTCGTAGTAATTTTTAAATTAGGCTTATATAATTTTAAACGAATTCATAAAACCTTTATAATTAGACAATCTGAGAGAGATTTATGTGACTGAAAGGTCTTGCAAAAGATCATGACAAGTGAAAAGTAATCATGGCAGACGGACCCAAAGTCTCCAACAATGCTTCGAATAGAGACGCTGATTCAAAACTACACACATAGCCACGCTGAAGCAACGAACTCAGCACATCCCATGAATTCTAAAGGTTGTCCAACGGCTATGCAAATGCGGCCGCGGCATTGTTTGTTCAGCCACTTATCCAAATGTCATCTAAGGCAGACGCTGCTATAAGTTATCTGAGGTTATATTCTTTTTTTATATTTTATAGGTTTTAGCGTTCGACCACAATCTCATGTGGTGTTAAGTCACGATGTGGCCTAAGATAGTAAGCATGCTAAATTTAGAGGGGAAGTGCAGTTGCTGGAACACGCTAACAGGTGCTTGGCGACAGGAATTTTAACTCGAGGCTTAGAACGGAGGGCTTAGAAAAACTCGACCACCATGTATTAGTTTCATCACGATGTTTTCCTTCGCCGAAAGCTATGACTCTGTTACAAGGATTCGAACCTGCGTCGTTCGACACCATTTCCAAAAACGCTAATCAACTAAGCCATCATCGTTTCAAAGGTAGACGTATTAACTCTAACATGATAGCAGTTAGCGTCATACTTAAGTCCCGCTGATTTTCAATGCCACGATGATTATATAATTGTATTATAAACTATCTGTTTGCACGCGGCCTCACTGCGCGTTTTTTAAAGTTTATTAAAGTAATGTAAAATTTTGTAAATATGTAGAATTACAAAAACGCTTTTTAAAAAACATTTCTAAGTGCGACACGCACGTCACCTACTGTAACATGTCACGAGTACATTAGATATATGCTGTGTGGTGCCGGCAGAGTAGAATAACACCACCCTATATCTTCCTGTGGGTATCGTAAAAGGCGATTAAGGGAGTGTGCGATAATACTGACCCCTTGTAACCTTCTCACCCCTTGTAACGGTTCCCTTTCCACTGGGTCTAGAAGAACAAAGATGAGTATGTGCACCTGTGTCTTGCTCGTACACTTTTACACCTTAATACATCCTACGCATTCGACCACTTCCATTACTGGACTCCGAGTACGCAAAAGTCCTGTGGCGATAAGTAAAGGTAAAGAGGACTACCCTAATGCAATCTAGACTTTGTCTGATACCTGCACACAGGCGGTCCCGGGGACGTGAGTACACGCCGTGGTCGATTCTGCGTTGCACATACATTTGGGACGAAAGCGCGGGCTTTCCCAGCGCCATTTGTCAGACTAGGGGTCAAAGTGGTCGCCATGGCCAAAATCGGTCGGAATCATCATCACATTAGATATGTAAATATCAACAGTGTGTCAAATAGGACTTAGTATCGGCAACATGTTTAGAACTTTAACCCACTAGATAAACCCCTCAGTGCTCACTTACACTATACAAGAAAATAATAATAATTTTAAACCGTCTTAATAAATTAAGCTGTGTCAATATAATTAGGTATTTGAGACCATACAAACAGTAATCGCTTGTCTGTTCCGGAAGAGGTTATTGAACTTGTAAGGTTTATAATCTAATATCTTATTAGAAATACCTCTTCTATCTTCAAAATTACTATTAATTATAATGTAGAATTGAAAACAATAAGTTGATTTTTTTTATTAAAAAAAATATTTGAAGTCTTCGAATTTTGCATTTTTAGGAATGAAAACTCTATCTCTATTTGTAAGCAACTTTTAATATTTCACAATTAAAATAGTGCTCATTGAACTTGATGCATTACTCCCCTATGTTGCTATGGTTATTGAGTTATGTAGACGCGAGCGCGTTAAATAAAACAAAATGTATGGCAAATTGTCCAAAAAGGCAATATAATTCAAATTACATACATATATGCAAATGTATGAATTCAGTTATATTTATTTTTAGGGGTCCAGTACAACGCACGCCTCACACACACGTTTACAGTGAACAAAATATTTTCGGTGAATTCATGAGGACGATATTATAGACTAAGTTGCTCCTTATAACCTCATTTACTCGTATATGCCAGTGAAAATCCTGTAAAAATCGTTTCGAGAATTCCATGCGAACAAAATCACGAGTAACAGCTGGTCTAAAATAAAATAGCTTAAATTACTTCTTATCAGGTCAACTATCGGCCAGTGAACTTTTTGTCAAAATCGTTCCAGCCATTACGGAGATTACCCGGAACAAAGACACAGACAGTCCGAGATTTTTTTTAAATTTGGATTTTTTTATATAAGTACCGTATATACTTTCGTCATATCCATTCACAAAAAAGTTGTTATGTAGTTATTACATACAGACAGTTCTTTTTTATTATATATATAGAAGATATATGCCTAATTACGTTTTTGAAATATGATTTGTATTACACGGATATGTATTATCTAAATAACTTGTTTTTTATCACTATTCGATTCTCGATAAAAAATCTTTCGAGGAAGATCTCGTACTGGATTCAAGCGTACATCATTTTAGAATAACACCTGACAACTTAGAAATAACTATTCGTATAAAATTAAATCTATATGTGTACATCACATGGTAAGAAAATTGACAAGTCTGTTCTTTGTCCAGTTTAATCTTTGTAACGGCTCAACCAATCTTGACACGACTTAAAAAAGATGCCTTTTCAAAGTTTTATCTATGCCGTACTATAACTAGACTATATCATAACGCTCGTTCTTGAGGGCTAACCAGTAATAATAAAGACCAGTATTAACAGAGGTATATTACTTAAATCGGTAAAGGATATAAACTTAACAAATAGTTGCCATGAAACAACAGAACAAGTTTCACAAGAACCGAGTCGCGGGTACCAGTTAGTGTTACATAAAAATTGCTATCTCGGAACGGTTACCACAATCATTGGCTTTCACGAGGTCAACTGAAAAATTCGCTCGACAGACTCGCGGTTGTCGTGTCGTACCGATCGAACATCGGCCCATTCGACATGTTTCGACATGTTTCAGACATCGTTTTTTCTTTGTATAAATATTTTCTTATCGTCATGTTGATTTATCTTTGTTAACATTGATAACCAAATTAAATGAAAGATATCTGTCGATATAATATTTTTTTGTCGTAATCAGAATATTCATACCTAAATAATATATTTGAAACTAGCTGGCCCGTCGGACGTTGTCCTGCCCTGATAATAAAAAATATATACGTATATGCATGAATTGCTTAAGGTATTCGATTTGATAAGGATTAA
Organism: Antheraea assamensis; assembly: GCA_035772565.1. Lineage (NCBI taxonomy): Eukaryota > Metazoa > Arthropoda > Insecta > Lepidoptera > Saturniidae > Antheraea > Antheraea assamensis. The sequence goes on along the minus strand of JAQQSE010000095.1, from coordinate 3,254,827 downwards.
TACTGTATCCGTCTAAATAGACTTCCAATTACCTCATTCCATATGACCATGTTTTTAGAAGATGGGTATAGTACGCTATCCTTAAAAGAAAGGTATATGCCATCGAAGACATTTTTGTAAATCTATAAAAGAGGATTACCTCACTATGCATTGTTGTGTTATATCTTAAACGAATTACGCAGTGTTTTCGATGAAAGCTCCCAAGCTGCTTGACTTTATCCAACACTTCCAGCAATTATCGTTTTATTTCAACCAATTTAAAGAAAACCTTGACGAATTATATACTTAAACCTTCCTCATGTATTACTCTATCTATTGGTGAAGACCGTATTACAATCCGTTTAGTAGTTTTTGAGTTTATCGCAAACAAACAGACAGACGCGGCGAACGACTTTGTTTTATAATATGTAGTGATAGTGTATTATTTTATCAAAGTCATCAATTATTATTTTCAATTGTACATTTTAATCACTTCGTAAGGTATTTTATAAAAAGTAGTAATCAAGTTATATGAAGTATTGGAAATAGCCAAAAATTCAACTTTTATACACATTCTACCCTTCGTTATGTGTCCTTACAATTCGCCTTCAAAATGTATATATAAATAATGAAGATAAACGATATAATAAAAGTTATGCCTTCAAAACAATAATAAATCCAGGATAGAGTATAATGTTGACGATTTATCCGTAGGTACATTTGCCTTTCCAAGTAAATATTTGAACTCGTAAAGGTCGACGAATCAGCTTGTTCGCAAATCAGGTTAGACATGATCGATTTTGTTGAGTGTCACGGTTCGGGTATTACACACAATGCTTGTAGTTCGAATTATGATAATCCTATTCTACTTTCATTAAGCCCTGCATTACAATACTTTCTAAAATTCCAGTCATTCATTCGCTTCCAGGAACGCAGTTGTGCATAACTTCATTGGTCAATAAATAGAATATCGAATTCTGTGCAATGAGAAGGATTCACTCCCAACACTTATGCTACCTATATCTTCTATACATATAATTAAAATGAAGTGCCTGTAGGTAATATCAAAATAACAACTTTTTACTGACTGGATATGAAACTGAGATACGCTACTTATAATAAAAATCCAATTTTTTCAAATTTTTTATCAGTCTGTTTGTTCCGGATAAACTTCGAAACGGTTGGACCGATTATGACAGGGAGTTCATTGACAGATAACTGAAGTTACAGGGTTAAGGTAAGAGTAAAGGGTTAAGTGGCTATTAATTTATTATATTTTATTTTAGACTAGCCATTATTCATAACTTCGTCCACAGTAGAATATCCAAAACGGCTAAACCATTTTTACGGAACTTTGGTTGATAGCTGACTCCATAAGAAATAACTTAGGCTATTTTATTTTAGACTACCCTTTTCCCGCATCTCCGTCCGTAGTGGAATATTTCAAAACAGTTCAATCGATCTTCACGGGACTTTCACTAGCAGATAGCTGACCTTATAAGGAGTAACTTAGACTATTTTATTTTAGACTGGTTAACAGTGGAATTATATGTGACGATACGATTACATGGAATCTATAGAATTTGATTCCTCTTTCAAACTCAGTTATTAGGTGATAGACGGACTCATTAATTATCTGAGTTTTTTTTGGATTCCGTAATTGAATTTAGTAAGATGTAACAGTACACGTTCTCTCTTAGGTTCGATTTTTACCCTATAATATTTTTATATGTTTATGTATTTTATTTGTGTCACAAATTATACATAAATGCACTGATATATTGGTACTTCCTATATGAATTCTGGGCATGTATAATAATTAATACAAAATGGTATTTTTGTATATAATAATGGATATTCTGTAATTCTTCAGAATCACCTCTCGCTTTAAATACAATTTGGTGTGGTTCTGTACCTCTCTATCCACTTAGCTCATGTAATTAATATACACCGCTAATACACATTTTTTTAGGGATATACGATACTTTAAATTACGCATAAACATCATCCGCTATTAAATTGGTTGTTATATGTAGTATATCCTGTAATTAGAGATGATTCTTAGTACACGGGTCTGACAATGACGGGAACAAGTGGATTATTCCGTACTTGCGTCAATTGAACGAGTTAACCAACTTAAAGATCATTCAGTTATATACGCATCTGAGTCGTGAGTATTATGCGGTTTAATACACCGTATATTTTATTGTTATTTAGTTTTTTACTATAACTATATACTTGCTCGCTACGTTGTGTATTGAATAAACTATTAATTTAAAAAAAGGATAAACAATGAACGAGTCAAAAAATAAGTAATCTAGAACAATCAAGGAAAATTTCTCGAAAGATCAAAGTCCTATGCGGATATGTTCGATAATTTTAACGGAATTAATTATATATTTTAACATGGACGCAGTCGCGGATGGTTGATAGTCTTAAAAGTTATTTTATTTTTATTTTTTTGCCGGCTTACGACATAATATAATAAGTCAAAAAGACTTCTCGTGGGAGGCCGAACTAAGTTAAACTAACATTTCATATTTACAACAAATAATTGCGGCCTTCAGCACACGACATGGCGTTTCCTATTAAAACACCTACATCATATTTTCTTTTTAAATATTTAAATATGACTGATATTTAGGTACTATTAGCTTTTATTCGAGGCTTTGTTTGTGTTAATATAGATTTGACCTATCCTTCGGAAGCAGCATTTTTTCTGGATAAAAAGTACCATGTCCTTTTATTTTTCTATATTAACATGTATACAAATTTTTGCCATGGTTGATTGGATAGTTAAGTCGTGAAAGCGTAACAAACAAATTCACATATGTATTTAAATACATATGTATGTATGTTAATAAATATAAGTTTAGAAAAAATAAAATGTTATAATTTGGTATCAGGAAAGAGTAACATATTTTTGTTCTTGCAGTTTTCCGGTGATTTATATCTGATACCGAAATGCCATATACTGAAAGGGAATCAGTATGCGAAGCTTATCAACTTGTATATGGTAGCCGCGAACTAGGCTGGTATAAATTCCCAGCGCTCCAATTATTTATATACCATCTATATAATATTCATATTGTATTATATAATGCATATTATATTATATAATACATATTATATAATATAATGCATATTGTATTATATAATATATATTATTATATAAATATTATTCTTTATATTAATCTTGGAACGTGACACCACCTCCTCCGATTCTTATAGCAAAGCCATGGTCTGTCGGTGTATTTTACTCCCGCACACTCTCATCGCACTCCGCTCCGCCCCGCTCCGTCCCGCATCCCCCCCTCTCTCAGGTTGTGTTTTAAACTTAGACCCGGTCCAACAAAGCGAGGCCCTCGCGTGAAATAGTGATACTGCAGTCACTACTTTTCACACACATGCACGCAGCCACGCATTGTTGATATACATATAGTGGGAAAATTTGTACTCTTATTCCTTGTTTTTTTTATTTTTCGTTATTAGTTAGTTAATTTTACCCAAATTCCTAGATTTGAAATACATGTACGTTTTAGTGTGACACACTTAGGTGTTTCACTAACGCATATATGCATGATTAATTTAGCTAACTTAACCGTTTTGCTTAGACTTATAATGTTGCATTCAAGGTAACAGCACAAGCTGGGGTTCGGCCATTTTGTCGGGCGTGGGCTTGTTGCCATACGACTGAGCGCCTTAAACGCTTGCCCAAAAAGCTCGCTGCGCCTGAGAAGGCACGTCAGACTAACAATGCATAGTCGGTTTGAAAAAAAAAAGAAACGCGACACGCCTAACTGATGTAATCACAATTCATTCGGACACAATTGCCATTTCCATTTAACAATTAAATGGTAATTTAAATGACCACGTTTACTGGAAATGGTATAAAAAGACGTATCATCGGAATATACGTGTAACTATATATGATAGAAACACTGTGATATCTGAGTAAAGTGTATATTCACAGATGATGTCGATAACTAGTCAATTCAAATAACTTCAATAACTAACTCATAAATACAACTTAAAAACAATGATTTAAATTGATCATCTCTGGAATTAATTGACATTGTTAAATGTCATACGAAAAGTTATCTCGTTTTTATGTATTCACTTTAAAGAATGCAACGTAATTTAATAAATTTTCTATTTGCTTATTTAACATTAAAAGAGAACATCGAAACATAAAGCCGAATATTTACATGGGCTTTATATTTAAGTCAAGAATGTATTAGTGAGTGTCTAAACTAAAACAACGAATTGGGTCAGGCTGGCTTTTCAGCGAGAATATTATAATAGTTTTCAAAATGCCACCGAGTACATATTACATAAGCAAATTTATGTAAATACTGAATATTTTGAGGATCATACATTTATTTAAACCGAAAACTCAATCAATAATTTTATAAATATACCTAATGATTGACACCATCTATATAAATGTTAACATAATAAAATAAAATCATTTTTTACCTCTGTCTGTTTGTTAGTACGTTTTCTAAACCGTGGAACGGATTATGATACGATTTTCACTGTAGTTTAAAGAATTTCTTCCGTAAGGTTCATATATATATATATTATTCATGCATACTCTATTTATATTAAGTAAGGAAAAGTCGACGTTTTCTAATATAGTCGCAAGAGGATGTTTTCCAGCGCTTACATTGATGATGTATAATGCGGGCTAAAATTCATAAGAAACATAAAAATACCTACAGAATAGTTCACAATAGTCTAAATGATATTAAGGTCTCTTAAGGACAACCGACAGTAATCATTTTTATCTTCTGATATTTATTATTAAAAAATAATTGGAAACGTTATTGTAACGAATATAGTATTAGTTATTATCCAAATAAATCGTACAATCGTAGTTACATTGAGTGTTCAGTTTAAATGAAAATTGCCTTTTACGGCATATCTGATCAAATGAGTATCTCAAAAGATATCACAGGTTTAAAATAACACATACAAGTTTTTACGTTACTTCTATTTAAGACTTTTATGAACTGTAAATATCAAAATATCTATATCGTCTAGACACTTATGACGTCGTATTAGCACCTATGCAAAGTACTAATTGGATGTATTATAAATGTGGCAGTAGTTCTATTTCTTTTTGTTTATCTCCTTTTCACGTGTAAACACATTTGAATTGATCGAAATTTGCATTTGTAGAAGCATCTAGATTATTTTTCATCCTTAATGTACGAAAAACACGCAGGCAAGTCGCGGTACGAAGTTAGTGATTCAATATCATCATCGTGTTATCCTTATAGCAGCTAAGTAGGGTCGGTACAACATGTTTTCCTTTTCTACTCTCCCCTGTCAGATGTCATCTCAGTATTCACACGTTTTATACACATAATTTTTCACACAATCCATTCATACCTTTTTCGGTCGTCCTCTACTCCTATATCCGTCCACCCTCATACTCAAAACTTCTCTTCTCATAATATTCCCGTACCGTGCTAACCTATTACTCCTCAACTTTTCTGTCACTCGTGCTATTTTCAAACTTCCTCTGATGTACTCATTCTTAACATACATCAATCTTGACATTCACATCTCTGCCACATGTAATCTTTTTTCATACGTCTCTTTTGTAGTCCAACACTGGAATCCATATAACACGACTGGTCTTATTATGGTTTTATACACCTTTCCCTTGAATTTCAACGGCATTCGTGGGTCACAAAACTACCCCAAACACCTTTCGCCAGTTCATCCACCCTGCATTCATCCTATTCTTCACGTCCTTGTCTATACCACCATCATTTTGGATCAATGAAACCAGGTATCGAAAATTGGAGGAGGCTGAAGGATACGTTATTTCAGATTATATAACAAAAACTGTAATAACCTTCGAAGTCGCAGAGCAAATGTTCAGTTATTGATTCAATATATTTTTACCAATACGTAAAAACTGTAACGCAAGGAATAGAATCAAAGTATATTTCTAGGGAAGACTGAATAATTTAATACATATTTTAATGTCTTCCCACGTCGAATTATTCTTAATGGTATTAAGATAAACGAGAATTCCGAGTAAAATAATATGTTTGAAAGGAGACGTGTATCGTAAAGTTCTTGGAGCGAATACACAAAGTGAATACGTAAGTGCCTCCTTTTTTAACGTCCTGTCGGTTCAATCGATCACAACAGTATAGTGACGCCAAACAAAGCCTTTTTAAGAGCCATTTTAAAATAAGACTGTGTTTAAGGTATATACACACTAGTTTTATAAATTAACGTAAAATATCTATAGTGTTTTTCTTGACAAAATGACCTAAACCTTGTTAAGGGTCGTTTGTAAAATGTGGCTGTATTTAAACGTTATACATACTAGTTGTTTTTTTTTTTATGAACCTGCAATATTTATTGATTTTTTGGTAAAATGACGTAACCAATGTTAAGGGTCATTTTTGAAATTTAACGGTGTTTTTTTTTAATTAACCTACAATATTTATTGTTTTTTGAGGCAAATTGACGTAACCCTTATAGAAGATCATTTTTAGAATATGACGGTGTTTGAACATTATAAGCACTAGCTTTTTTTCAATAAACCTAAAATATCTGTTATTTTTACTCAAAATGTCGACATTATGCCTATTGGTAAATACAATACAAGCTTAAAACAACGGATAGAACAGAAATAAAATCTTTCGGTTAGTAGGTATACGCTAGTTGTTCAAGAAACACGACAGACTGAAAGAGTTGCGAGTGAAATTATTTTTCTTCTACGCTATATCGTCTGATCTGATCATTGACAAATGTTTTTGATGTAAGTTTTTTTAAATATTTTATAGATTTTATCGCTTGACCACAGTCTCACCTGTTGTTAAGTGACGATATGGTTCAAAACGGTAAATATGCTAAACCTAGAAAAGCTTGCTGTCAAATGCAACTGCCGGAACACAACCATACGTGCTTGGCGACACATTCTCAACTTGAGACTGGTAGCTAACTAGGCGGGCTTAGAAAAATATGTACCACCATTTAGATTAGGAATATTTTAATTGTAATAATATTCATAAATTAGTACAAATATATTCCACATATATTTGTGCAAGAATTCACGTGGTCCATTAAAGTTTTCTATTATCAGGTTAGACTATAACTATATAAACTATAATTTAGGGATCACACATTTTTTTAGCACCAATATTGGTGCTTGGACAATTTCCAGTGATTAAAGCTTTTTAAGTAGAACTTGATCCCTGTAACTGTTCTATCTAAAATGTAGAACCTCGCGTAAGAACATAAATTTCTCATTTTAGCCGGGTTGTTGTATATTGTTATTTAGTAGCAAAATGATGTACAACAGTCTACTCGTTCTCGAGATCTGATGTAGATACTGAAATTTGTAGAAATAATTATTCAACACTAATTAATTTACTTTAAACCTATTAAAACCATATTTAACTCACTCTTAAATTTTAACTCAAGACTTAGAAAACTAATTGTGCCCTAAGTTTGAATGACTAACTTCTGCTCACGGCTTTGCTCGCGATAATTATTTTTTATACTGATTTATTCCTCGCAAACCGCATATGTTCTGTGGATGAAAGCTATCCTATGTCCTTTTCTACACCCCTTACAATGCGATTGCAAAATTTTATAATGATCGGCGTAGTAGATAAGGCATGAAAACGTTACAAAAAAAAAATCAAACACATTCATTTTTGCAATTATAATAGTAGTTAGAATAAGAATAAATACAAGGACGTACATATTCTTTTCTATTTCATATGATTTTCATATTAATTTTTAAGCAATACTAGCGATTTTTTCTCTTTATTATTATTATAACACTTGCTTAAATTTGACAATTGAAAGAATATTTTATAGGATTATTTCTTGTTATAATTAACTACAAAAACACTGATAATTACCAATATAATCTATTACGGAAATTATACTTAAGTAACGAAACGACTCATGTTAAATTACGCGGTAAAAATCTTAATAATTCCATATCCAAAACTACCTACAGTCCTTGATATTATATAATCGGCATGATTATGTGAAAATTACGAGGATTTATATAACGATACCAACACGTCAAATAAGTTGACATCTTATATTTACAATGTACTCGTACATAAAGTATGCAATTATCTACTTATACAGATTAATGTTCTGTTTACTAGAGAGAAAAATATCAAAAGGTTTAAATACTTTGCATTATATGTATATATATATATTGTTATAGGGATACAACATTAGATCTCGTGTCGCCCCGACAAAAGCGGTGGATGTACACCGTGGGGTTTTAGTGAGTAGGAGTCTCACACTACCCACCTTCTCCCCCGGGAGGTGGCGTGTCGATGACGGATTTCCCCATGTTAAAAAAAAAAAAAAAAAAAAGGATACAACATTGCAATGCGGCAATATTAATTACCTGGGCACTGACAAATTAATATATATCTATATATAATTAAAAATCAATTGCATGTAAGCGCGTCACTTCAGAACGACTGCAGCTATCTAATTCTTTTTTATTGCGTTTATAATTGCAAAATATCTTCAAAAAAAAAGAAAGGGAGATGGAAGGAAGTAGGGATATTTTCAAAAATATTGACAGACCAACGTGTCATTGTATTGTAAAGGACAGTTTTAGTCTCATTTTATTAATTACTACACCAGTGCGAAGTCAGAGCGGATAGCTAGTCAATAAAAAGCATCAAAGATAATCAAAAAATGTACTACCTAAAATTTATACCATCGACATCTGTAATATGAATAATGCAATTGCAAAAACAATTTTCAAAAATTCAAATCGTTTATTCACAAATGCTTCTAACTAAAATTAACGGCATGTGCCTTATAATTTTACCTAATTAATTGTACCATAGGCTTATTAGCATGCCAGCTAGCTAGTTTTCCTTTGACATATAAAAAAATAATCGATCGGCAGGTGCAAGGGTCGAACAGGTTATTGTCTACTGCTGACCCGGTCGGCGCCTACAAATCGATCCAGCGACCCGACGATTTTCCTGTTAGCAATCAACGGCCATTGTGCTAATTCATAGTCAGCTTGCGATTTACTGTAATAAAAAAAATGATATTTCCTAAGACGCACTTAGTTTAATGCTTCACCTAAAAAGGTACCCGGGTATAAAACCTTTGAAATGTTAATTTTAATATCATTTAAACAAAAAAATATCCGGATTGCATTTAATTAAATGTACAGCATAAGTCAATAATAGTAATTATTAAACATTGAGATATGAATATCCTTGAATATTTATAACAGTCATGCTGAGGTATAAAAACTATAGCTAGATCCGCCTGATGGCTAAATAAAAAAGTAGAAACTCAAAGAGATTTGAGAACTTAGTAAAAAACTGCGTTATATAGATAGACGTATATGTTAGAGTATCACGGCCCTGCCAGACAAAATAAAAAGAAAAACTTTACCATCGCAAACTAGCTGATATCCGCGATTTCGTCTGCATCATTTATTATCCTAACAATATATTCTATGTACAGTGGGAAAAATGTAATAAAAATATAAAAAAAACGTGTGTAAAAATGTGGGGTCGAGTGGGGATGAGGTACTTGTATCTCGGAACCGCAGAGGGTAGACCCACAGGCGAATACAATGCATCGTGAAGCCTTAGCCTGCCTCCCAAGACCGTCAGTGCGTGGCGAAGAGCCACATCCTATACGAAGTGACCCTGACTAGCGGAACACTGCGGCTCTAGGCTGGAGAGCCGATAAACAGTCCTGGTGCTCGACTCCAGAACCGGGTCGAGGCATACTCCGGCAGACGGCGCCTCTCGCAAACACCATCTGCATAACAGAGGGGACGGGGGGTGAGGTCAATACAATCCGGTTTTGATTTGACTGTAAGAGAGTAGAGTGAGACAACCTCGTTAAAAGTTACTGTGGGAAGAAACCACGTTAAAAGTGACAGAGAAGAGACTAAGCCGAACCATGGAGGGAAGGGGCTGGGGACCTAACTGTTGCACTGGCTCGGTAGACGGATAGGCAGCATGGCCGAGCTGTCGTTACAGCCTGTCGTTCGGGCTGGGTCTTATCACTGAGGTGTTGCCTTGCTCTATCCCATGGCATAGTGCGGCAAATGGTATCTCGTAAGTATTTTTAGTCAGTAGAAGTGTAACACTCCGGCGTTTCCCAGAGTTGTAAGTATCCAATGTAGGATTTTATTCCACATAATAAAGTGAATCAAAATGATCGATGTCACTATATCGCGCTAGCAGTGTGCTCGAGGCCATCACTTCCAGAGATCAAACCTAGGTACGGTACTGTACGGTCGTGTAATTCGCAGCTGATACCACTAATGGGCTGAGATGATTCACGGTTTTTTCAAAATAACTGATCGTAAGATACTTTACGTATACCCAGGTCGACAGAAACTCCTGGTCTTTATGGAGATCGATCTTCCGGGTGTACCATGAGGCACCGACCGCCTTCCGTAAGAAGCAATTTTGTAAAATATGCATTTTACGAAAGCGGAGTTCGAACATACAAGCGAAGACGTGACAACCATATATCAGAATGAGATGGGCACACGTTTTATAAAGCGTGAGCTTATGTCTGACAATCTATTAAGTAGTTTTTGCATGATGCGTGCACAACACCAGGCTTCTATAATTTTATTAATGTACATTGTGTTTCTTTAATAGAAGGTAGATATTTAAAATAGATATCAGTGGGATTTGGATTTCCTTATCGAAGCTGAATGTTTTATTAAACCTCTTATCAATATTTTAACGTTCTTGAATGTTTGCTGAGTTCACGAGCAAATTTGATAACACATATATAATATATTGTATAATTCTTATTATGATAATTAACTGATAAGGTGATTACTTATGACGACGTTATATATTGAAATTTTGTATATTATATTTTATTGCTTTTGATATAAATACAAGACCAAAGATTTAATTACATTGTATGAAAACAATTCCTCACATATTATAATAGGTAATGTATCTTTGTTTCTCTGTTTGTTTTCTTATAACCCCTTAACTTCTGAATCCAGTTACATGTTTTTTTTAATCACAATTTCGTTCTTTTTTCAGATTTTAGTATGTACTTTTTTATATTTGGTATTTTTTTTTTTACTTGGTTATGGTTTGACCACAAGCTCATTTGATGTTAAATGTCGATGTGGTCTAAGGTGGTAATCACGCTCAACCTAGAAGGGGACTAACTCTCCAGTACAGCTGTCGGAATACACCAACAGGTGCTTAGCGGACTCATTTTCATTTTGAGGGTGGTAGCTAGCCAGCTGGACTTAGAAAAAGCCCTACCACCATGCAATGGATTCATCACGATGTCTTCCTTCACCGAAAGCTCCGACTTGTTGCCAGTTGCCAGGATTCAAACCTACGTCCTTCGCTACAAAATGTAATATGCCAAACAAGTTATGATGGTGTTAAAATTAAATTAAATTGTCACAGATTAACTTTGTTGCCATATATTACCAAAACGATTAGATATTAATAAATATAATACAGTCGGCTAAGGCTTAGAATATAGATTACTAAGGAGAAACGCAAATAATAAATCTAGACTTCTTATTGAAATCACAGTGGTTTTTTTTACATGACAAAGCAAACTAAAAATGTTAAACGCGACGTGCCAAACATTAAATTGACCGAATCAAAAAAATCAATAATTATAATATATAAGCGTTTCGCGTCATTTAATTTTTCCCATCATTTAGATAACAAATATTATATCCAAAAAACAATGGATGTTTATATATAAAACTAGCTGACCAAGCGAACTTCGTACCGCTTAACAGTCGATTCTTTTTTTATTTTTTTATACTAATTCTGCTATTCGGGACGCTATATAATGTTAAATTTTATCATCGTGTAAATATTGACAAATATTGACATAAATATTTATACGATACTAACGTCAATCAATTGTTTTGCCTTCCCGGAACCTCTCCACTAACACTTAAACTTTATGCTATGGTGTTAAAGTTCAAATTGACTTTTAAGTATCATTACGAATCGTTTGTATGGGATTGGAAGAAAAGTGTTGTTTTTACACATTTTCAGGCATTTTTTTTTATTTTTCTCTCCGTAAGATTCATCCTAGTACTTCAAGGAATATTCTAAAAAAAGAATTAGCGAAATTGGTTCACCTGTTCTCGAGATTTGCGCTTAGCAACACATTCAGCGATTCATTTTTATATTATAATTAAGGCTTAAAAGCTTTTACAAAAATCCTCTTATAGTAAATTTAAATGTTTCCGCTTTCGATTTATTTTTATAATCTTAAGTAATAGCAGATGACAATTCGAATAAATGAAGTAATTGCGTTCTCTTAATAAACTGATATTCAAGTTATAAATGTCTCTCAATTGGGTTATTCAATAGCGCTTAATAAAACCAATTTCGTAAATCACGGGTCTCAGAGTCTCAAAGATTGGAATAAAGTTACTGTTGTAAACGTTCAATTCAGTACGTAATACATTAACTGTTACAACTGTGACATAATTCCACCGGCCCCATTCGATCAGAGGACGACTAGACGCCGTGAGGGTTCCCACCTTTATGTGGTTGATATTGCCGTGGTTCGTACGAGGCGATTTGCTTCCACATTTATTACACGAACGGCTAAGGAGTGGAAGTTACTCCCGGCGTCTGTCTTCCCATCCTCCTATAACTTGGGAGTATTCAAGAGGAGAGTGAACAGGCATCTAGCGGGTAAGCGCGAATCCATCGTAGACCTCATCTACACTTACCATCAGGTGAGATCGAGGTGCAAGCGCGTGCCTGTAAAACATAATAAAAGTACATCCCAATGATGATCTTTTGTATATTCTGTACCAAAATTTGTTTAAATTTGGAATTCCTGATTCCGCTTAATTTCGACGAATTTCAATTACGTTTGTACATTAATATTTAGAGTGTAAACATTGCCTGCGTGTCTTTAGTACTAAGACTGTCACTTGAAACTTTAAGTAGTAATTAAGAATTATGACATCTAGATACTAAATGTAACTTAATATTGTAATATTTTTATACAAGTATTATAAATAACAGGGTATCTAAATCTATCTATAAATTAACAGATAACTGAAATATTTGAACAGTTGAGTTTTTGATTGTTTGTGTATAAACTATTTTGAAAAATTTAATATTTTCGAAAGTGAATAAAGACAAACGTGATGCCTTTCACGAGAAAATACTATTTGTAGATAGTACAGAAGCAGCTCAAGATGTGGACACCTATGACCCTGAGGTCCGAGGGATCCGTTTCTCACAAAAGCAACATTCTTTAAAGCATAAAAATATTTATCTAGGATGATTAAAAGCCTTCGACACAAGTAAAAATTTTACACTCCATAAAACGATTCTGAAAAATTCGTTGGTACACGCCGGGGTTCGAACCTGCTGGCATCTGATCGATATTCCATCGGTCTAACAGCTAGACTACCACGATTATGCCTAAAAGTCGCTTTTGGTTATTATATATACTTCAATCGCATATAGATAGAATGATGTCAATTTAAATAGCAAAAAGAACTGATGTAGTGTCGTAATCTACATACCACTATGTAGTCTATCGTTTACATCGCTGTGACCCAGTTTCTGTCGAGCCGCTGCGCCGACCACAAAACCTCTACCCTATATAGAGGTAATGGGCTACACCTACGTACCGTACGCTAGTGGTGTTAACGAGTTATACTTAATATAAGATCACTTCAGTGACTGTACTCTTCAGCGTACAGTTTTCTTATCGCTTACTAAACTTAATATTATTCTATATACTAAATCTGTATACACTTTTTTTTTGGTAAAACAAACCATTCACATAATATTTTCATAAATATGCGGAAAATGTAGATAAAATTACGTTTAGAACTGACGCAAAAAACACGAGTCGAGTTAGAGCAAAATTGTAATAGAACCTTTTGGAGAGTGTTAAATATTACTGCAAATATAGTGCTTGTTACTATGATAGCTTAAAATTCGACAATGTTATAGAAATAAAATAAAAAAACGTGTATGTGTACTTATGTACACGCGTTAGAAGTTATACTTCTTTGACGTAACAAGATAAAAATCTTTCCAAAAATTTTATCTTTCGCCTTATTCTACGTTTGTAGAAAAAACGACACTAACAATAGAAAAAAGGTTGTTAATACATAGACTCTTTTTTGAATAAAATGTTGACTATAGCTAACTTCAGGGAGTCGGTTTTTCGTGACGGTGTGCGCGCGCATCGTAAAAATTTACTCTCATCATTTTTCCCTAACGCGCCAAAAGAAGTATAAGTAAGTATTCAAAGTACATGATTTTTAAATGAGAAAAAATTAAAACCAAAATGGAAGTAATTTGTATTTAAAATTGAGGGATCAAATTTTGAGGGTTTTTCTTTCTCGGCCTCTAGAACGATATTTCAGAGTGTCAGCGAAAAAATAAATAGTCGTTTCAAATGAAACATCTTAATGTAAGCGAATATGTATTCAACTTTTTTTTCAATTTTAAGCTAACTTTTTCTTCATAAGCATTTTAATATAAAGTGTAGATATATAATAAAACTGAAAGGCTGTGTGTTCGTAGAAAATCATGAATATTTTATGTTTGAATAAATTGAAATGTTAAAACTTCTTGATAAATGGAATTTAAAATATACTAATACTTTGTTACACTTTCACGTCTTAACTACTTAATGTATTATACACTATACTAATATGTAATGTACACACATTGTCAGGGATACAAAAGAAAAAGTACAGTTGCCGAGGGATAGTTGAAGTCTAACGTGAGCGAAGCGAAACGGGCAAAAGCTAATATATAATTATAACTTAGCATTATACGTTTAAAATGTATTATACATAATTATTATACATTATGCATATCCTTTATATTTCCCAAACTATCAAGAGGTTTTAAGATAACATCGTCTGAATAAGCAATTGTATACACAGTGTATGTACGAGTATTATAATTAAAGTTTTAAATTTTGTAGAATCTTTTGTAGAAGAGCAAGCCTTGTACAAACTGTAAAAAAGAAGAACAATGAAAGATGTGATGCCAAAATAGTTTGTATTATTATATGCTAGAAACTACATTTGAGAGACCTCAATAAGTACATTCAGTATATAAAACTGTTATTATCGCAGAGTAGCAAAAAAAAAACTAGACTGTAATAACTCTAAACTTTTTTACTTACGTTAATTAACGAATTATTTAGTTGAGTATTGGCAGTAAAAAGCTGGTTTTTATTTCACTTCTTTTTTGTTATTTGCAGATTTTTTTATTCACAGACGTTATAAATAAATATTACATAACCTATGTTGTTCACACAAGGGATTCAACGAACTTAATTTATTTAACGCCATCTCAATGTTTAAATACATCAATCTATTTAAACTACAGACCGTGGTAAAGAATAATGCTTAATCCAAACCTTACCACGTTTTTACACATTCGAGGAAATATACTTTTACTAAAAGAATGTAATAATTACGTCAAAGTTCTCCTTAATATTATCAAAAATTGGAGTCAAATCCATGATTAGGATATAATCCTTACTAATATTATAAATGCGAATGTGATTTTTCTTTGTTTGTTACGCTTTAACTGTCATAACTACTTAAATTTAAAAATAATTGCATACATATTGTCAGGAGTTCAGAAAAGGACATGAGGTACTTTTCATCTAGAAACAATAACTGTTCTTGATGGTTCACGGGGTCTGCTCGACCGCTGCTACTTATCAACGCGCCTAGTCGTTGTGATCCGCCAATGAGCGCATTCCGTGTATGTGTTCGCACGTATTACATCTGCATCGGCCGAACCGAGACCTGTCTTGAGATTCGTTTTTCGAACGGACTCATAAAAACAGACACACAATAGAGTCCGATCAGTATAGTCATATAAGGGAGATCGACAAATATTTCGAGATAGGGAGATACTCAGTGATTAATATATAAGTTACGAGGAAAATCTACGGGCAACGGCTCTACGCGCGACGAGTCACCGAGCCAGTATTATACAATAGAATGAATTATAAATATTGCAGATGGAGCCGACTTACAACCATCTTACATAGTTTCGCAACAATAGTTATCATAAAATTTTGGAATAAAAATTAAGTATGTGGACAGAATTAATATAAATATTTTAATTGGACACAAATTTATGCTCAAGGAGACGTTTTTTTTGTATTCCAAAAAGGTGCAGTTACCAAATACATTATATAAGCTGTACATAAAAAAAAGAAGAATACAATTCACATCATCAAGTAATTATTTGCATGGGTTTTTATTCCATGACTGGTTGCTATTTAAATCACGTGTTCTTCTTGATTTGTTACCAACATTCGCAGTTAAGTCACGCGGAATTAAAACACGTCTCCTAATAACGTATTACGTAAGAACAAAGCTATGGAAATATTTAAAATGTATGTATACTATTGTTCTATAGCTACTATAGTAAGTACATGTATATAATTAGTAATTTCGTTGTTTTGCTAAATTTTGCTTATGACTTCTATAGCCTTTACTCTTGGGAAATACATAATTAGCGGGCTGTTTTATTTTTTACGTTTCGACTTCGTACTGTTGGTAACATCGTTAAAAAGAGATCTTACTGTCATGATGTTAATCTTACATAATAATAATACATACCGATAAAATAAATATTAAAAAACAAACATTACTAAAATATTTTTTTTACAATATACTTAATAATATAATTTTATAATATAATTAAAATTGAACAAACTTCTTTGTCCGGAATTATATCCGAGATGCTTGCACTGATTTTTATGAGATTTCTCTAACATAAATTCATTCATAGATTATTAGCGTTTACGAATTTACGTTTGAAGTTTGTATTAAATATACCACCAATTTATATTACATTCCCTACCTACCAACCGTAGTCAGTTTTGTGGAACTATTTTGTATATACATGACGAAGGTTCTTCAAAATATTATAGTACTGATAATCAATCAATCATCAAGTCAATTTATACAGTTTCTATTAGCATTAATTAGCGTTCATGTTAACCGAGTAGACACAAGGAAGTTAAAATTTATTATAGGTTGAGTATTCGTTGAAAAAAACATCTGAGGATATTTGTTTTTTATTTCTCTAAGTGTTAATAATTAAGCTACGAAGAAGACAGATGAAAGAAGAGTACAAGTAGCAAATATCCGAATGTTAAGATAGGTGTGTGGTTATAACCAGAATGGTTTTAAGGTTAGGATTGAGTCTATGACAGAAGGTTTGAAAATAGCACCAGTGACAGTGACATTGAGGAGTAAAAGGTTAGCATGGTATGGGGATAACTTGAGAAGAAATAAAAATCATATAAATAGAAAAGTGCTAAGTATGAAATGCATTTTTTTATACTTTATAGGTTAGCATTTCAGCACAATCTCATCTGATGTTAAATGATGATGTGGTCTAAGATGGTAGTCACGCTAAAGCTAGAGGGAGACTGGCTCTCAAGTACAGCTGCCGGAACACACCACTGCAATTGCATTGCAATGGCTAGTTACCACCCTCAAGTTGAAAATCTGTCGCCAAGCACCTGTTGATCTGATTCGGCAAGTGCACCTGAGAGCCAGTCCCCTCTAGGTTTAGTGTATTTACCATCCTAGTGGTCATTGTCATTTAACATCAGACGAGATTGTGGTCAAACGCTGTAGGTGGTAGAGCTACGCTGAAGCTATTACTGGTTTCAGCATGAATGGGTCGGCTCGCCCGACGCGCGGGGTAGTACCACCCTCTCACAGAAAGCCGACGTGAAGTAACAGTGCGCCCGCACTGTTGCGTTTCGTTCGGTCAGTGAGAGCGCCGGAGACCCACATATATTAAAAGGCCGGCAACGCACTTGCGACTCCCCTGGTGTTGCTAGTGTCTATGGACGGCGGTGATCACTTATCATCAGGTGACCCACCTGTTCGTTTGCCCCCTATAATATAAAAAAAAAAAAAAAAAAACCTGATAATTAAAAAACAAAGATTTGCAGGGAATGTGTGAAAAATAGTGTGTCTATAAAAGGTGTAAACACTGAGATGACAAGTGACACAGTAGATCTGAATAGGAAAATATGTTATACCGATCCTACTTAAGTATGATAAGGTTAAGACATAACTATTATATCTGATAATATTGAAAATTAATTTAAAATTTATATCGAAATAATGTATTCAAAATGTAATTTGTTATCCGTCGCGATAAAAACAATTATACAACATAAGTATCTAGATAGGATTAAGATAAGTAGTGAAAACCATTTTACAAAGGTCATATCTAGTCATTTCACTTTAATGCTTATCAAACTCACGTGGACCGTGGTCGATAAATAAGTGTTATTTATTAATAATATTTACTATCTTAAGCCTTTATACTTTATGAAATAACATGCGAATCGTAAGTCATCGTGATTTGGCAAATCAGTTATCGCTTACGTCATTTCGTGTAAACAGTCTCTAGTAGGTAAGTTCGCATTAAGATAATGATTTCGCAAAACATACTACTATATTATTAAAAACATCTACGTCTTTCAAATAACATTTAACTATTCACTTTGCACGATATTATATAACTTTGCACCTTATGATATAAATACGGTTTAATTTGATTCGCAGTTTGTCGAAAAGTCTAGAAAAATGTCTAACAATGACTGTTTAAGTAGCTAAAGAAGAATAGTACGCCAGTTTATTTTTATATTATAAACAAATAATTACATTAATATACATTGTAATCATATAGATCAGGGATTCCCAAAGTGGTCGATATCGGTTTCCCAGGGGTCGGTATAAACTGCGAGGTTGGTCTACTTCACTTACCTCCATTATAGTTTAATGTATTATGGTATTTTGCTGTGGGGGATAGCAGCTTATGTAGACACCATATACTTACTACAAAAACGGGCAGTTCGAACAATTTATAATATGAGGCCTCGCGAATCATTAAAGGCCAAGTTCCTGGAATTCGGTATCTTAACTTTCCCTTCCCAATACATTCTTATACATCTAATGTACGTCCGTAAAAACTCAGATAAGTTAGATTTAGTAAAAGGCTGACATAATACTCGTATAAATAATAACAAATTGGTCATTCCATGTTTTAGGCTTACTAAGACCGGTAACAGTTTTTTAGGTAACAATAGTGTTAGATTTTATAACAAAATTCCAAACCACATTACCAATTCGCCGGATGCTAAGTTCAAGCACCATGTCAAGCGGGCTTTAATGTCTAAAGGCTATTATAGGGTGGATTAATATGTGAATGATGGTGACGTCTGTAAATGACACCTCTCTCTCTCTGTTCATTCACTAAAAACAAATGTAATTAATTATCTATAAGTATATATGTTCTTAAAAGTATATGTTATATTATATTTGATGAAAAGAGAAGCCAGATCGAGTTTCTTGTCGGTCCTTCTCGATGACTGGGTTGTTTCCTTAATCGATGGTAGCTATAACATTCATAAGCGCTTTCTAAGGGCCAAAACTGAATTCAAAAAAGTATTATTGCTTTGGAAAAAAAAAAACCGAAAACTGAATATGGAAGTCGGTGACGTCTAAATATCTAGCCCTATTAATTAACACAAGTGCTTATTTGAAACTTTCAAGTACTGTATACTCGTAAGTTGTGTAACGCGTTATATCAATGAGTATATTTTAGTAGGAAGGATAATTGTTGTAGGTACTTTAAAAAACCCCAACAACAAGTCGATAAGCGTGGATAAGTTCGTGTAATAATGTTAGATAGTGTGTTCGAGCGTACCTAAAAAAGTTTTACTTGCAAAAAATTTGTATCGAAACACGCTCTACAAGGTCGGCAACACAACAGTGATGACCCTGGTATTGCAGTTGTCCATAGGCGACGGTAACCACTTAACATCAGATAGGCCGACTGCCTGTTTGCTGACGTTTGGCGTAAAAAAAAATACATGCTTCTGTTTTTTTTTTTCATATCTATGGACTATTCATCTGATGAGTCTTCATGACTTTACCGGAGTAAAAACGTGCTCTCTATTTCACGTATACACGCGATTTAAAAATAACTTGGCTATGGGGATCAGAGGTGTCAGTTCATTTTGGAAAGGGGGTCTCTCTTACCCAAAATACATTGGGAATCCCCGATATAGATCATAGACAGGCATGGCATTTTTATACCTATCTCCTCCCCCGGCTTCGCACGCGTTTTATATCATTTGTTGCTTTTATCATTTGTTATAATGGATAGTCAAGTTGTAGCAAAATATTAGTTTTATGCATATTACATACTCGTACATACATTTATACATTACACACATATTACATATTTTTTTATAAATACACATATTACATAATTTTTTATAAATATCTATTTATTTACATCGATATTTGTCTAATCATGTACCAATATCACTATATAATATATTGAACGGTATCGGACTTATGCGCTGTAACGCCATCTAGTAGACAGTTTTTAATATAGATACGATAAAAACCTTCGCAATGAATTTTATTTTACGAACTAAAACCTCCTTGTACATTTTAAAAATAGAATTTGAAATATGTCTATATATTATCATGCGTCATTCATTGTATACACCAGTTATGCTTTAAAAGAAATTGTGTTTTATTTCATTAGAAACAAGGACGTAAATGAAATATCTGCAGTTGGTATTTCATTCATGGTGTTTTAAAGTTTATCAATCTCAGATAAAACTGATCAGATATAAGTCTCTAACGCTATTTATATACCTTTATGCTACTCCCATACTTGCGTATATCGACACGAAGTGTTATCTATGGTCACATTAAATGCAGATGTGGGAAGATATTATCGCTATGCGTTACGAACTATCGGATTGCATGACGTTACACACACACAGTACGATAACTGGACGGCGGTTTTTACAGTACTATAACTGGGCGGCGGTTTTTGCACACATCAAAATAATTTATCGGGCGCTAATATCAAGTTATTGGAAAGACACAGGTGTGAGAAGATGTAATCTGCGCCTTTATCGGATTGAATTTTGATGTTAATTTTAACGCGACAAGCAGTCGAAGCTTCGTTAGGCAGATATAGGAGTAGCATTATATACATATATAATTCCAAAGCGTGTGTGATCAGCATAACCGCTTAACTGACTGTAATTTTTTATTGTTTTCTTCTTTCTACCTGGATAGTTCTTAACTATAACAGAACATGGTAGTCGATACTTTTGTCGAGATGTAGATGTTTTTTTTTTTAATTTTACAATAACCTATTTTATTCGTTTTATTTATTTTTATCTCACATAAAATATACATACCTAATCTTAATTTTTCAAGCCTCCAGTAAGTACCTTTCAATATTTATAATTCATTGTATTTTTTTATATTCATAAGTTATTCAGGTCTGTGTATAAACAGATGGGTCACCTGATGGTAAGTGATCACCGCCGTCCATAAACACTAGCAACACCATAGTTGCAAACGCATACGGTTCGCGAGCCGCGGATTGCCAACAACTGGTTTACAAGAAGCAAGGTAACACACAAAGAGACATGAAAAGCGACATTGTTTTATAATATTGATTATATTACTATACTCGTATATACAGTTTTTATAAGAAAGCGGACAGATGCAAGTTAAGTGATGTGTTCGACCGTGATGACATTTGACAATCACAAGTATCGTTTTTATCGGTTGTTCAAAAGTCAAACAAAGTTGAATATTTCAAAAGGCATAATATTTACACTAAATTATCTTTAATATGTAACCGTTCTGAACTAAACAAGCACATATGATAACAGTTATAACCGCATTTACTTGCCGTAAACTAAAACAAAATTGCTTTGAGTAATATTTTTAAATACTTGATGTCTTAATATGTATACTTTTGTTGTAATTATTAAAAAATAAAGTACTAGATATATAATATATAATCTACCAAGAAATAAATAAAATTGAAATAAAATTAAAGAATTTCCTAGTAATTAATTTTAAATAAGTTCTAATTTCTTAGTAATAAATTATAAACAAAATTCTATTTAAATCTAATAATCAATTTAAAAAAAACCGTTTGCCCTTTATACGAATATTTAGATATGAAGTCATATAAGTAAACCTATTTACTTTTTTCGCAATATCCTATCAGATACGAAATAGTTGAGAGAGGTAAGAATCATAAAAATGTTGGGTTCTGAGAATATTACGCGGGCTACGCCTGAGATATGCTTAGGTACATATGACTACATAGCCCTGCATCCATTTACATACGTTACCTTGCCGTGTGACGGCCGGCTCTCAGCAAAATTGCTTTTAGCTCTCTCCAAGCATAAAAAGAACCCGCACGTTTAATGCGTTCAAAGTCACATAGAAGTGCATTTATTATGCAAGTTAAGTATTTACAAGAAATATTAATTAGTTCGGAGTGAGATGTTAGCTATTGATGAAAAATTCAATTAATTGTAACATAAACAAAATGGCATATTTATCAAACATCTCCAGTCTTTCTAATCTTAACTCAGTATCTCAACTCTACTCTCCCAATACATTCTTGATAATCTGATGTATGTCCGCAAAAACTTACTAAGCTGATAAAAGACCAACATAAATTAAATACTAGAAACAATGACAAACTGGTCATTCAATGTGTCAGGTTTACTAAGACCAGTGACAGGTTTTTAGGTACTATTGTCAGTATTTAAAACAATATTCTATAACATATTATCGATTTGTTGTAGATAGTGGGTTCAAGCGCCATATCAAGTGGATAGTGGGTTCAAGCACCATATCGAGCGGGTTTTAATGTCTATGGGATATATGACGTATGGGGAATGACGCCCCTCTCTGTGCATCCGCCGAAAATGAATGTATGTGTGTATAAGTATATATATGTCTATAATTATGTATGTTCATAAAAATAGGTGTTAGTTATAGTAACAGATAAATCAGATCGAGTTTCTTGCCGGCTTTTCTCGATGACTGGGTTGTTTGCTGAACCGGTTGTAGTTATAGACGTTCATAAGCGCCATCTCAGGACCTAAATTAAATAAAGTATTTTTTTGGATTTTCAACTAAATGTTATAAATGTGAATTGGAGTTTGTTTATTACGATTTCAAGCCTGAACTACTCAACTGATTATAATGACATTTTACGGACAAAAGGTAGTTTGCTATAAAAACAGGTTAGTAACAAAAATATATAAGTTCCAGAACAGGGTGTCGCGTGTCGTGCCGCCGAATACCGAACAACGAAAATCACGCAGGTCTAACAACTACGTGCATATTTCAATTCTATGTATGTATTATATTAATCTAGGTCGTAATTTAGGTCATTTTTTGCCCTGGAAAAATGTAGATATTACACTATGACAATTGATGTAATTTAAACATTGATGCCGTCACCTGTATATTTGTACTACGCTTATATCATTACATTACGAATAAGCTTATCTTTACTAACATTATAAATGCGAAAGTAACTTTGTTTGTTCGCCATACAAAACATCAATAACCATTTTAAAGTTTTTTTTTTTATTATGCTTAACGTGCCTATAATCTCATTTGATGTTAAGCGACAATGTGGCCTAAGATAGCATATATATTATACTATATTAAACATAGAAAAGAATTGACTCTTTCGCAGATAAAACACACGTACAGGTGTTTGACGCAAGATTTTGTAGTTGAGCACCTAGTAATATATTTTTGAAAATATTTTCGTATTCTCTAATAGGAATTGTAATGGGCACAGCAAATGAAATTGGGTGCATTTCATCTATACATAACATAACATAGGGTACCTTGTATTTGAACTGTTCCCCAAGCGCTACAACAAAGTGAGCGAAGGACACGAGCAAAAGCTACAAAGCTTATAATTCGGATAATAAAATCTATCGTAAAAAAACTGACGTTAGTGAAACTGATATTAGACACAGTAGTGTCTATTTTTTTTTTTTTAATATATTATGGGGGGCAAACGAACAGGTGGGTCACCTGATGGTAAGTGATCATCGCCGTCCATAGACACTAGCCACACCAGGGGAGTCGCAAGTGCGTTACCGGCCTTTTAATATATGTGGGCAATATTAATTATAAGATTTTTAATCTGTTGCAACTGACATGCCAAGAATAAACGAACGTGAATCGACGTTTTGTGTTTGCTTTATCAAGATAAAATATACAGTCCATTATAAACAAAGATATTAATTATAATAACAAATTAACTTCAATTAAATTATTGGAAAAAACAGCAATTCTAGTTGAATCGTAGATGTATTTAACACTAGCTTTTACTCGCCATTTTACTCGTTTTAATGTATATATCTTACTAATCACTCGGGAAAAGTACTTTTCTCTGAATAGGTGTACTTCATGTACTTTTCTACACTATATAACTTCATGATGATCGGTTCAATAGTGAAAGCGTAACAAACAAACTGGATATTAACATTTATAATATTACTTAGGATTTAAGACAGCTTTAATTTTTTTTATATACTTTATAGGTTAGCGTTTGACCACAATCTCATCTGATGTTAAATGATGATGTCGTCTAAGATGGTAGTCACGGTAAACCTGGAGGGAGACTACCTCTTAAGTGCAACTGCCAGAACACACCAACAGGTGCTTGGCGACAGATTTCCAACATGAGGGTGGTAGCTAGCCAGGCGGGCTTGGAAAAAGCCTTACCACCACGCTATGGTTTCATCACGACTCCGACTCGGTTGCTAGGATACGAACCTACGTCCTTCGACGCTATGTCCCGAACACACTACCAACTGAGCCATCATCGCAAAAACTATTACAATTAATAAAAGTATACTAAATGTGTGGTTATTATTTAAAAAAATCATACCTAAATACCTTAAACAACAAAAACGTCTGTGAACGAATTATTACTATAGTAGTTGTGTTTGTCGATTAATTGCTTATTGCATGGCTATATAAAGCCATAAAATAATATGAAATGCAAAAATAACATGTATGTAACGGCACCGAGGGGGATAAAAGTCGACGGTCACAGTTTTACGACTCGTTGTTTAACTAATCGAGAGACATCGTAAAGTAGGTCCATACATTCCATCACATTAAACGAAATTAAATAAATTCAAAATTAATAGCTAATTTACGACTGACGAAACGAATTCGCGTAATTCCTAAATAGTTGTAATATACACAGAAACTAGATATATATATACATATAAATAAATTTGAAGAGTCTATTGTTTGTCGTGGCTCAATATTTTCGATACGGGACAGTCGATACTTTTGTTGACTGGTAGAGGATCATGGCTTCATATTATTCCTAATTTCCTTAGGGAGTAACCAGTAATCATAAAATTTAACTTTAAAAAAACAGTAGTAATTGGGGTTGAATTGTAATTAAATTAAAAGTAATTAAAAATAATCCGCGAAACGAATTCAAATAAAACACAAAAACTATTTTCATTAGATTTGATTCGAATACATAACCCTGTTTGAAATCTATTCGTACAGTATACTGCAAAGGAAAACAATCATAAATTAAATGCATGGAAAAAAATGATATATGTTTAAAAAGAAAAGTAATTTTTAGTCATAGAAACTTTTAATAAAGCAGCAGATTTATTATTATTTGCACTTATCGCTCCCGCAAAGGCAAACAGTGTGTTAAAGTGTGACACTTACTAATTTCAACAAACAACCACAACGAGACCTTAATTGTCAAAAACTATGAAAATTATGTCAATTACAATAAAATAAAAAACCATTAACTTAGAAATCCACTTATCGTTTCCATTGAAAATAATTCAAGAATTCCTCGAAACTCCGCAGTGTAATTAAGGTTTCACTCGACAGAGTTAATGACTTATCCAGTTAATGCTAAGTTCCTTAAATTAATATGAAATAATCTTTTCGAGTAGTTACAAATTCTTCAATATGAAATCTTTACATTTACTTTTAGAGTTATTTTTAACAAATGTCGCTGTGTCTCTTATACAAAAACGAATCAATGATTTCTTTTATTGCGAATCGCTTCAAGTTCTAGGGACTTTTACAATCGTGACTTTATTAGAAAACCTATATTTGTGTGTCAATGCTTAAAGATGAGTTACAGTGATTTATACTGATAAACCACGTGATAAAACCCAATTATCGATCTATGCCATTGACTTCAATAATAGTGTTCGGACACAATGTCTATCGAATCCGGTTCGAAGTCTTCGAATGTGACGGAACTTTCGGTGAAGGAGACATCGTGATAAAACCCTATGGTTTATGGTACCATTATATACCATCACCATATTATGGAACCATGCTATATGGTGGTAGGGATTTTTCTAAGCTCGCCTAGCTAACTATCGCCCTCAAATTGAAAATCTGTTGCAAAGCACCTACGGATGTGTTCCGGCTGCTGCACTTGAGAGCTACTCCCTTCACGTTTGTTGTGCTTACCATCTTGGAACACATCTCATTATTCAACAGGACGTGAGATTGCGTGCAAACGTTAAAACCTATAATTTATAATAAAATCATCAAATTTACTAGACACCCACTGGATGAGCTGAGTGGGGATTAAATCTTTTTCATTAATATAATATATGTAGTTAGTAATTTATATTAACAAATGTATAAGATTAATTTTTGTCCTGGTTAAACCATTCAGGGGTTGAAATAAAATTGATGATAAATATATTTCAACCCACTCGTGGGTTTTTACTCTTTTTTTTTTCGAACTATCTACACTGTTGACCTGGCAAGGCCTCTACAGTTTCACCGCACTACTAAGGGGAGCGCTTAAGGCACTTACCCGATTAAACGTTGGTTTTTACCTGGACAGTAGGACAGTACAATAAGAATCTCGAAAAAAATTGTGAAAACTGTACTGTTTACTCTCATACTAATATAATAATAACTTTAACTCTTTATTATTTCTAATAGTGTAGATATAAACGTCCATGAATACAGACATTGTGGAAACCTAATTACGCTAAATGTAGATTCATTATACAACAAAAGTCTTATAAGAATTAGAAGATTGAATTCAATACCCACAACTCTTTTAGATTTTCAATAATAAGCTTGTTTTCTATATTATTTATTTTATAATAGATAGCATTTAACTAACCGTTTTCTAAAAGGAAAGAGATTCTTCAAATAAGGAATATATTTTCAGAACATAAAATTCCCAACCGATTTGAAATATACTTCGCCATATACTTCGTCAGTTTTAAATTTTATTGTGACATCGCTCATATCTATCTTCTTACACCTATAAATAAAATGAAAGGAGCCTATCATTGTGCGTATGGAGTGTAGAGGTTAGAAGAACCATCTATGTGTATGAAAGTTTGTCCGTCAAAATGTTTTAAATTATGGTGGCGCTACTGTAGCAACAGAGTTCGTTATTGTACAATTATTAAAAAAAAATATATAATAGTACACACTCTAAAATCACTAAACGTATTATATAACGTTTACAAAAATTCCACCACTTATTTTAAGTTAATAACAGCAGTTATTGTAAGTTATATTTACAAATTACTTCGGACTGCATACCCTTTGCCTATGCTAATCCTTAGAGATAGACAGTTTTTCAACAAGTTGCCCATATGAGATGGTTCTCCTTACCTCTACACCCTATAGTTGTGTGCGCATCACGCAAAAAGTACCGGATACAATTGGATCAATTTTTTTTTAGTTTTACTTTATTGTCATAATAGACTTCTTAGTCTTATTGCCGTGAACAAGTGGTACAAGCGGCATGGTGTTTATATTTTTTAATCTGAACATAAAATATATTGCTAAATTATACATTGTTATAAAGACAGGGGGGGGGGGGGGTATCAGCTAGTAGATATTATATGTATTCGAGGATAATTGAAAATTGAAGCTTGACTTGTTTGAAACATATCGCCATATAGGTGATTATCTTTTTTAGGAGGTTAATTTGTCTACAGTGTAACTATTAACATGTTAATCTAAGTATTTCAAATTAACCTACAAAGGTCATTTTTATACCTAAGACACACATAAATATTTTATATACTCTGTAGATATAAACGAAATTGAAGTGTATTCAGAGAAGTCAGAGTATTACCTAAGCTAATTATCATTATCATTATTTTCATATGGGCTAAGCAGTAATGTCAAAAACAGATATTACGTAAAATCGGCCATAGGGTTACTGAAATCATGTGACAATAAAAATATTACAATTATCAAAGTATCCATGATTAGTCCACAATACAATACATAACTCTCTTGAAACAATAAAATTATTTCCGGTAGTACAAAGTGGCAGACTTAGCTAATAAACAAAAAAAAATAGAAGGGGAGAAGAAGGGGAATTAGTTTATTACATTTTGTTTCAGTAAATTTTAAAATAATTCCGAATATCTTGTAAAAAGGCCAACAACTTAGCGATGGCAATTTAACGTAATACCTATTGTATTAAAACATTTATTGCAGCTTTGTTATATAACAATATACGCTAATAAAGCAATAAAAGTTTAATTGATTTATTTTTTTCTTTAATGAAAGTAGTGGTTATCGTTACGTAGCGCGTAGGTGACTACGAGGCCACGATCGAGGCGCACAACTGTCTGCGGCCAAACGGCGTAGACGACGCGTAGCATCCGCATCCGTAGCCGCATTGGAAACCGTAAAGATCCAGACGAAAATTCCATACATATTATATCCGACTAAGATCGTCCTTGAATATTTGATTCCACCGCCTATTGCTTTTTCTACTTCTACTGTACTCTACTGAAGCCTCAAGACCTCTGTGAATTGAGATTTCTGAATAAAATCATGAATAGTAAGTTGGTAATCGTGATAGAAACAATTAAGTAAGAAATTAGCCTGCTTTGACTCGAGAGAGAAGAATTACTTTCCTATATTGTTTCTTAAAATATAAGGAGGTGTTAGTAGTTAGCTTACTATAAATATATATTTAAATTTGACCATAATTATAAATATATTGATATTATAATATAAAACTATTATTTTGTTTTAATTCATTAACTTATGGAAATGAAGTCGACTTTCTTCAACATATTTTGGATTACTGCTTTTTGACAAGATCAAGTAACTTTTAATTAGCACAACAAATTATATTATAAATATGTACATATTACGATGTAAATAAATTGTAACAGTTCCGATATATAGATATGTTGTTGGTAGAACCTGGAAAGAGCAGAAAAGCGAGGGAAGACGTAGTGGTGGCGACGCCGGTGCGGTCGCGACAGTAGCGACGGCCCAGTGCCGCAGCCAGCGCGTCGTCCTTGCCACCGGTAATACATGCTAGTCACGCGAGCGAGGTCGATAGCGGCCGCCGAACAGCCTCCGCGTCAATTATTCAGCACGGCACCGTCGCCGCCACGCACCCGGACAAAGAAAGAGCGCGCGCACTGCGCTGACACCTACCGGCGGTCCGCGCCCAGCCGCAACGTCTTCCCGATGAGCCGGAAGCGGTTCCCACACGCTGCACACTCTATATCCCGTATCACTGGAAACGTTCACCACAAAGGAAGGTCGAAGAGGCGCGATCAGAGGAGCAGTGATCGCGCGTTACGTAAAAGGCGCGAGGAAGCGCGTTTGGGCGCTTGTGGCGCGCTCGCTCGGTGCGGGATCGCGCACGGAGTGCTGACTGCTGCCACACAGTTATGCAACGTGCCGCCACTGTCGCCCGGACTAGGAAAATCGAACCCGAGGGGCGCAGGACCGTGCGCGCGCACCCGCATCGATATCCAACTCCGCGCGCCTCTCCGCAGCGCCCGGCCCGTCGCGCCACCTCGGCCCTCCCGCACACGACCCTTCTACCCGCAATTGACATTACACCGGAGACACCTCACATTCCTTGACGTATAATATACACAAGCGAGCTTAATTTACACTGCGTTTTACCGAGTTTATTCCATGACGTTCACGGTTCCGCACACAAATGACTACTTCAATTGATTAAGGTACTTACACAAATTTCCCATACATTATGAAATTAAATTCTAATGCTACGATATGACTTAATTGAAAGCAGTATGAAACAGAACCAATCGATTTATTATATTATATAGGTAAGGTGTTACCATTTGATTTTTCATTTATAAACTAGATATGACTCCGTGATTCCATAAGCATGGATGTCCCAGTTGTACTTTATTTCAAATATCACTTACATTAAGTAAAATGCCAAGATTATATTTCAATAAAAGAACTAATAGTATTCAAATACAGAAGACAATTTAAATTGCCTACTACTAGAAGGAGATAGTGACCGAAAGTCATATATACGTGACCTAATTATGGGCCCTTTTGTAGCAAACTTAGTTTACAATCCTACGCTCGTTTTATATTGTCCTATTATTAAAAAACAATATCTAAAGCAGTATTGTATACATTGTATTTAAAAAAGATTAAAATAAATCTGACGAAACAACGAGTTATGTAATGTTTTATTTGAATTGCCTTAATGATAGAGTTTATTCATTTTTATTATTACTTATTAATGTTTACAGTGCATCATAGTATTCACGAAATGAATGGATTTTTTATACTACTATTATAAAGATGAAGAATTTTATACCTGAACAAGCTAACGTTCAGAACGACTTATCCGATTTTGAAAAGGTCGGTTTGACCTGTATATTGAGGAACATTTTAGGAAATATATTTATTTATTTATTTCGAGGAATATCAACAGCTGTTAATACATAATTCAAAATACAAGATACAACTTAAAGCTAATTAGAGATATTCACTAATAGACAAACTAACTTAACGCTACAACCTTAGCTAGTGATTAAACAGTGCCGTATAATTTGTGTGTGCTGTTAACAAGCCCAATGCAATTCATTTTTCTTTTGGTGCCTTTAATGTCGTTTCGAATTCGCATCTTCCACTGCTGGCTGGTTGCTCATCCACACAAACTAGAACCTAATAGAATAGCAACAACGGTAAAGTTTCCCAGAATCTTCAATTATGCGTTCGCTAGGGTTGAGGGATGGGTTATCCGGTACGGTGTCCCCGAAGAGTTATGACATGAGGCTCTTTGAAAAGGGATTGACACACTGTCTTCAAGACCGGCAACATTATAGTGAAACCCCTAGTGTTGCAGTTGTCCGTAGACCATATCTGCCTGCTAACTGACTTTTGGCATCAAAAAAAAATTCAAACATACCTACTGCTTTCCTTAAAACCTGATATTACAGTTGCAACTATAGAAATAACTTCATGAAGTTTCACCCCTTTATTCCCTGTCTATATCGCTTGATGCTTCTATAAATGTAATTTTAAAATCTCTGAACAAGTGTAAGTAAGCTGCATGACGAAAGACTCAGCACGATAACCGAGCTTGCAGTTTTTATGCACACCAAAGGAGTTTAGTGGAGACGGATTGCGAGTTATTGGAGTGACATAGGTGTGTGAACGTCTTATCTACGCCTTTATCAGACTAGTTTTCGACGTTATTTATGACGCGACAAGTAGTCAACGCTTCGTCATGCAGGTATGGGTGTAGCATTATAATCAAAATTAGATTCGGAGAAATTAAAAAACTGAGATGAAATATAAATACTATTCGTCACGATGACTTTATGACATGGATTAGATAAATGTTATAATAAAGACAGTAAAGTTGTGTAAAAACAACGGTCACCACCGATGAAAGTAAACTAGATGAGATTAAATGGCATTATGTCATTCAGAGTAAAACAAAAGAAAAATACAATTAAGATACAGTGTTCGTCAAACATTTTTACTGATTTGAATACAGCATCGTGCAACACAAATTTAGGTATAAATACACTACCTATATGTATAACATCGAGACAATATATCAATAAATATTGTTGTATTAAACTTTTGGCGATATTATGCGCAAAACCCCAACTTACAGCTATATTCACAGCGGCCAATAAGATTGTTAAGGTCTGTAGATACATATATTTTCGAAAATTTCGAATACAGTGCTTATTATAAATACTACATACGTAAATATTCTTTTTGAATAATTACATTGTTTGATTTAAATACCAAAATGTTATGAGTCGACCTTTAATCATAAATTAACATACATAACTCTTTATGTTTTAAACCATATTTTACAATGATACCAAAAATGTCGAACGGTTATTAAGAACATACAATTCAATTGGAAAGATAGAAAATATTTCAAACTAATTTCATACTAACTAACAAAAAGCACCAAATGAATATATTAGTAATAGTAAGTAATGAGCGTATTAATTTTACTTGAATTAAAAAAAAAACTAAGTAGATCAGTACAGGAACACATTAAACAAATACTTCAATAACTATGAGGATTATACAAAGAGATAAGTGCAATTTAAACAGTGTTAAAATAAATAATTATAAGAATTTATAGTTATTTACTTTTTGTAAAGTTCTCTAACTTACCTCAAGTCGACCAGTTACAACGTTAGTGAATAGAGAGCGCTACGAAGATTACGTATACAGGTTTGTCGAGGGTTGGCGCCACACATCCTGGCGGTTCGCCTTTGCTCTATATATCTCCGCCATCGTTCACAGGCACGTAGCCAACTTTTCGCCCGAAGGACACAAACAGTTTATTCACCCACGAAGCTAAAGTATGTAGTTATTATTAACTTGTTTATCCTGTATTACATCGGCAAAACTAACGTGGTATTTAAAAAAAACTTCTAATACGAACGCCGACTATTGTGGTAGTGATTTTTATGGCCGATCAGCGTGTTGATGACGTCGATGGTGATTTTATTTAATCGTATGGCTTTTCTTATCGCCGATTAATTGATTATTCTATTTGTCGCTGCGAGGGTTAATTTATGTGGAACAGTGCATATAAGACGGTGGAATGAGGTTAGAAAAACGAGAGGTCCCGACCTACCTCTGCAGTGAGAATGCGGCGTTGCTCCTCCCACGTAGCAGACTCAGACAGTGTGTACTGTGCGTTGTCTGGTTCAACGCTGCACTCGTGACATACGGCGGTTGGCTCCCTGCGTGCTATCCGGTGCAGCTACCAACTGAAGCATCTGTACCATCCGGAACGACAGGAAGCCCTAACTTCGTCCACATCATTCCGCACCTACTCTAACTGAAGTGACACGTTTAATTTTGAAGTCATGCTAGTGACCACCACCAACCTCAGGTCACCATTACCAATTTATCTATATCTATCTATACATATAATAAGAATGTAAATCTGAAATGTCTGTACTTTTTTGATTTTTGAGAAAGAAATTGTTGCAGATGTCTTAGTATAAGTAGCAGATTTAATTTCAATCATTTTTAGAAATGCCTGTCTGTCTGTCTATTTGTTTGAACAGGCATCACTGGTAAACTACTAAGTTTGTGATAAAACATCAAGCATATTCTCGAGCAACATTTAGTCTTTGTTTCATTAAAATCGGTTCACACTATCAAAAGTTATTATAATTTTAAGTGACTTAAGTACGAGAGAAAAGTATACAAGTAAATGGAGTTCAGCCTCATCCAAAAACCAGGGTATTTTATAACAACAATAAACATTACTACAGTATTTCATTACTAAGATATAGAACGCAATAAACACGGTTAATATTTTATTTTCACGCAAAATAAAAAAATAATTCTATAAGTTCAGTAATTAACTATTCATTAATATGCAATTATGCTAATAGATGGCATTCAACAGACATTTTCTTATAATATAAAAATTTGATAATTTCATACATTACTTATTTCTATAAGGTTACTTTGTATAAAATAAAATTTAAACTTTATTTTTCGATCGCATAAGGCTTATGTGTAAATTTCTATTTAATTTTGTGTTGTAAATATTACAACTTATAGAAGTGCAGTAATTAATTAGTATGTATTAATACCAATAGATGGCGTCTAACAGCCATTTTCAAACCTATTACTACCATAAATTTCTACAAATTTCCAAATTACATATATTACACATTCCTATAAAATGAAAAGTTATTTTGTATAAGTAAAATGTAATTTATATTTACGATCGCATATAAGGTTTATGTTTAATTTTGAGTTGTAAATATTACAACTTATTGAATCTTATCACTTTTTGGAACAGTTATACTTGCATGTCAATCATATAAAAATATTCAGATGTTTGAATCACGGCTTACTATTGTTTTGAGTACCACACTGTATGCCAAGAGTCAGATTAAAAATATACATTCAGATTGTTTTATTAATCACTGTATTTTTGCGTTCAATTCCACGCGGACGAAGTCGTGGGCACAGTTAGTAATGAATAAATTTGCGACTGATATAAGTTAAAGAAAGAAAGATGCTATTATATGAGCTCATATATACATACAGAATACAATTTGATATACCTGAACGTCCTACGAAAGTTAATAAAGTTACCAGATAAAGTAACCATTTTGTAACTACAGAATAACTGACATAATAAAAATACTGTAAAAATTATGTTAATTGACCAGTTTTTTTAATGTATCGCATTTAGTGAAGCAGGAATAAAAGTTTAGGATTCGATGATGCTAATTTGAGACGTCTGAGAATAATATAGACAATTTAATGTGATGCCTTGCCCTCAATATAGATCAGAAGAGGGCTATATTCACAAATAAAATGACCAATGTTCAATAGAAACCACATATTAATAAAGATTCAATTTTCCTCCACACCTTTAAAATGACATAGATCAGGGTTTCTCAACCTTTTGGCTCCACGAACCCCCGTAAAAGTTTACCGATGACAGCGAACCCCTTAATTAACTAATTAACCCCCCATACAAAATAATAAAATTGGTTGTTGAAATAAACCGGGTTTTATATAAATAGAAGGTAATAAATGCACTGGCAAAAGAAATATCTTTTTAATATTAATGTGATGTATGGGCTTATTTTTTAGCACAAATTGAATCAATTTTAGGAGTAATATTGGACAATTTTAGCTTAATTCTGACTCATGTGCGCACGTGCATGTGCATGCTAGTCATCAAACCACCATTACTTAAATCTTATCGGGAACCGCCTCCCTTCGAATATCGAACCCCTAGAGGTTCGTGTACCCCCCTTTGAGAAACCTTGTCATAGATAATGACATGGCATATCATTTTATTTGCATTTGTTTTTCTATTATATTTTTTATATTATATACCATTGTAATGGTTTATTGTATCAATTATTCGACAATGAATACACTGAAAGACACCAACTTTATGAATTCAAGTCAATATAAGTACACCGATTTACGTGATACAAAATCCCGAAGCCACGCAGGCGAATTATGTTATAACAGTCGCCAACGTGGAACAAAAACCATGGTACTACAAAATAATCCCAAGGAGGGTTGACGTCAGGCGCGCGCGGCCCGTAATAATAATTAAGCCAAATCACATGACAGACATGTTGTTCCGACCCTACTTAGGCGGGATAAGGGTAAGAAAAAGAAGAAAGAAGAGACCTTTAAAAATAAATTACCTATTGAAGCTTAAAATACAGCGACACCATTCCCCATAACAAACAGTAAGCGAAGTAAACAGCGAAAAATGCATGATATTATAATATTGTAATCTTCTAACATATAGTTATCGTAATTATTCAGGTTCGCCATTATTTTTAGACTAAGTATATCAGAGTATACGTATTCATTTTCGCTATTATTTATTATTAGTAATGACTCGTACAATGACTTTCTTACACTTTAATTTACCTGCTATATGGTTACACTACAACACAACACGGAAGTACAACAGTATTTGCAAATTGTTACATGCATGTCACGCCATCTATGAAATAATAAACAAAACAACAAAGAATTGCTTGGTTGAAACCACAGCTAGGAAAGATTAAATAAGATTTTTAAAAGTGTCTAACTCTTTAAATGTCATTATTTTGTACTACACCTCAAGAATAATGTGAAACAAGGTTCATAATTATACTCATAGATGGCAGTTATTTAAATATAAATCTACTACCACAACTAAGTAAATTATCAAATTAAAGGTATAGAGAAAAACACAGATATAAGTAATAAGTTTTTATTATATAATTTACAGAAAAAATAAAGAGAATATACTGTATTACATTATTAAATTCAGCCTTTACCAAACAAATTACAATGAGATTACTTTCACTTATTTTATGCTAAAATTATAAAACCCGATTCCAACAATCCCATATCTTCTGGGAAGGGCACAATTTTATCTAAAAGTAGTTTATCTTCCGACACTGCGAAAGTGTGCGACTTGGACAACCTTTCGATGGTGCGTTTGTCTGAGCGCATAAGCGGCTTTGTCAAACGCGTTGTAACACTTGAGGAGCTCCACTAAGTTTTAGTGCGGAGGGGGGTCAGAGCGCTTCAATTAAACACACCAACCCTCACAAGACGATTTCCGCGGAAGCGGGATCTCAGAGGGACAGGTTGTTGACGGTGACTTTTGACATCACCAACCTCAACAACATCAACAGCCTATCGAATGGCGTGCCTGAGGAGGAAAGGGGACACTTCCTGAACAGCATATGACTGATTGTCCGATAGGACACGTCGTGCGAGATTCCACAGAAGTCGGAGTGTGCTGCAAGGAAAAATCAGCGTCGTATCTGGCCGTAGCGGTGGGGAATGATCCCTCGCTACAAATTTTAGTGAAAGTCATGATCGGCAGCGAGAGGATGTAGACGCAATCACCTTGCGAGGAGGTCACCTACAACACATCCAACGGAGGGCCGACGGAGGAAGGTGGCACTACATGTGGCTCTTTTCTCTGCCATAGTTGAACCTGGGAAGATATGTCGGAAAACCTATTTTCCCATCGCGCAGGTTTAGTAGACGGGAAGATGGTCGGTATGCACTGTACTGTGTCGTGATTAGGCAGAGTCCTGGATCGACCGCCGGCCCGGGATTAAATGTCGTTCCACCCACTGCGGCGTCGCAATTAAATGTGCAAGCAACCTCGTGCCGCCCAATGAAGGTGGCGGATGGTAAACCGTGAGTTTCAGTGGATAGATATTTAATATAACTCTGCCTACCTCAGGTAACAGAAAACCACAAGGGTTTCCTCACGTTTAAAAAAAAATCAGTATCCGGAATCATACTTTAGATATACAACAGTGGTTAAGAAATTTTAGGCTAATACATAAGTATAAATTAATATTTTTTGTAAATATCACAGATTCCAAAAAAATATATATATATAACAAAAATATGCATACTTAACAATATTGTAATAGAAATAAAATATCTATATATAATGACAAAATAACAACTTTTTTACTAAATGGATATGAATGTATATAATAGTAGGTATATACGCTACTTATAACAAAATACCAATTTTGAAAATGATTGTCTTTGGAATTTTGTAAAAAAAAAAAGTTTTGCGTAAACAAGCACGTAATATGCGCACGGTTCTGGGCTTTGTTTATTTACTATATTGTATTGTATTTGCAGAGCGGTGCAGTGTAAATGTGTTACACTGAATAAAATATTTTTGCTAAATTTCACACCGACAAAGTCATGGGTAATAGCTCTATTAAATATAATTCAAATTTATATATTTCGGTTAATTATGTATTTAAATTGAATTTTAGTCAATTGAGCGGCCATTTTGTTTTATTTATCGCACTGGCGTCAACATAACTCAGTAACCATAGCAACGTATAACAATATTACATCGTCTTCAATACGAGCTACTATATTTTAAAAACTGCTTACATATAGATATAGACTTTTATATCTTGATTTACATTAATACAAAACTACAAGATATCAAGTCTATCTATATTTTTAATTAGGAAACATAATTATCATCTCATTGCTTACAATTCAACATTATAACCAATAGTAATTTTGAAGATAGAAAAGGAATTTCTAATAAGATATTAGAACATAAACGTTATTACCTTGACTTTAATAACACAATTTCTTGCGGAACAGACGACTCGTATACAAATAAACTATGAACTAACAATGCACTTGTTAGTTTCAACAAATTTTGAAAGATATTAATTTTACATAATTAAATTTATTTTTCTGTTTATCATTTCTTGATAATGATATATTGTATCGTTATGAATGAGACAATAAATGCACAAAGCTAATATACGCATTCCTACCTAACGTACATCTTTCATATTCATAACAATTTTGTGATTGAATAAAACTAATTTTATATAGTTATTTATTTGAGATACTAAGGAGATTCAGACCACGATAATGCAATATTACTGTCAAATATAAGCCAAGATAAACAGACTATTTATAACTAATATAAATATTTGCGACATATCGCGAACTGTAAACAATTAAAAAGCAAGCGATTAACAACACCGATCACCCCACACACGTGCACACCCACACACACACACACACACACACACACACATATGTAGGTACACATAGTGGTTGGGTTTGTTTTTTAATCCCGATTTCGAACTGAGTTAATTTAGATTAACTTAGTAATCAAATTCAAAATACATGTAATAAGTTAGTGAAACATCAATGCTTGGTACACATGTATATTTCACAA
Source organism: Antheraea assamensis (assembly GCA_035772565.1). Taxonomy (NCBI): domain Eukaryota; kingdom Metazoa; phylum Arthropoda; class Insecta; order Lepidoptera; family Saturniidae; genus Antheraea; species Antheraea assamensis. Next base: position 3,216,407 of record JAQQSE010000095.1, on the reverse strand, counting down.
CTTCATATAAATGATGGAATACTTAGCATAGCTTAGTTAGCGATTGACTTTTTGGTCGCAAAAACTTTACCACATTAACAACAATATGGGCGCATTATATTAATATAATAATAACATTTTTAAGACATATTGTGTAGTTTAACATTTTCATTAGTTTCTTATATATTATAATTTCATTGTAATGGGCGTTATATAGTGGGTTAAAGTTCCAAACATGTCGCTGATGGTAAATCCCATCCGGCACAAAGTATTTACATATTTAATATTCACGTTACGTCTTTAAAATAGGTGGCACCCGTGTCGTACCTACAAATGTTTTTGAACGAGCGTTTCTGTAATTCTACTACTTCTCACAAATTTCAAATTTTTTTAATACAATTTAAAAAACGCGTGCGGAGCCGCGGATTTCTCTTAGTCTTCTTCTGCCAAGCGTTTGCTCGGCTTGGTGCAAACGTCCGCTTTCCTACTTTGCTTTCTCCACTTTTCCCGGTCTTTGGCATCATTTTCTGTGAGGTCATTATTCTCTTTCATGTCCGCCATCACAACGTTTCGCCAACGTTTTTTGTTTGTGATACGTTACGTTTACGTTTGTTATATGGAAATAATTACATATAATAATAGTTTCAACAACAATATATTACATATTGTACAACACTAGAAAATGTAATCTGCCATCAAAATGATTAAAGAACAAATTTAGATGTACTTAGGTATATTTAATTTATTGATTCTACCATAAACTATGAAAATTGTATTAATTCTGGAAATTATCCAGAACTCGCATACATTTTTAATAATTTATATTGAATGAAACATTGTGGAGAAGCCTGACCCTAAGAAATGTTCTTGTAAGTACCACTGGTATGAGGAAGCAATATATTTGGATTTTTCAGCGTTTGAACTGACGTGATTATGACCCAGTACCTTCTCGTTTTAAGGTTGCTTAACGTGACTATGAGTGACACGTGTATGTAGAAAAATTTAAAACAAGATTTCCTGAAGGTTAAAATTATCAATACATTGTAGGCTTCCACGGTGATTATACCAGTGTCTTTCTTCAAGATGAGCTTATGGCCAGGAGCAGGATTCTTACAGGCTGACTTTATTATTATTATTATAAAAAAATAATCTATATATTAAAATAGGTAATTTATCATAATTTATATACTTTCTAATAGCTCCAGTATACTATCTATTTGTTCTTGCAATGATAATCTTCCAACACCATTATTAATTACTAAATTCCAGTCACAGTAACCATCCAAATCACATTCTGAGGCAACATCGTCAACACCAGCCTTGAATTCATAGCCTCTCTGCTTTCTAGTAGCATCGTCAGCTGTAATTCTTATAGTTTTTATAAGGGGTCCATATGTTTCCTTGAACCAACAAATATCACTCTTGCGTCTAATGTCGCTTACAATCCAAACTTGCTTATGTGTAGCTGAAATTCATTATATATCTGGTTAATTAAATTGATATAACAGTAGTAACGCGAAAGTAAATATTCAATTTTAAATTGAAATATGTTCAATGTTAAATAAGTAATTATGTAATATGTAAATTGAAAATTGAATTGAATTAATGTAGAAAAAATGTGTTAAGTAAAACAAGTGTTATGTAGATGTCTTATGTTAAAGAGGGTAATTAATAAAACCAGCAACTTATACAATAAAATATTATACCGTCATAAAAGAAACTACCATACATAAATATAAAATCCTATTACAGTAATTAATCATAATTGTCTAACATATGATATATTTAAGCCATGGGGTTTGTAAAAGGGATTCACAAAGGATAAATTTAAATTCATAGAAGTGGTATATGTTAATATAGTGTAGACAGACATTAAGCTTTTAGCATTTCAGGTATTCAGTTTGGATGCTAAGTGCATTGTGTTGCAAGGTGTGGAATCCTGGGGAGTGCTAGGGATTTGCAACCCATTTTTTTTAGCACAACAAAGTTATTGCACTTTACTTAGTGGTAAGACATAAAACCAATGAATTAATTATCAAGTGGCACTCGACCTTATATAAGAGGAAAGGTTTGGTGACCCATAGATGTCAATTACAGTGTACCAAATGTATAATTTTATGGTGATTTGTTTTCACTTAAGCTGTGAGAGCATGAAAAAAAAACAAACACAATTGCATTTATAATATTACTTGAGATATTGCATATTGCAATTAGAAGGTAAGTAATATTCCAACAATCAACTTAAAGAAATATTACCGTTCTGACAAGCTGCTCTGCAAAAATATCCATAATCAAGAAGTCGAATTTCATCACTCCAGTTTATCATATCCTGTCTATATTGTTCTTTATAGCCACCATCGCTCAGTAATTCATTTAAATTTAGGTTTTTCTTCTTAGCCCAGTGATTTTTTATTGGTTCAGATATTTTTATCACTTCACATTTATCTGCTAAACTGAAATAAGGATGAATTAAGATTGTATTTAATACAAAATTGCTGCAGTGGTTAATATAATGCAATAATGTTAAGTAAGCAATATAGGCTTAGTGATTAGAGTGCCAGAAATTTGTAGTCCGGTGAAACTGTAGAGGCCTTGTCAAGCCAACCATGTAGTCAGTTCGAAAAAAAAGGGTGCTAGAACACTGTGTGCATAAATCAATTTGATTGGTAAGTTTAATCCTTACAATTGAACCAGAGCTTTTGGTGAAGTGAAAGGAAAACATCATGATGAAACCATAGCATACTGATTGGCATTTTCTATGTTCTTTGCTACAACCCTAAATTTGAAAATCTGTCACCGAGCACCCATCAAGTTAACAAGTTAGTCTCTGTTTAGTGTTAGTGTTTAACATCTTTGGACCACATCATCACATAATGGTGGAATGCTAAAGCTTATAACATATTTTTTTGTGAATTCTAGTATTATTTTAAAATCATTTAGATTATAAAATATCATCAACTATTCTATTGACAGAGAACTTAAGGAATAATAGGTTAGCATATTATGGGTATGTCAAGAGGAAGGATGAAAGTCAAGTCACGAGAAGAGTGTTAAGTATGAAGATGTACTGATATATGAGTTGATGAAGACTGAAAACAGTGTAGACAGATTGTGTGAAAAATGATATGTGTATAAAAGTGTGAATAAAGAGTCGGTAGCTAGAATGTTGGAAAAGTGGGCAATATATCATACCAACCTTACCAAACTGAGAAAATTGTAGAAAGATGCACTTAGTTGATGCATGTTTATAGCATTAATTATTTGCTTATCCTAACTAATATTATAAATGTGAATTTGTTTGATGATTAACTACTTGACTAATTAACGTGAAATTTTGCATGTACATTATCAGGAGTACAGAAAAGGACATAAAGATCTTTTATCCTGAAGAAAAATAGTTCCTGAGAAATACTAAATTACTAGATATATTAGAGTGAAACCATTGGCTAAAGCTAGTAAGTTATAATACTGTCTTGTAATAAGTTGTAGACTGAATAGCAATTACTTATTCTAAACATGTAGTTACAGAATTATACATTTTGTAATATTGATATCCAATAATTGTTTTAGAATAAATATACAGGACCTTTTCAATTTTGTCAGAGTCAACAAATATTAAGAAGTGCTGCCTCGAATGTCTACTTATTTTGTATTTTAGTTATAATTCGGTGAAATGGTTATAGCTTAATTAAAAAATATATATACTTACAATTTCTTCAAATGATCTGTTAAAAAATCTTTTCCCGATTTTCTTTTACCACTAAATAATAAAATTATTTGTGGTGTCATCTCTGAAAGCAATATTTCTAAGGGTAACTTAAACCTAACTAAAAGTAAAGATTATACATATTTGAAAATAGAAAGAAAAAGATAGGTTATTGCTATAAGTTTAATGAACACTACCTTTAACCTAAGCAATAAAGCCAAAGTAGATCTCAATAACATATACTGACACACTTTTTAATGCTTATTGACATGATTTACAATTTTAATAAATGCAGAAAAGTTAAACGTACGGTGTGTGACGTACCTCTCCGTATTTATTATCATTCAAATACAACTTTGTTGCCAACTCTCAAATAAATTTACCCCTAAATCTAAATTTTAAATCCCCCAAACTTGCTTCAAAACCCCCCTAAAATAAAAATTAATAGTTATGACACTAAAGTAGACAGACGTGAACAATGTATAGTTACTATTTAATAAATTACTACTAAAACTATTTAAAAATTCACTTATAACTTGTTCAATGTATACGTGTACATTTTTAAATATTTTGCTTCATAATAACTTATTCGTTAACATCTCCATCCAATCTCCTCATCGCACAGGTTCGGCTGACGCAGGGAGGCTGCTGATGTGTTCCCAGCATGCCTCCGTATAAGAACGGATCCCGGCGTGGCGCCGCCTTTCGCCAGACTGATCGTTGGGGTGGCCTGGCCTTATTCTGTCCCATGCCGCCCCACTGAAAGCGGCAGACGGAGGACCGTAAGCTTTAAGTAAGTAAGAGTCTCACACTACCCACTCGCTCCGCCGGGAGAGTGGTGAGTCCATAAGAATTTCCCAACGTTGATAAAAAGGGTATATACCTGTAAAAAACCCCTAAACATATAATGCCACTAAAAAATCCCATCCTGTTTAGTAACCTCCTAAATTAAGGGGAAACCATCTAAGTTGGGAACCCCGGCTTGTATTTGCTACCAAATTGTAAAATTAATACATATATCGATGTTTTTATTCAAGTTGGTAATCAATATTCCATTTTAATTTCTCATATTACAATTAATTAATTATTGTAATTTACGTTGCATGAACTTAATGGTTGCTTTTTTTTTAATTTCCTGATAAATACTGTATCTACAACTTTGATGGAGATGGGAATAGTTTGATTGGATTGAACAGGAAGCGCCTGAGTAGCAGACAAGTGTTAATGTATCAAGGTGGCATATGATAACTAGATTTTTTTTTCTCCTCCATACTTTTTTGCATATAAGAAATTATTATAAATCTAATAACAGTAAATTGTTTATTTTTTATTACAAAAATATATTCATACAACATATTAATAAACATGTAATAAATATATAATGCGGTTATAATTCTTGTCAGTTTTTCTATAAACATTATTAAAAATTTTGTGTTCAGGGTAAGTGTGCGCACTTACCCTTCTAGTGTTATTATCGTCAAGTTCAGTTCGATGTCCTTTTATTAGACAATGGTATTTAATAACACTTATATCTTATTTTTCAATTATTTATCATCATGTCACCAACTTATATTACAAAAAAATAATAATCTGTACTAATTACTAAGGAACAAATCTTTAAAATCAAAGAACACATAGAACGCGGTAAGGACAAAAGAACTGCTGCAAGTGCTATGGATATTAGTGAAACTTATCTTCGAAAAAGACTTAAACCTTAAATGCATGATTTTTATTTTGAATTTGGAAACGAATTACAAAATAAAACAAAAAAAAAATTATTACTTACCCGCCAAAAGTAATGTCAACTTTTTCTTTTACACGTAAGGTATTTTCTAAGGATTCAACATGCTTTCGAAAACGCATATACTCAGGTTTTTCAATAAAATTAAATGGAAGTGGAATGTAGACAATTGACAACAATATGCATTTAAAGGTTAAACTGAATACAACTGTATTTTTAATGGGTCAATGAGTCAACTATGGGTCAACAAGATTAAGGAAACAGAGAGAACATGTCATCATTGGCGATCGTATCAATATAAAATGTTACCGATAGAAGACATGAAAATATAGAAGTTAGATTTTCAGTTATTACTGATTCACGATCAAATGATCCATATGCTAGAAAAACATCAACCAGCATTCAAGTTAATGTGCAAGGAAGTGAAACGATAAATACTGTTGCAGTTAAATTTGTCGAACATAGGAAATATTAAAGATTTTTAACTACTAGTATATCTTATTATTACAATTAAGTCAAAATATTACGTGATATTAAAAGACTAAGAAAAAAGTGATATATATATTATTTTCTAACTAAAGTATATTTAATGATTGTGTTTATTTTCATTGTGACAAGCAATGCACTTGTTTATCCCACATGTGCATACTTACCCGACACAGGATCGTCGGTCAACTGGGCGCATTTCAATTTTATATAATGAAATGTTTACAGAAAAAAAAGTACCATGATTTCTGTTTTTGTTTTTATTTGAATTTAGAGGCTTATAAATATATTTTATTCGATTATACTCCCAACTCTTATAAGTTATGCGCGGTGAGCTATTATTTAACAAGGTTTGACTATACGCTGTTGGACTGATGAGCCTTCACAGTTTCACCAGACTAATGGGGCAAGCTCTACTGGCGCTCGACCATTTGACGTGATAAAAATCTACGATTAAAAAAATGTCCTCTTCGTTCGTCGGATGCAACACTTCCTAAGACGTTTCAGTGAGCCATCTATACTACAACTCTTCTTTAAATATTTTAACATTAAGTGTTAAGTAAGTACACTACAAACATCCATGTTTACCATAAATGGAATAGACCTATTTTCTCGAATTCCTTCTTAGCATCGTAGTACTCTGTATATCTGTGTGTGGTACCGACGTACCTACGTCCTCTCGCCTTCATTGCCGACGAAATGCTTGAAAGCAAACCCTGAGATTCTGGCATGAACGAGCGAGACAACAAAGGTTCCATTCGGTTACAGTGATCAGTAAGGCTCGCGGCTAGGACCACAGAATACGGTATATATTGACGCTGTCTTTTCTCCTCCATTATTATTGAAATATGTTATGACAATATTGCGTTATAACTATGCGATATACAAACTATACATTTTTCGAACCAAAATCCATACTGAGGTGTCTTAAATTACATATTGTTAGGAAAACTATAATAAAGTTCATAAGTCATGAGTTTTTTAATGTAGGTAAGTACTCTGTGGTCATTAACTTTCAAAATATATCAATATCCTTATTTAACTCCATCTATACACTAGTACAAATATTAATATCAGGTACATAACGGTACCAAGCTCGGAATGAGAGATTGTAATAATTATTTATTTTAACTTGTATTACAAGTACCTTCTTGTTGCCAAAGTTTTAAAATTAGGCAAAAATTATATATTATACTATTATATACATGTACAGAACTGACAGTGATAATACAATATTAATACGGCGCTTTACTTCTCAAACATGTCCGATAGATGGTGTTGCATGTATACGAAAATGTCAAGCAGCTAAGGTGTTAATATTTAAATATTCTTGAATGACAATTCCAGTGCAAATTGATGGCGCTGATATAAAAAAATGATTTCAAAATTAATTACATTATAAAATAAAACGGATATATAATCAAATTCTATATTACGTTTTATGAAGGTAAACGTGTTGTAAATTAAATTTAAATGTTTATTTGAAAACAAAACTATATAAAAACAAATGTTGATTACAATAATGAAAACACAGCAACTTATTTTATTCTACACTTTGACCATATTATTAATACTTTATAAAATATGCTTATTGATTCCGATGCTTAAAAATAATTGTTGTTTTGTTTGTTTGTGTGGTTGTTGTAACTAAAGTAACTATTAAAGGTGGTAGAGCTACGCTGAAGCTATTACTGGTTTCAGCATGAATGGGTCGGCTCGCCCGGGATACTACCACCCTCTCACAGAAAACCGACGTGAAGTAACAGTGGTTGCACTGTTGCGTTTCGTTCGGTCAGTGAGAGCGCCGGAGGCCCACGTATTTAAAAGGCCGGCAACGCACTTGCGACTCCCCTGGTGTTGCTAGTGTCTATGGACGGCGGTGATCACTTACCATCAGGTGACACACCTGTTCGTTTGCCCCCTATAAATAAAATAAAAAAACATGAACTAACCCCGTACCGACGTAACTGCAGAACAAGTACGTACTGTACTTTATATTATAATTTAATACTTTAAAAATATACAATTAAAATTCACGGTACATTTATTACATGTCAATACTAAATACTGATTTATATATAACCCGACTAGACTAAATTGAAAATTTATTTCATTTTATTTAATTCGACTTTTATTTCATTCATGAGACCTTGATCAATATAAATGGTAAAATAAAATTTATAAATTCGTAGTGAACCGGATTTCGTGACTAAATTAATGGACGCAGTTATATATACGTACCTACCTAAATGTCCATTTTGTAGTTAGGTTTATGTTGTATCACCCACGCTGCGTTATTATACACACCATAACATATAGCTAACTATTAAATAAATTCGTGCCGACACGAAAAAAATGGCGTTATTTGAATGCCCGCCGATAATTTAAATGTAGCAACAACTGCTTTTAGCTTACAACCTTAATTGACTTAAAAATGCTTATCAATATTCGAGACCCATACGTTGTTTATACCTTAATCTAAGTCAAGTAAAAATAAACTATAACACATATATTTATAGTATGATATTGTAATAACAAAGCAAAAAGTTGTAACCTTCTGGAACGTCATACAAGTTGGAAGCACGATGCACGCTCACGACTTTCTGAACAACTACGGACATGACATTCCACGTTTCGTTGTAAATTAGAACGGGACAGATAGAGAGCTTCCCGGTTAAAAAAACGAGACGAGTAACCACCGAGTCAGTCCACGTGGACTGCTTAATATCAACACAGGAGCAACGACCAATGGAAAACGGCACCGCTAATGTATTTCTCACCTCCGTACTCACACTAAAGACGGATTCCATTTATGTACCGGCAGTATAATTCTAAACTTTATCTAGTGTGAATAAAGTTTTAATTCATACATTGTGTTGAGATGATCCATCGTTTTCGAAGTGAAATATAAAAAGTACACGACGGAATTATATAACGTATTGTATGAAGTTAACGTTCTTTTTCGAATGGAAAGTGTTCTGCGGTTCTTGAATTTAAAACGATTCCCAAGAACACGGGCGCAAGTTGGTGAAGGTTGGAGGAGGCCGCGGTGCAAACTGCATCGTCACAGCTTTACCCCCTCACCTCACACCGGTGCTCGCTCCCGGCTTTATTGTTGTAGGGCTCTATGTGTGTCTGTTCAGAGTCAACTGTTGTGCTGAGGCACGAGGTTTTCATAGCCCTCTCGAAGATGTGCACGCGGCTCCAGCACTCAATGTACATAATATTTTCTCATCGCGATATCGCTCTATTTCTCTTGTGTCGTGTAACCGAACGAACTAAGGGGTTGGATAAGCTTCCCAATCTATTGAGAATTCAGCTATTTCAAAATTTCATTAATACTATAAAACTTACAATTATAAGAGTGTACCAATTTAAAAAATATAATTATTGTACAAATTAAAAGATATATTGTAGCTTAATTGACAGTATGTAAGAATGTCAAATTTACCCACCTTTTTTCTTCCATATTATATTATTTTAAAGTATATAAAAATGTATGTCGGTGTATCCGAGATCGAGAGAAAAATTCGCTGGTTCATGCCGGGGAGCGAACCTGCCGACATTGCATTGACATTCCACCTGTAAATCCACTCGACCACCATGACTTTTTTCATGGAGAGATATTTAAGCTTATTTATTTTAATATAACTCGCCATTAAGTGGAGCTGCAAAACATTAACGTCTATATCGTTCCACGGATCGTTTTGAAAATCTATATGTGTGGGTATTTGAACACAGAGAATATTTACCCAATATCTTTCGTGGTACAAATAAACTATTCATTAGAATAAATAGAAATTCCGAAAAATGATAACAAATGCATGTATAGCAGAGAGCATAGCTAATGCGATTATTAAATAAAAAACCAGTCCCCTAATATGTATATTATTTAAAAATATTCGAAAAACAGTGGGTGTGAGCTTATCACCACACGATAGAAGTGAAAATTTGTAATTAAATACATGCATATTAAAGTTCATATAGATTAATCAATCTTTATATACATAAATAAATAACGGTTATATTCAAATACGCACAATATATACACTTGAAATAATATATAAATAATAACAATAATAATATAGGTATATACTTGAATAATATGTAATTTTTGGAAGGATGCACTCATTGTCAGGCAATAAACGTGGTTGAAGACGACTGGAACTCAGTATAGGTATATGATTCAGTGCGTCACTGACCCGAGCGTAACAATTCACATTCGTTCACTGTTCAACATACCTAAAGACGTTTTCTCTTCAACAATAAATTATGAACCTGTCTATTTACAACGGAGCGCCTTCTATAAACAATAAAGGAAAAAAAATTATGAAGTACAAATTTAAAAACGCACTTACCTATTCAAAAACAAAATCCCTCGTCGAAAGCTCTTTTGCGATTATGCCTTTGATTCAATGAAAGGGGATCTTTTGTCGACCCGGAAATATAATGCGGGGCCTTCGTTCGGGCCCTTGACATGTTACGGCGTTGTGATGCAGACTTCCAAACGAAAAGGGTAAGTTTATTGCTAACGCGTTCTTAACTGCGACTCCTGACTCTCGTAAGCGGTTGTTTTCACCGACATACCTCGAACCAGATGGTAACGGTACAATAAAATCGGTGTATTTTATCATAAAAGTTTTATTTATTACTATATACCAGTTGTACGGAAATTCTTTCTCATGGAAAATGGTTTTCTTGTGTTGTAGTAACCACGGATTTTATCTCCATTGATTGTGTGGGCTGTCTATAATTTTAATTTTGTCTTGAATATTATAACCCATACCAAACTTTTACCGACTTTTCTGGCTCGCTAGTCGCTGATTTAATGTTCATTAATGGTCACATAAATAAATTAACTGTAGTAATTCCATGATTAATATGAGTACTAGAAAAGTGTAATCTTCGTCGTGTGCAGTCTTTAGGTCGAGCTGTGACAATTACGTGTTGCCAGCGAACCATATTGAAAATATGTATATATATATATATATATATATATACCTATAATGTCTCGTACAATTTAAATCAGCTCTGTTCTATTTATTTTATCATTACTACTTAGTTCATAATGAGAAGCGTAACAATACGAAGCGAAAAGAAGAAATAATACTCTAAAAAAATCGTCTATCTATTAGTACAAGTTTATTATAAATCGGTTCACCTCTAAGCCCAAAGAAACAACAGATAATTCGGTTTTATGTCCATGTATATGTAGTTGAATTACGAGTATACAATAAATTGTAGCATATAAAAATTTAAGATATATTTATTTGCAATGTTATGTTCGTTTTAGTCATTACTTTTATAAATAAACGCACGGACGTACAACTCCGTGGTTTTAAGTATAGTAAATTTTTCGTTAATTTTATTTTTGACCCGTTTATAAATTTTACGACGGTCGTTAACATTGGCAGACTAAAATAATTTATATAAACTTTTTAAACACTCCAGACAAAATTAACATAGACAATAATAAAAATAGTATAAAATGTTCAACATAAAATAGATATATCAAGGCATTATGGAAGGTTAGAAAATAGCAATTAGGCGTTGCCCGCGTTTCCGTTCGCGTAAACCGTATAGTTAATGTTAGGGAGTTTTTCCATCGACTTTTGAACATACCTTTTTGACCTCATAACTTATTTTAAATGTATTATTTTATTTAACAAATCAAATGTACTAAAAAACCTGGTACAATATTTTAAAACATGTAAATGCGTTCAGCAGTTTTTCACTTATATGCAAAATAACAGACAGGTAGACGGTTGACTTTTAAAATACGTACATATACATACAAACAAAATTCCTGATGTGTCTTTCATTTGTTCAAATTAATTTTCAAAACTACGGAACCGGTTGTTCTTAGAATTTTACTAGAAGAGAAAAAAAATGTGTATGTGCTTATTATGTACACGCGTTAGAAGTTATACTCCTTTGGCGTAACAAGATAAAAATCTTTTCAAAAATGTTATCTTTCGCCTTATTCTACGTTTGTAGAAAAAACGACACTAACAATAGAAAAAAGGTATTTAATACGTACATACTTTTTTTGAATAAAATGTTGACTATAGCTAACTTCAGGGTGTCGGTTTTTCATGACGGTGTGCGCGAGCATCGTAAAAAATTACTCTCATCATTTTTCCCTAACACGCGAAAAGAAGTATAACTTCAAAACCTTTTCAGAGTTTCATCTAGATTACATATCATTACGGTCTTCGCTTAAAGGTAAGCAGTAATAATAACGTTTAGTAGAGGTATCATGAAATCAATAGACAGATTATATATAGGGTAACTACTAGTAATTTTAAAATTATAATAAAAAAATAAACACCGTCACAAGTAATTTAGATAAAATATTTAGTTCAATTGAAACAACAAAAGCATTGTCACAAAAAGTCGCAGGTACTACTTATTAAGTATATATAAAGATAAATTATTAAACAAAAATCAAGTATTAAAATTTGTTTATACTCGAACAACAATAGAACGTTTTAAGTTCAAAATTTCCTGCATACCTTTTTCCATCATTGTTGTTTTTCTGGAACACCCGCCTCTTCGGCTAATGGCCAAGGCCGGTTCTGAAATCGGACGCTTTTGTAAATAATGTAGCTTTTGTTGAAAGCTTTGTTTGGAACGTGCAAGTTTCTCGTTTTATTACAACCAATATTTGATTTGTAGCCGCAAGTTATTAGTCTCGCCCGCTATAGGACGTCGAAAAAAACCTCGCAATACAAGGACTTGTTCTTACACTGTTGTGTTTTTATTGGTGACCGGACTAATTCACAAATGAATTATTAATTAGCGCACTTACTCCGGTTTATACAAACGGAAATATACATAATAAATGTCAGTATAATTCTTGGAAATAATAGCTTAGCTTTATTTGCAATTTTATTACCTTATTAATATGTAATAGCATTGAATTCCAAATACAGTTTTAAAAAACTAATCTTTATTAAAAATCATATGAAAATCAGTTCATTTTATAAATACTTGTTGATTTATGTAAATACGAACCTCGTGTTTCCATTTTGTGATCTCGATATTATGGGCAAGTGTAAAATGAGTTTTAATTATTTTAAAGTTGTTTGTTTATTTATTGTAAGGGTTAAAATCTATAATAAAACAATAATAACAAAAAGATTAATTATATATGACTCGTAAATTTACGAAATACGTTATTTCGATTTCAGAAACTGTAAATATAGACAATATTATTGAAAGGATTATACACATATGCCCCAACTTCACTACATAGTATAAAACAAAGTCGCTTTTTCTGCCCCTATATCCTTGTGTATGCTTAAATCTTTAAAACTACGCAACGGATTTTGATGCGGTTTTTTTTAATAGATAGAGTGATTGAAGAGGAAGGTTTATATGTATAATAACATAAATTAAATAGTGGAGAAATACTGTTATTTTTGAGGTTACTCCAAATTTAACGCGTGCGGGCCACGGGCTAGTAATGAATAAATCAAAACTACTGGATCGATTTTGATTATTTTTTCAGTGAATGACATAGGCTATATATTTTATACCTGTGCGAAGCCGGAGGGGGCCGCTAGTAATACTGTAAATGCGAACGTAGGTTTGTTTGTATACTTTCACGCGTTAATTACTCGACTAATTATCATAAAACCTTGCATATACGTTTCTTGTGGTAGGTACAGAAGATGACATGAGGTACATCTCATACAGAAAAAATGCAATGTTCTCGTGAGACGGATCGTGACGAAACCATAGGCCAAGTTGAAAATCTCTCGTCAAGCACCTGTTAGTGTGTTCCGGCAGCTGCAATTGAGAGCCAGTCTCCCTCTAGGTTTAGCGTAACATCAGATGAGACTGTCGTCAAACGCTAACCTATACAGTATTTAAAAAAATGACTACATTAATGCGTGCGAAACCGCAAGTAACAGTCAGTTGTCCATACTTCGTACTTTGTCCATTAAGCTGCTATAAATATAAATAATTTCAACAGTTCAAACAATCGTTTATCTGCCTATAAACATTGTATGTATTTATAACTTACATAAAAACAGATATAGTTCTAGTTAAGTATATGAAAAACTTGTCAACATATATAATCCTTCGTTGTAATCACACGCACGTGATAATCGGCTTATCAACATCATCTATTTCGTCATTGATACAGTGAACATCACATGGGACGCGACACGTGTAGCGAATATATCGCGAATATGAGTGGCAGGTCGAGTGGTTTGGTACTGCCGGAATATCGGTTCGATGTCCGCAGATTGCAATTCCGACGTGTACTAACAATTTTTTCAGGATACGTGTAGATTTTGTAATTTAATTGAATAATATAGACTGACGATGAAAGAAAACATCGTGAGGAAACCTGAACCTGAGAGATGTTCTTGTAATACGTGGGGAAAATATAAAACTGGATTTCTGTGTTTGAAATCGCCAACACTGATGTGGGCTGACGTGTTGATCATGCTTGTACCTTCCCATGAGCAGAAGCTTTTGGCTCAGCAATATTACTGTTAGAAGCTGGTATATTTATTATTATTAAATTCGTAAATGGGTAAATATGTATTGTATCCGCAAACAGTGAAAATAGCCAAATAAAATTAATGTCCGCTTAGAGCTTAGTGAAGCGGTGTCATGTATGTTTGACAAAAGAAGAACACGGGAACGTGCAGTATTCTTCTTGAATTTCAAAACTCTGGGCAACTTATATTTTATTTATATTTTCAGTATGAAACTCTAGAGTAATGTACTTTTTGAAGTTATACTTCTTTTGGCGCGTTAGGGACAAATGATGATAGTAAATTTTTACGATGCGCGTGCACACCGTTACGAAAAACCGACACCCTGAAGTTAGCTATAGTCAACATTTTATTCAAAAAAGGTATGTATGCATTAAATATCTTTTTTCTATTGTTAGTGTCATTTTTTCTACAAACGTAGAATAAGGCGAAAGATAAAATTTTTGAAAAGATTTTTATCTTCTTACGCCAAAGAAGTATAACTTCTAACGCGTGTACATAAGTGCACAGTACTTTTTTTTATAAACTCAAATTTGAATAGTAAATTGACCTTAACAACAAATTTTGTTGGATCTTATGACTTTAATTATTATATGGTTTAAAGTAATTTATGCAGTAGGTATTTTGTTTGTATTACAAATACCTACATACCTAATTTCCAACTCTCACGATAGCATTATCTACCAACTGACTGTCAAATTAATCAGCCGATTATCAATCCAATGCATAACCAATGTATAAAGAAAACATAGATAATTTAATGTAGTCAATCATATACACGCGGCATCGGATGTCAAGCGACGACGACTTTTAATTTCCCCGCGGGCGCCGCTAATCGGACTGTGTCGACGGAGGGCGCCAAATCGCCGTTTTTATTTTCCCGTATCAACGTAAATACGGCGGGAAAAGTACGCGAGGGTGCAAGTGGGTGAGGGGGTGCGGTCACGCGCTCCGAATTAGCGATCTACTCACGGCCGAGCCCCGATATACTCCGCACTTGACCCCGAGCTAGGTGTCACCGTACAGGTTACCTATCCGCAAAAAACTACGGATTACAGCGTTACGAAAATAATATATAGAGGACACAGCCCGTATTTACAGATTTCTTTTTTATTTTATCATTTGGTCAAGAGATTTCAATCATTCTAATGCTAAATAATAGATATAATAATTGCACAAGTAAATTTGTTTGTTTGTTGCGCTTTCACGTCTTAACTCCTTAACTCATTATAATGAAATTATGCATACATGGTATTAGGGATACAGAGAAGGATATAACATTTTATAGAACAATGGCTGAGTTGATATAATACTCTGACGTCCACGTCGATCGATGTACGTTCGAATCCGAGCAACTCTGGTGTATCGTATTTACCATCTTGGACCACATCATCACTTAACATCAGATGAGATTGTGGTCAAACGCTAAAACTATAGTCAGATACCCAGGTACAATATCTGGATATATGGGGATATCCCCAGAGTTATGACATGGAGCTCTACAAAAAGGTTTGAAACACACTCTTCAAAGACAGCAACACAACAGTGATGGCCCTGGTGTCGCAATGATCCATACGCGACGGTGACCATCACAACCACGGTATCAGATGTGCCGTCTGCCTGTTTACTGCCCTTGGGCATAAAAAAGATAAAATATAGGGTAAGCCTACTGTTTGTCACCGAGGGCTAGTCCAGTAGTCGAGCGAAGCTGCGTACAAAATATATTTTTCTAATAAATCCATAGAGTAACAAAGCTGCGAGCGGTCTGAAGTGTGAGCCGTTTCATAATTCTATGAATAAACCCATCTACATCAAGCTAGACTTTGATTAACATTATCCAAAGGGTGAATACAATTTGTTTTTTTTTTTTATTGTAATTATTATATATTTATCATCATCTTCTTACCCTTATCTCACCTAAGTAGGGTCGGCACAACATGTTTGTAATATTGTGATGTCTGATTTGGCTTAATTTTTACGATCGACCGCGCGATACTGCCATCAACCCTCCTTGGAATTATTTTGTAGTACCACTATAATTTTAACTTCCCTGACTTCGTATGGATGCCAAACGTGAATATTTGACTCGTCGCTAACGATAACAGGTGGTAAGTATTCAAATGACGCGCTTGTTTACGATGTATCAGTGCATTGCACCTCCACAGACTCATATTTCAGGTGTCTCGTAGTCATGAGGATTTCTTCCTGCAAATCGGATTCAGAAAGTTCTCTACCATTTTTTCATCGTTTTCTTGTCCTTCTTCGACATTATTGTTAACTATAGTTTTATATACTATTTTATATGTTATAAAACTAAATAACATTATTTGAAAATTGTATAAAATATAATTTTGTAATATCATTGACATCTGGTTGACTAATAATTATAAATTTATTTCGTTTAATATTATACCTTGTTGACGATAGGTACAAGCCCCCATATCCGGTAGGTAGTCATGACCGCAGTTAGCGCACGCCACTAATTGACTCGCAAATAACCCATAGAGACCGCAAATACTAAGATATTACAGGTTCGCTGGCAAACAATGAGTCATTTAAATGTCAGGTTACCACGTAACCGAGTTATCGGTTCCTAGTGTTAATTAAAGAATTTCGGATTTCCTTCCTCGTACTGATAAATTTGTTCGCTTAATAAACACGTCGAGGATATATTTCGTAATGAATAAGGTAAATTGAAACTCTTCTAATAAGTTAGCTATTTATATACCTATATGTCTGTTATCAAAAATGAAACCCTTCCTATCTAAACTTTTAAATCGATGATGGCTTAGTAGGCGTTTTCGGACACCTTGACAAGGTGTAGGTTTATGATGTAGGTTTGAATCCAAAAAAGACACCAGTGACTATGACTAAGAAACTATAATACGATTACAAGGCTTTTCATAAACTCGCCTGGCAAGTTGATAGTTTGCCACCAAGAACGTGTTATGTTTCGGCAGTTACACACTGAGTCAATACCTTTATAAGTTCAGAAATCGCTATTTAATATCGGTTGAGATTGTTGTCAAATGCTAAAAGTCAAAAAGTTTAAAATACACAGACTTGTCATGTAAATTTATATCATCAAACTTGTCAGAGTGGAACAGTTCGTTACCAGATATCCGTTGATAGTCCCTCTGTATCTAATATTTAGTTTTTGGCATTTGGTCACACAGCCACAATGCACATTTTCCTTCTTTTTTAATTATTTTTTGTTTAGTAGCTCGAAAAGTAGTTAGTGTTTTTTTTCAATATTATATTGCGCGATTTTTATGTCTACAGATTTACAATATTTATAAATTCTTTGTCAAAAAAAATGTGTTGCTTTATGAAACCAAGATACAAGTGAAACTTTTTTCGAATCGTAGAATTTTAAAAACTGAGCACAATACATATTTAATTAATTGAATCGTTTTGAATTGAACGACGGACGCCACCTGGGCTGCTCTACTGTGTACTTTTAACTTTAAAAACTACTCCACGGCCTGCTGTAAAAATTTGAGTTGTTCTAAAAAGAATTTCAGTTAACTACATTGAAATCAAAAATAATAATGTATTATGATCGAATCTCAATCATACGACGACCACTAGTTATAATAAGTAGGCAATTAATATAAATTGTCTTGGAGCTTTCTTGAAGTTGGATAAAATTCTGGGCACCATTTGTTACAATTAACTTTATTTATTAACTATTAATAGTAACATATGTGAGTTAATTTAATAGATTTCATATGAGATCAAACGTATAGTTTTCTTTGCCGGTATCGTTAATTCCACCGCTTTACCACCAGAGGCGCTGTTAGTAGATATGCGTTCAATTTACTTTCAACCTTGATTTGAACCTTGAACTAACTTGGTTCATATATTATATAATGTAATGAATATGTACTAAAATCTAGGTAGAAAATAAACCTAGGAATTATATGGGTTAAAGGTCAAAAATCTCAAAAAGTATATATTATAGGTACATCAATTTCTAGTATAAAGCGCCCTGACATGCACTCGTGACTTTATCTTCGTTGTTTATAACTTTAACAATATACTTAATGTACAGAGGAAAAAAAACACAAGTAGCACACCGCTTGCCCCGCTTCTTCGCGACGAGAAAAGACTTAGGTATCAATCACTCAACACGTAGTGCTTACAAAAATCATAATTTCTTAATACTGTAATAACCACCTGTACTAACATTAGAACCAAATTAAAGCATTATGAAATTCTTTCGTACTTATATAACTGTCCCTTTTTTAATTTTGTGTTATTTTCATTTTAATATAACTAATTGATTAGTTCACTACTTTTTATTGTTTTTTTTTGTAAGCGTACTTTATTTGTTAAGTAAAATTTTTGTTTTAATTGTTTTTATTGTATACTTTTACAACATACGCACCATGTTTGTTTACGTATCTTGTATTTTTTTATTTATTGCATGTACAACTAAGTAGGCTGTTTAAAAAAATAATTAAATGAGGCTATTGTTACATGCTTTTTTTAGGTAAAGACCACATATTTAAGAAATAAAACATTTTTTTTTATTGTAAATTGTCCAGTACTTTTTAAGTGATACGCACGAAACGGCAGACCTCCGTCATTTTATTTATATCTATACGAAGATAGATAATAAGAATATAACTGACAGTATTGTAAAACTAATTCAGAGCAGCTGTAGCTGTCAAATAAATTACGAATCTGCATTTACAAGTGCGCTGATTAAAAAAATACAATTTTACATATAAATTTTATTGCAATGTAACTATACTATAAGAACTAGATAATTCTGAAGAAGGGAAGTACTTTATATTGTTACTTTACTTTAATTTTTATTTATTTTATAGGTTCTCAAGCGTTTGACCACAAACTCAACTGATATTAAATGGTGACGTAACCAAAGATAATAATTTGGTAAACTTATATGAGAGAAGTGACTTCTATACATGCCGCTAACGGAACACACGTCCCGAATAGCAATGATGGCTCAGTTGGTAGTATGTTTGGACACAGCGTCGAAAGGACGTAGGTTCGATGAAGGAGAAACATCAAGATGAAACCATAGCATGGTGGTAGGGCTTTTTCTAACTACGCCTGGCTAGCTACCACCCTCAAGTTGAAAATCTGTCACCGAGCAGTCTCTCTCTCTATGTTTAGCGTGACTACCATTTAGACGACATCATCATTTAACATCAGATGAGATTGTGGTGAAACGCTAGCCTATAAAGTATAAACAAAAAACAAACGCATAAGTGCTTGGTGACAGACTTTGAAACATTAAGGGATATATAGTTCACCAGATAGGTATTCGGAAACCCCTACAACAATGTTTTGTTTTCTCTTACCTAAAGCACACGAGCAGGATTCGAACCTAGTGACGTCAGAATATTGCCAGTGAGACATTATCGCTTCAAGTTTATTATTCAATCACGGTTTAGAAATAGTAAACTAAATTATATCACAAATTACTTCATATATATATTCTAATATATGTCTGTTGATAACAGATACTATAGTAGTTACATATAACATCCAAAATAAAAATCTTAAAATAAATTAATTTAACCCAAAAATTGATATAGTGTGAAGTCAGTTTAAAAACTTAAACATCGATTCTAGGAGTAGAAACGCGGACGGTCTACGACGTAGTACCTACTGTTAAGTACTAACCCCGAGAGATGTCGCTACGGTTTAGCACGCGGTCTTCTGACGGCAGTAAAAATACGTGCGGGTATTTCCTGTCCCCGCGACATTACCGTCCGGGGCAGGCGGTGGGGGGGCGGGGACGATAAATAACTCAGTTTGCGGCCGTAGAATAGGTGTCCCATACGTTTTAATAAGCTAGGACATGTCACGTTTAGGTAGAGTAGAGATACCCAACCACCTTTCCATAAACGTTCCATTAAACTTTCATTGCATGTTTGAATCTTTTCAAAACAAGTTGAAAATTATAGTTACAACCTAACACGGTACTTTTGTCGTTGAATTGTCATAATACCGGCGTTTCACAGCCGCGTGTAAAAGCACACGTAATATGTACATAATATACCAAGAACATACAGTATTATAATATTACATTATTCTTGTCGAGACTTTCTAGTCATCGCGAATTCATGTAATAGTTAACTTATCAAAGGACAAGGATAATCGCCGATTAACCTCAGAATTTGTGCTTTGTGCTTTAAAAAATAATGTTCAACTAAATTAGTTCTACGGTTATATTCCTACATCCTCCATTGACAAGCGTTTAGTGCTGTTAAAGTCTTCACGGTCGGATTATAAATCTATACAATGATGACACAGTGGTTAACAACGTTTACATGTTCGAACACCGTGTCGATTGAAGTAGGTTCGAGTCCTTGGGAATGAGCTGCAGTTTTCGATGAAGAAAAACATCGTTATGAACCATAGCCTGATGGTAGGGCTTTTCCTAAGCTGGCCTGGCTATCTACCAACTCCAAATTAAAAATCTATGGCCAAACACCTATTGGTATGTTCCGGCAGCTCCACTTGAGAGCCAGTCGTCGTATTCGTGTTTACCCTCTTTGACCACATCATCACTTAACATAATATGATATTGGGTCAACACACTAAAACTAGAAGTTATTTAAAAAAGTATTAGTTATGTTTGTTGCATAAACAAATATTTTAAAAGATTGATCACCATGTAAAACAGGAGAAAATATCCCGATTTTGAAAAAGAAATTCATAGTAGTCCTACTGTAGGGGTGTGCAAAAGCCCGTTCGGGATCAGGGGGGCTCGAGGAGCGTTATTTGTAGGGCTCGCGTGTGAATTATTCTTGGGTTCACGCGCGGTGTTTGCCCGCCGTCTTGTGGAGTGGATGGCGTGGAGCAACCGACCCTCGTTAATGAAATTTCATATCGTTCTACCGCCGCATCGCTCCCATTGTTGCTGCGCCTGGCTTGCCTATTGAAACTACTCAATTGTTACACTTGACTGTTCAACGCACAGACCTGTTCGCCTTCATAATAGCTTTTCGTTAAATAACTACGTTTAGCTTAGTGTTAAATTACTCAAGCCGAGTTTTATACAAGTGTTATTAAAATGTAACTTTCTAGAATTAGAGTTGTACGACAAACGCTTGCAAAATTGTAAGTTCATCACGCTTATTCTAATATTAGCGAAGCCCGCGGCTTCATATGCGTTTTTTATTATTTTTTTGTATTCTCCGTCTTGAAATATCTACGCATACCAATTTTCGAGCGATTAGTTGACATATCATAGTTAATTCAACTATGTTTAGGACCATAATCGTAATTACAAATCGTAATTCTGCGGTGGAGCGTCTTATATTTAATAGTTTATCTTATTTATAATATTCGCCCTGTAAATTAAATGAATGTTTACTATGAGGTTGATATATGTTATACATAGATTAGAACCCCTAAATACAAAAAACATAAAAAAAAATGAAATAGACAACCAATTCAGTCGGGGACAAAAACTAAACTACTTAATAAGTTTCTGCTAGAGTCGAAATTTGGTCACGACATTTATTTTACTTATATTTTGTCTCTTGATAGAGTTTATGTTATATGTTATACCAGCGCTGTACGCGGCTCCGTGCGCTTTTGTTATTATTATTTGTAGTTACTATTATGGTCCTAGATATAGTTCAATTGAAGCAAAATTAATTTGGGGGCAATATTAACCGTATCAAGTTTACCGGTGTTGGAGATTATTAATACATATATATTAATGTAGAACAAGTGCAATCAATCTATATCTATAATTTGTTTGTTCGTACGCAGCAATCTTCAAAACCAGAACTATTGAATTTGAAACTAGATAATCCCTAAGCCGCATATCTCATATTCTATTATTACTCATTTTTATATTTTAACTAACGCGAACATAGTCGCAGAATGTTTCTAGTGAATACCTAATAATTTTATAACCTAAAAAAAATTAAATACTTTTTCCGCCGAAAGTTTATATTTCTCAAATAATATATCATTTTTGTACTTAATTACTTAACTCATTATAATAATTATGTTTTTTATATTTTAAAGAATATTTAAAAGACCTCTGCATTTTCATTGATTTTTTTATTCTATGCAAATAAAATAAAGTTCTCACATTTTATATGTACAACTTAGACCGATAATATGCGCTATTATAAAACTTACGGAAAAAGGTAAGAACAATATGGCGGTTAAAATTTAAATTATTCGCGGGTTAATAATTAAGTATAATAATATACGTATTTAATAAGCAAGCACTTTCACAAGCTACTTTAGTATTCGTATGTAAGCCGGGTTACAACACGACCGACATTGCAAGGAGACAATAAGTCGCAGCCGACAATTGGTCACAATTGACACAGTTGCGTCTCCGTCGAATGGCTTCTGTAACGCGTACACAAGGATATAGTCACTCGTAAACTATGTGTGTGTATGTATATATTAGTCACACGCGTAGAGTACAGGCGGTCTATAACCTATACACATCAATTTCATCGCTGCCACCCTATTATTATTATTTATATTTTGAAAACATTGGACTTGTTCTCTACTTTTTTCTGTTTATTCATGAAATCTATAAGTTGTAATGTATTATTTCGATACTGTGCCCCCTACCACCATTCTGTGGTTCTCTCATAATGTTAACTTCACTCAACTCTTCTCTACATTCTCTCTTTAATGCAAGGTTTTAATTCACAAGGATAAATATGGTGTTTACACATTCTACAACTGAGACATCTTCGTTCAATAATTTGACTTCTTGTTGAAGAATACAATTTTGAAGTTTGATTGCATTTACGTACGAGTTGTTCACATTTTCCAAACATCTCGTTATGATCTAAAAGAATAATTGAAGTTGGAAGATACATTGAGTTCTATTCTAGCAAGGATTATTTATAATGCTACCATTTTAAGTGTAACTCAAAAACTAAGACGTTAAACGAAATGAGACGCGGTGTAATAAAAAAAAAACAATTTAAGCTGACTTCTGCATGAAGTGTGCCAAAACAAATGAAGCATTGTAGTAATTGCCGCATTCACGTAAATAACTATGTGCCGAATGTTTGTTCTTAAAGATTTGGCTTTAGGCCAAAACGTTACAACGAGTACGAATGAATTACGAATATTAAAGTTACACATGTCATATAATATCATGCATCATCAGTCTGTAGTTATTTCTAAATGTAGGTTATCTAAATCAAATCTTAGTAGAACTCATAAGGTGACCCAAAAATGTATTTCTCCTATAGAACAAAACATTAGCATTTAAACATCAGCAGTCTTATTAAAAAAAGTTAAATACGCGTTGAACACTTGTTTAAAAAAATGTTGAACACTAAGTAGTGTCTTACCCTTGTTTACAAATAGGCATCATTTAAATTTAAACATTTTCTAACACTTGTCTAAGTTCACAGTTCTTATATTATTGTTGTGATTTATTGTATTTCTATTTTTCTGGCAAAAGATGTTTTGTAGTAAACTACGGATATCGTGGCTATCATGAATTTGAAAGATGTAGGTAACTTAAACAATTTTAGAGATTCACAAGCAAATCATAACTACTACTATATGATATTATTAATATTTAAGAATGTATTTAACCTGAGATTATAATGTTGTTCCACTTTACGCACTTTGACGTAACATATTAAGCTTATATATTGCTTATTTTACCAATTAGTAACATGATTTCCTTTCAACCAAAATTTCACAATAATAATAAACAATTTAACTTAAGATATATACATTTTCTTAATTAAGATCTCAACGAAAATATCATTTATAAATACGAATTGTTTGCAAAATATCTGTACATAATGGAACGTTTTAATGATGACATTGCAGAGAGATGAATGCTATGCAGAGTTGCTTTGATAAAAAAATCTTAAGACAGATGTTTAGCTAGAGACCGCTTGGACATGCTTTTGTTATATAATATTTTAAACATATTGTGTTCGAAAAGGTTTAAAATTTTAGACACTGTATTAAACGCGTGTTCATTTTTGTTTTTGTGATAAGACCGTTGATGTTAGTATACTCATTATCGGAATATTAAAAAATATTTACTTAAGGTTTTCATTACGAAGAAGCAATCATTCATATAACTTTAAAAGCAGCTCTAAAGTACGGATGTAACCGCGTATAAAGGTCACTTTTCATTAATAAATAAACATATTTAATCTTTATTATTATGATGTTTGACGCGAAAACCGTATACAATATTATAAGTAAGTGATTAAGGTAGAAATATGACGTACCGTGCGAATTAGGCATAAGTTCAACTTGAAAGGAAGAAGTCGTTTGAAATAGTATTAATAGTCTAGAATTATTGCAAACTAGAAAGATGATTATAAGTCGACGATCGACCTTCCACTTACCGGGTAAATTATACGTTAACAATTTTATTGGTATTTAACTACTTTAGTTTCAAGGTGACTGCCAATTAAATACCATTTTATTTCAAAGAAAAAGTTTTATCTTATATAAGACAAAGTACTAGCGAACCGCCTACACACGGGCGCAATGTGCTCTTGTCGTATCATATCCAGGTGTCCAAGACGATTTAAATACACTACTCGATCCATTTCTGGTGCTTTGTTCTTAATAATTTATCAAAATCAATAAAGTTTCCTGAATTACATCAACCATTTTTTTAAATGAAACTGTTTTATATCACCTCAGTATTTTTTCGTCCATCTATCGCATGTCGCATTACAACCGGCTGCGGAATAGAGGAAAGTGAAAGGTACTCGGCAGAGCAGCCAAAGCCAATATGGCGGTACCCGTAGCTCAATTCAAAATGATTCAATGATTTAAATAAATATTGCGCTCAGTTTTTGAAAAGCTACAATCCGAAAAAAAGTTTCACTTGCATCGTGGTTTCATAAAACCACCAATTTTTTTTACACATCATTCTAAATCTACCTCTAATATCCTCCAAGATATTTTTACATATGTTATTGTATTCGGATACTTGGTCAAAGTAGCCTTACAAATAACCTGATCAATAACATGTAAAAAATTATAATAGTCTTTGATAAAAATGAAAGACGATTTAATATTTAATATGGTACTGTTAGATATCATCATTGTAGGTTCTAGACAATTAAAGTAACGTTTTAATTGTAATAAATCACCAACGGTAGATATCAATATAACATTATTATAGTTAAATAACGATGATAATAAATCGTCGGTTACGAGCACTGACTCGGGTGTTGTAACGTTATAGCACGGCGAAACACATGTCAGTTCAGTAAACAAATAAGTTGTTATTGCAGAAGGTAAATTCGTCACGGGTCCGGCCGCGGCACTGAGCCTGCTGTTACTAATACATATCAGTCTCGTTACCTCATACCTCCTGCTTATATTTTTAAAAACGTATTCGACTATTATTTGCACATGCAAATTTACAATGGCCTTATTTATTTTATTCCCGATAGTGGTGTGGAACCGCGATACTTGATTAAACACAGAAACTTTATATATTGTTTTTTTTTATTACAAGTGGATGCGCGCGACTTCGTCCCTTTGAAAACGTTTTGTTATATCATGAAATTCGTTTTTTTTTAGTTGTAATTTTGAAACGTTATCACTTATCCTTACTAATATACAAATGTAGAAGTGAGGTTGTTTGTCTGTTCCGCTTTCACACTTAAACTCCTCAACCGGTTATTATGTAATTTTGCAAACATATAATCAGAAGTACTAGGAGTACATAAAAGGACATAGGATATCTTTCACACAGAAAAAAAATTATTGTTTTAAGTTATCTGTATTAAATGTTATCTTTATTGCTTGGTTAATATGGAGCTTGGGTAGCCTAAGTAATACTCTGAAGAATCCTATATCTGCTTGCAAAGCACTCGTCAGAATAGTAAATTTTATTAATGTGTATTGATGAAAGTAAAATGGTATATAATCGTATATGGGAGAAGATTTTTGATTATAATTAAATTTTATTCAAAAGAAAGGGTTATACTCCTCTCTCTCTCTCTCTATCGGTGTCTCCCTTTACAAATATAGGTAGGTATATTTTTATTTATACATATGTACCTATATATGTATGACAAAAGTTTAACAGAGAATATAGAATAATTAAAATATGTTTATTATCTGTGAATTAATATTTCGAGATAATAATATTTTTAAAAAGCTCTCTTAATATTTATTTCTACAGTCTATTTTTGATTATTCACTACATGACTTCTACCTATTGGCGTTCTCAATTCTTGGTTAACATATCTGTTTATATTTTAAACTTAACGGATGAATAGATGTCTATTGAATCGATATTACCTATATAATAATGATATTTGAGTCTGAGTTTATAAATTTTAATATATTCTTGTGACTAATTTACCTAAAGAAAGACTATATACGCTATGCTATAGGTAGGTACCTACATTTATACTTTGTAGGTGTATTTATGTATACATCAACTATATAGTTATATCTATATATAATAAATAAATAAATTACTATGATTCCACGAATCCGTTGAACTATAAATAGACTGCAAAAAACTGATTGCCGTGTAGTTGCAAATGATAATGAAGTTAATTCAGTTTAGTTTTACGAAGTCAAAAATTATTACTGGTATATTGTCATAATTTGGAAAAATACTTATTAAGTAACTTAATAACTTAACACTAGAATTAGCGTACCTATTACCCTTTCAGAGACTAAATATACCAATATACCTAAAGATAATGTATATAGGGTCTTCATTAAATACATATACTTATTTATAGCTAAGTGGTTTGCACAACAGTCAAAGGAATGATGGTAGTGAGGTAGCTTAGTTAGTAATAACACCTCTATCAATATAATATGGCTCAGGACTATTTATTACTCTGCGACTTCAAGTTAATAGGAGATAATTCTAAAGGCGCATACAATTTGACGTCAATAAATAATCAACTATAATGGACTCGGGCAAAATTTCAATGCGCAATATAGGTAGAGGTACCTATAAGAGTTTCTTTGCTTTACGAATTTAAACGTTGAATATTAATTCTCATTATTTTTTGTATAATAAATATAATCAATGGCTCTCTTTTATTTCATTCAATCGATAGTTTTATTTAAATATCAAACTATAAGAATATATATTATACATAATCACCGATTGAACATGTTTTTATAAAGTGATAAATGAATTATATTAGTCATACCTACTATTTATAATTTGTATTTTCCACATAGGTACCTAGACAAGGAAAGTAGTTCTATCTATAAAAAAAATTGACATCGCTATTACTTAAACATTCGATTACGTCAGAGAAAAAAAAACTTAGCAATATTCTCTGACATGTAGGTACTTAGAATCATAAGTGTGAGCAATTTAAAAATTGTCTTTGGAGAAACACAAATTATACGTCTCGACACTCGACAGCCTGCTTCTGAATCCTCCATTATTACGATCTCAGTAAGTAGGTACTAAAAAGTTAAGTGAGTTATCGATTACGTTACATAGAAAGAATCGTTCTAGTAACTGAGCGAGCATTAAGTAATTTTCGTAGGCGATTAGTAAATGCGGTTGGGAATAGACAGAATGATTGTTAATGAAAGGGCAGGGGAGAGCGGCGGTACGACGCGGGGCGAGCGCTAGCCACTGAGAGATGCGAGTAGGTAGGTCACTGGTGTCACTGTAATCATTCTAATTCAATTTGTGCGGACGTTTCCGCGCTCCGACTGCTGCGGCACGACGCGGCCGCCCACAGCGCTTTGTTTACATTACACAGAGCCGTGCCTGCCACTCGACGCGCCTCGATTAAGGACAAATCAATAAGGCAGTCGTCGATAGCGAGTGAGTTTAATAGAGTGAGCGAGTCGAGCCGAGCGCCCTCATTACCCCCGCAATTAGCGCACGGCGCGCTCCCGCCGCCGACGACGACGCACCCCGCGCGAAAAACGAATAAAAAGAGCTGCCCTCAAAATGGCCGCCGCCTCTCCCCGACCTCCCGCCGACCCCCGCACCGCTTCGTGATTGCATCCCCGCAGCTCTTATAAATATGGCCGTATTCCTCCCGCCTTTACTGATTGCCCGTATACCCCCCGACTACCCCCGCGACCGCGCCGTCGGCGTCTGAATAGATAAACGAGTCCACGTGGACTGCCGCTCTTATAAAAATCACCTCGACCAATGGAGCGAACGGTCTGTTCGTAGCCAGCCAACGGCTGTACGAAAACGCGTGTAACTCCGCCCTTAATAAGCGATCTCGGTGTTTCGGCCAATGGCGCCCGCGGATACGGCGGTTCTGCTCACCGACCGTCGAAGCGGTCCACGTGGACTGACGCACACACGGACACGCGTATAATGCCTCGAGTGGAAATAGCTATGACGGCGAAATGTGCGACAGCGAAAAAATAAAATGCGGTCGGTCGGTGCGGCGGCTGTGGCGCGGTGCGGCGCGGCGGTGCGGCGCGGCGGAGCGAGCGAGCGAGTGGGTGTAAACAGGGGATATTTCGGTGCGGCTCGTTCATTATTATTGAATGCGCGGCGCTAATGCCGAGTCGCGGATCACCAGTTTCCTGCTTCTTAAACACGGTGTTCCTCTTAAAATTATATCATAAGTATCGAACTACTTAATTAACTCCACAAACGTCTAAACCTTTGTAAATAAACAAGGCAATAATATGTAATGTATTGTAGAGTAGTTACTTAATTGTTGCTTAGATAGCTACCATCACTTCATCAGACTTAGCAGATAGGTGCACATATCTCTTTAATGAACTCATTTCACAGTTTTCATACATTCTGGTCAACCCCGGTTTGCATAGTTTTCTGACCAAGACGCATAGGTACCGTACTCTTCGCCAATATATTAAGGAAACGATCCGACATTCAAGAAATACAAATAATTCGTTCACTTATTTTCCACATAATTATACGAGATGCAAACCAATTTTCCCAAACCAAATTTTTACCAATTTTCCAATTTTTATGATTATGATAAAATTCCAACTAGGCATTAACACTCTTATCAAAACAACGTTTATAAAATATTTATTTATTTCATAAAGTAGATACTTTTATTTGTACCTACCCTATATACCTATATTTATTTTTTTCATTCATACCTACTAAAAATACAAAGAAATTTAATGCCGATCAGTAGACTTTATAACTTGAAAGGTATAAAGCTCGAAGCCGTTGCCTACCTGCTTCGACTGGGAATCGAACAAGAACGGATTAAAACGGAAAACAACTTAAAAATAAATCATAAAAAAAAACCCCAAACAATATATTAGTAGTAACTTTTAAAAACTTTCGCGTTTGCAAAGAAATCGAGTCATCTAAACCGGTATTTGTTTGGATTCATAAAACTGAGTTTAACGTGCCAAAACATCGGCTTTAAAACTTTAAACCGAGACGTAGGTACGAATTGCCAGACGTTTCAAAATTCCGTGAACGTACCAATTTTTTGGGGCGTTAAGTCTCGTGTACACTCCCCATATGACACAACATTCCCTGTTATTCGATAAGCAAGCAAATTTCCATTCGAGTACCCAAAATATGTTTTTTTTTTATTATAGCTTGTACGTACATACATATAGGTAATATACCTATATATAACAAAAATATAGTTCCTTTGCGGTTTAATGACGTCATAACTGTTACACGTATTGGCATAGGGTTATGATCGTTCGCTGGGGAATATTTCGTAAATGGTTCTAGGTTTTCTGGATTTTGTTAGTTCTTTACCATTTTTTTTTTGTAACACTCAACGAAGCGGACGAGAATCACATAGTATTTTATAGATAAATAGGTATACTTATACAAGTTGGTAATTATCAAACTCAGGATAAATAAAAAGATATATACATATGCCTAGTCGTGATGGTCTAGTGGATTGACCTGTGGAATATCAACCCGATGTCCGCAGGTTCGAACCCCGGCATGAACCAACGAATTTTTCGGAGTTCGTGTACATTTACTCATTTAAATTGGTAACATTATCGGTTGACGGTGAAGGAAAAGATCATGAGGAAACCTGAACCTAAGAAAAAAAATCCTTATTGAAGCACCGTTTGTGGGAAAAATATAGAGTTTGAAATCGCTAATTCGTCGAGGATCGGCGTAAAGATTATGCCCATACCTTCTTTCAGGAAGAGGTATATGGCTCTGCAGAGGGTCTCTTACAGGCTGATGATGATGCCTGTTTATTCTTTTTTCCAGCAATCTTAACCGTATCCCTCAAGCAGTGTAATAAACTGGTCGGATTTAGGATTAGTGTAAGAATGCTGAGATTATCTCCCTTGAACCCAAACAATAGTTATTTATGGTAGGATACCATTATAAGGATACGGTGTAACGACAACTACGTAACCAGTATACCTAATTATACATTCGAATGGGAAACTCCTATATACGACCACTGTGGTTAGGGAAAAACACGAAGTCGGATAAGCATTAATATTATCCTACATGGATTTGCAGTTTCGCATTGTCCTTGAGCATATCCGGTTGGAAATATTCTAAACAAGTTGCCCGGCTCGGCTTCGTACTATTGTACCTAGTAACAAAGAAATTGGGACTAAACCTTCCCATTACATTCTGACCATGTAATGAAATAAAATGGCCACTTAACAAATGAACCTGTGAATATGTCAAATGTGTAAATATTTTTGTAAATCTCACTTCTATCTTCTGTTCCACTCATTCACTTTATATACGGAGATTTTGTAACACAAATTTTCAGCTTTTCCTTAAGACTTTTCAAACAATCTCTTTCATACAAAAACGTTGTCCTGATACATTTAGAAACACGACAAAACAAAGTTAGCTAAAAAAATGTAGCTGTTCTGAAGTGATGCTCTTACATACACTTGCCATTTGATTTTTATTTATATATGATTTTCGTTAATAAGCTCCGATTAAAAGCGTACATTTGATCGAGCAACATTAGTTCATATCTACTAACATAGTGTAAGTACAGTGTATGAAGAGAGGTAAGGCTCGGCGCGTATCCGATAAGGTAAGCTTGTCCGGTAGCCGAGAACTCAACATTCAACACATTTCTACTGCAATAAAAACAACCGCTTCCTCCCTATAACTTACCATTTTTTTTAATATGTATCTGGCTTGCATAAGTTACATAATTACATTAGTGTTAGGTAATATTAAAGATATTATGTTGTAATTTTGCTTTATTATACTCTAAGAGGTATTTTGTGCTGGATTCATTGTAGGTTTTATTTGTTTTTTTAATTGTAATTTATTTTTACGACTTAACCCCTATAATCCCTTTATCAATTTTAAGGTACCTTTGTTAAATTCTATCATTACTGCTTAGTACATATTGACAAGCGTAACGGTTTATAGCTTTTATAATACTCCAAAAAGTTCTCTACATGTTATTAGAAATATCATCAACATTGGATCAGCATTTTCGGAGGTAAGTCAAAATAAACAATAGAAATTGTAATTTTATTTTGTAAACTATCTTAAACCTCTGTCATTGTCGTGTAGAGTTTACTAAAAAAATGGTTCACGTAAACAAGCGCGGTGGAGGAGGCGTACGGTACTGACATTGCTTCTTTAGTGTTATATTTGCGCGAAATCCTATTTTTTTTTTTCAAAAATAAAGGTAGCCAATTTACTACTTATAACATCAGCTACCTGTCAGTGAAAGTCCTATCAAAATTGGTCTTATTCTTTCGGAGATTAGCCGGAATAAACAGACAGATTTTTTTAAATTTGATATTTGTTATGAGTTCCGTCAATACTTTCAAATCCATTTAGTAAGAAACTGTTATATTGACATTAGAAACAGGCACTACAATTTTATTTATTTGTATAGATATATGGATAGTTTGTTACTTTCCTACTTTCTTTTCGGGATATACAGAAATACATTCTTGGATAATAGGTAGTGAGTGTATCCAACATTTGTATCCCTCAAATCTCCGCTCTCTGGATTCGGGGATCATACAATAATGCATGTGTATCGCATATTCTGACAGAACTGCGCATTGGAGATCACCTGAGAAATGAAAAATTACAGAGTATATATATTTGTTACGATAATAGTTTTATTTCAAAATAAAATTATGTCAACTCAAAAATCACTTCAAAACGAAACTGTAGCCGTTGGCAAAAGCCAATAAAATTTAATTTTATAAACGAAATTCTCAACATGAATAAAATGTAGCCAGATAGTAACCAAATAGATTGACTATATTTTTTAATGAATTCTTTCCTGTCGCGTCATAAGTTTAGAAGTCATTTCGATGTAACTAACCATTTTAAAATTCACGAATTATTCTGCTATTTTTTTATAGTAGTAATAAAACTGATCGTTTTTTTATGTTTTCAGCTTTTTATTATTTTGATATTTAATAATATAATTACAACGTAAAATACAAGAACAAAGATAAGCCTCGAGCGAGGAATGTTCAGTGTCTTTAACCGCCGTGACTGTTACCTGAAAAACTCCGATAACCCGGCTGATATATAAACCCAAATCTTCGTGTCCTTCGTCTTTTGTCTCGTGGCCGAGACCGTGGTTCGTCGAAAAACGAAAGCCAAACTTTGATCGTGTAGTTATAAACTTTTAAAACTTAAAACACTTCGCCAGATTCGATCTTCATTGCCGTCAGTGTATGTTATAATTAGATGCGGGTCTATTTAAATCGGACAATGTAATCGGCTGGCTTTGATGTCGTGACGACTCATTATATCAATAATGAATTGTGTGGAGCCGAGCACGTAATCATACTAGTCGGCTGTTACAATAATGTTGATAACAATCATCGAACGCATCAGTGTGATGTAATGATGTTTGAGGTCGCGACCGGCGACTCCATTACGCATGATAGTCGCAAAAGAGATAAATTCATATACAGTACGATTGCCAAATGTTCTCTCACCAATGCAACAGAATATATTGTGGTCACGGACTAAGGATCGAACACCATTTATCACCAGGAACAATTACGAAATATGACATATAAATACAAGTACAATTATCTTCGATGTCTGTCATATAAATGTCTTCGAAATGGTAAATTCCAAATATGTACAAAGCAAAGCCAATACTTAAATTTTCCAACGAGTAATTAGCTAAATGTTCCACATTTGTAAGATAAACTTTTTTACATCGCCTCAAATTTATTCGTCTATTAAATGTATGTCGCATTAGAGCCGGCCACGGGGTAGGGGTAAAGTATAAGGCGCTCAACAGAGCAGTCAAGGCTAATATGGCGACGCCCATAGCTCAATTCAAAATAATTCAATGACTGATTAAATATTGTGCTCAGTTTTTAAAATGAATAATCCGAAAATTTTCAGTTAAATGCCTACGATCGGAAAAAAGTTTCACTTGCATCGTGGTTTCATAAAACCACACAAACTTTTCAATTACATTGTGATTGTTATGACTTAATTGAGATTTTAAAGTCGATATTTATATATATCTTTTATCGCTTTGCTCTAGCGAATTATGTAATTATTGGTTGATACATACTGGAAACTTGTTACTATAAATAATTATAATTGGAAGTGATGAAAAGTGTGATTTTTTAAAATTATTACTATTAATTCATCTTGTCGACGATGACGTTGTTATTATAAGTGCATATATTTTCTTGGAGAACATAAAATTATTTATGAAAAAACATGTCAAAAAATTTACATAGAGATAATATCACTATAATTATAACATACAAAATAATATTCAAATAATAAAAGATAAAATGCCAATATACATTTAGAAATAACAAATTCAACGAACTGGTCGCGATTATATCGCTTTTATATTACATTCATTTAATTTTTCACTTTATATTCATACTAGTAAATACTTCCGACTTTGAACGTGTTACCTGTAATGTAAATTTTAATAATTATCATACAACTTATACCCATAAGTCGTGATGTATGTAGTCTTAAAGGGTCTCCGTATCAAACGTTCTTTTACTTTTATTACTTATGATATGGTTGATTCATTAGGAACCCGTTAATTTAACTAGATGTTACTCGCAACTTCGTTTACGTTGTCCATTATCTTAACAATATATTTTAAGTACAGACAGAGATAGAGAAGACTTCCCCTCTTCTGTACATGCACGCCACAGCGCTTGCCCCATCTTCTCCACGACAAGAAAACATACATAACTTAACGCGTAGTATTCATGAAAATCGTAGTTTCTTAAACCATTGATATTAAATGAAGATATATCGAATATTTTGGACATGTTAACGACTTATAAA
The DNA here is from genome assembly GCA_035772565.1 of Antheraea assamensis. NCBI lineage: Eukaryota > Metazoa > Arthropoda > Insecta > Lepidoptera > Saturniidae > Antheraea > Antheraea assamensis. The sequence continues at coordinate 3,181,785 of JAQQSE010000095.1, read as the reverse complement.
TCGATGAACGCCGGCTGCACCCTCGAAAAAGCATAACTCATTGTCACGTTCCGCCTGAGCCTAGCGTGCAAGCGAGAGCGCGGCACAAGCGATAGAGAGGCTACGATCAGCCCATGAGCGTTCGGCTTGTTACTCTCATCTATCTTTCTTCCACTCCATCGGTAATTCAGTGATTATAATTCAATTCAATTCATAAAACCATGCTAAATTTTTCATCAATGTTTTCTTATAACGTTATCACGTAAAATTATCATCCGTAATCCGATCTTACAGACAAGCAAATAAAAAAATATATAAGAAAAGTATCACAGAATTAAAACTAAATTTGATCGAAATCTCCAGTTTCCACGTGATTCGCGCTACAACCGGAGATATAATTTTATTTATATACATAATTTGTGATCGTTGGTGACATTTTACGAATCTTTGTTTTTAGGTACACACAACCTGACCGCTATAGTTTCGTGTTCCTGTTATATTGGTGAGACCGTTGTTGCATTCAAAGCAACAGCCCGAGCCGAGGTAAAGCCACTTTGGGGCGTCATAAGCGCTCGCCTCAGAAGCTGTGAAGACCGACCCATCAGGCCAACGGCGTACAGTAGTAAGTTTAAAACATATATATTGGTGAGACTAATATAACAGTATTTACGCCCCAGAGCATTAATTTTAACATAGATTGCTGTCGGTAAAATATTAAAAACCTGATCACTTCATCCGGTGGTTATTTCTACAAAGATTTTGAGAAACTTGATCTTTTGTCTAATAATTCATATCTAGTACTATAAGTATTATCAAGAGATCTATCTACACTTATCTAGAGTATAAATGTTTCTGCGATAAAGGCTATTGTGTTTTTTATAGGTCGTATTTATTGCGGTATTTAATAACATATACTGGCATCACGTTCATAAAAACACTCCAAATCAATATCATTATTGATCTAACACTTTAATAGTGTTGAATATTAAATAACTATAGTAAAAGTACATAAAATGGTACCCTATGTCCTTTTCTGTACCTCCGATAACTTGTATGCAAATTTTTACTATTATCTGTTGAGTAGTCTGTGATAGCATGAATGGGTCGGCTCGCCCGGGGTAGTACCACCCTCTCACAGAAAACCGACGTGAAGTAACAGTGATTGCACTGTTGCGTTTCGTTCGGTAAATGCTTAACAAACAAACATAAATTCGCGTTTATCATCATCGTCAGCCTGTACGTATCACTGCAGAGCTATATGTCTCTTCTCGAAGCAAGGTATGGGCATAACACCACGCCAGCCCACGACGTATAGGCGATTTCAAATTCTGAGAACTCCACAGAGAATTCTATACTTTTCCCGCATACGTTTGACAGATTGTTATGAAAGTTGGCTCAACTTTGTGTTTTTTCATGGAGCAGGTTTTTATGTGGATAACCTCGCCATTAAGTGGCGCTGCTGCGAATAAAATTTTATACCGTTCCACCGACCGGCAGGAAAATATTTAACACAATATGCAATTTGCTATGTATAGCAATTATAATACACCTGTCAAGGTTTCGCAAGGGGGGTGCACTTCGAAGATAATGAAACCAAATTTCCCTGAAAGGTGCTGAAAGTAATGAAATAAAATGGCAATCTAACATCACCATCATCAGCCTGTAACAGGTCCACTGTAGAGCCATAGGCCTGTTCACGAAGGAAGGTATGGGCATAACCACCACAGCAGCCCACAACGACGTATTCGTGATTTCAAACTCTAAGGTAGGTGGTAGAGCTACGCTGAAACTATTACGGGTTTCAGAATGAATGGGTCGGCTCGCCCGGTGTAGTACCACCCTCTCACAGAAAGCCGACGTGAAGTAACAGTGCTTGCACTGTTGCGTTTCGTTCGGTCAGTGAGAACGCCGGAAGCCCACATATTTAAAAGGCCGGCAACGCACTTGCGACTCCCTTGGTGTTGCTAGTGTCTATGGACGGCGGTGATCACTTACCATCAGGTGACCCACCTGTTCGTTTGCCCCCTATAATATATAAAAAAAATACATGTAAATTGGTAAGCGTAGGAGAATTCCGAAAAATTCGTCGATACTTGCGGTGGTCTGAACTTGCGGACATCGGATTGATAGTTCCACCGGTCAAAGCACTAGACCGCCACGAATTTAAAATTTATGACATTAACACGAACGAGGCCGCGGGCTAAAGCTAGAATGAAATACACAGAAGTATTTTTATTTTACCCGAACTAGGATGACTAAACTCTTTCTAGTGTAAAGTTTTATATATCCTTCATTTCCTTCAATTAACCACATGAGGTGATAAGTTAACATTAACTCTTAATGGTGCACAGCAGAAATACCTAATAAATAGCTATTATGTCGTAAACATTTCACTTCATATTAATCAATTTATTCATGCCGTTTCCAATGGCTTTTTGCTTCACCAACCGTCAAATCAAGAAATAATTTAACTATAAAACTTTATACCATCCGCAATCAAACTGTAGGTACTGTAATGGGCTTATTGTCGGAAAACAATTAAAAGCCCGACTACGGTTATTGTACAACAGAAATAAACAATTTCACGTTTTTACTTTAACTTTAATTTATTAGAACATCTGTAATTTATACATAAATTACATTTATTTGCTCTAATATGCATTCAACATGAATATTTAATAAGTTACATGAAACATAAATGTATTAATAGCGTTAAATACCTTATAAATTATTACCACAGCGGGTATGTGTATTCGTTTATTGCAATTTCTAATACTATGAAATGGAATTATTGGCAACGGGGGGCATTTCATGTGAAACGGACAACGAAAAAACGGTGGTGTTCGTTCGGAAATTCGTTCATATTCAGCCTAATTGGCTTTCTGGTAGCTATGAATATGAATACACTATTTTTTGTTCCGTCATGTTCATTTGTCAAGGTATGGGCTTCTAAAGAACAGCCATATTTGAAATTCCGATTTTTTGGACGTAGTTTTTTGTATTGAACAAATTTAGATAAGATTTTAGTTTTTTTTTTTTTTTTATATTATAGGGGCAAACGAACAGGTGGGTCACCTGATGATAAGTGATCACCGCCATCCATAGACACTAGCAACACCAGGGGAGTCGCAAGTGCGTTGCCGGCCTTTTAATATATGTGGGCCTCCGGCGCTCTCACTGACCGAACGAAACGCAACAGTGCAAGCACTGTTACTTCACGTCGGCTTTCTGTGAGAGGGTCTACCCCGCGCGTCGGGCGAGCCGACCCATTCATGCTGAAACCAGTAATAGCTTCAGCGTAGCTCTACCACCTACAATTTTTTTTATTGTAGTGATAATAAAAGCCTATATTTGTATTCAGATGTATATTAACACACTTATATCAATAATATTTACCCAAAATAATTGTTGTAGCTTACATATGCGTAAACAGGAGGATACATGTTATTATCGAGGCATTTTAATGCGATATCTGGCAACTAAACCTACTTAGGCTATCGCCAGACCTCAGGGCAGTGCGACATGTGTGTACATTAATCGTTCTATCTCATTAACCAATGTAGTTCTCATTTTAGTAAGTTCTAAGTATATTTTATGTGTACTTTAAGCTACGTTTTGACATTAAAGAGAATTAAAAAGCGATCGGTCAAGTTACAAAAATTTGATTTTGATAAATTTACTTCCAGTTTTGTACATAATCAAAAGATTTTTCTCGAGTATAATTATATTAAAAAAAGAGCCATTAATTTTCTCTACAAATCGCTGTGTTCAAAAACTTATTGTGAATTTGTTCAATTCGAAAAACTACTTTAGAAAAATCGAATTTCAAATATGAGTGTTCTTAAGAAGGTCCATAACTAGACAAATAAATAGGATAGGAAAAAAAATTGTGCATTCACATTCATATCTCCTCGAAATACAATTATTAGACTGAATATGAACAAATTTCAGACAGAATATGACCTCACCTTTTTTTCGTTGTCCGCTTCCAGTGAAATGGCCCAACTGTCAATTACAGCACGCTCTGTCAGTTCACCAACTATCAAGCGTTTTAAAAAAATGGTGTTTTAGACTTACAATTCCTTCGAGTAACCCACTTCAGTAGACTATGAAAAAGTGTGTATTAGTGTGTTAGTGTATTATTTCTTACAATTATGCAAGCTTAGACGGATAAGTATAAAATAAAAGTCTCCAATAATTACTTTAAAAACAGTTATCAACAATCAACGTCTATAGGCAAACGATGTGGTTTGCATTTCACTATACCCAGGTGTCGAGATTTCTCCAGTACAATAATGTACAAAATTTACATTACAGAATTATGTAGTCATGGTCGCAATATGCAATATTACAAAACACATTTAATTTCACATCGCTACTTCATCTCGAGTACCAGCGAGTACCGCGGACAGATAAAAACATCGAGCACACACTTTAAATTAATCACCGTCCCACTATCGCTTCGTAAAGCACTCATTAGCAATACGCGAACGAAATGCTTCACAACTCGGTCTCGAATGTAAATAAAAGGACCTATCTGGGGCCCCGATCGCATGCGATTCCAACTGCGGAGGCATTAAATATTAATTTCCGAGCAAAAAACCGTACCCGGCCCGAGAATCACAGAGTACAAGACGCCGCACGGCGAGCTGGACCTTCTGGGAAACGGGCTTTTAAAAATAGACAGCCTTTACGTGACACAATGGGAGGTTACACAACTAATTGTTCGCGCCGCTTAATTATGCACCATGTTTTGTATGTCTAAGTCGTTTGGCCGCGACTGGTCCTACGCCCCCACAGATAACGCGACCAGATGCATTGTCGACTGGTTTGGCGACGAAGCTATTCACAGGTGATCACTCGAATTGAGTGGACATAAACATCAAAGCACTAATTTTGGTCAAGGTTTTCCACCCTGCAACTTGGTATTTTTTTAATTCGTTTCTATTATGTTTTAGTTACTATAAATTATGTCTACAAGGAAAAGTGAGAGACTTATTCTGTTTTATTTCTCTGAATTAAAATGACAGTTAGATGGAAATAGGTGAAGCATTTACTGCGTAACTAACTGTAAAACTAATTAAACGTCTAACTAATTTTTTATTGCGTTTGTATTGTCTCGTACTAGTCCAAAAAAGTGCATTATTAACCTGACTGCACAGAGAGAAGAGACAGAGCGAGAGAGAGTGATATTTTTCATATGCATGTATATTATTTAGTACATTCTGTAGCCTATCATGCAAATCGATTTTAAGATAAATAATATCTTTAGATTCATCCTAATTAGTTCATTCTTATGGTCTGTGTAATTTTTATTTGGTTTCTTTAAAAATTTAATTACCTTTACTAATAAATATATTATACCGACGTATTACAAATTATAACATAATATTAGAATGATTTATTACAAAATTATAAATTTGAGATTCGATTTGACATTCTAAATATCAATTTCGTGATATCAACGAAAGTAATCGATTGACATTTCAATAAGCGAACAACAAACCGTGTATAATATTCCACTAATTAATTCCTATGACAGTGTTCATCCGCTTGTAGTTTATAAATAAAACTTCCCGTTTTAAGTTAATGGACCAATTTAATATATTTCTATAATTAAATGTTGTGGGACGAAAACTTGATAAAGGAATAGAATAGTAGAATTAATAATCAGAAGAAATCACGTTTACCTAAAATGTCCTACAGCTATTCAACTTAAGCCCCATCTTAATAGAAATTTCTATACATATGTATCTTAAAGACAGTATCAAAAAGCCCCTGTGGTCTACTTACATTTGATTAATTGTTCCCTTATACAATTATATGTCTAAATTATTCTCGGTAGCAGAATGTAACTCGCGCTCAGATAGGGTAACATAAAACACAAGCACGTGTACCTATTCAAAACTTATATATTCAAAATGCTGCAATCGTAACATCGCATGACCCACACGAACTGTAAATACAGATCGTCGACAAAAACTTTCGAACATGGTAATCTATATGTAGGTGTTTATAACACTCATCAACTGTGTGAATTAAATGGACAAGAAAAATAAAAGGTCGATTAAACTTGCCTACCTAATTAATTAAAGCTTATCTTCCTCGGCGCGCAGATACGATCGACGTAAACGCGATGGGATCGTAAAAATTTTGTTTCACTCAGGTAGGTTGATAATGGTCGGGTGCGGGCTCAGAGACGAAGCGGACGCGGACGCGATGTCAAGCCGATATCGTGTGATTGTTATTTATTCTTTATCGTGGTACGATCGTTCGTGAGACCGCCTGCACGCCGCGCCACGCCGAGCCGATCCAAGCCGCCTGCACGGGCAGCCGGTAATACACTCCGTATCACGTTCATCTCTCAGCTTCGACATAAATAACGGGCTTGTCTTTTAGGAGCCTGTTATATGGGTAGTTTATTTTTAAATATAATGTACTTGGAAGCTGTAAGCGGAGAATGTTAAGGAACATAAACGTTTAATTAGTTTTATTGAATTGCCACGGCGCGGTATAAACACGCGGTCTCGATATTTATGTAAGTTCTGTTATGTAATGAATGTCTCATGAGTGCGTGTAACATGACGGATTGTTAGTAAACGAAGAATACAAGTAATTAACATAAGAGAAACGTTTATAAAAAAATGTGTGTTTGTACTTATGTACACGCGTTAGAAGTTATACTTCTTTGGCGTAACAAGATAAAAATCTTTTCAAAAATGTTATCTTTCGCCTCATACTACGTTTGTAGAAAACACGACATTAACAATAGAAAAAAGGTATTTAATACATACATCCTATTATTGAATAAAATGTTGATAATAGCTAACTAAAGGGTGTCGGTTTTTCGTGACGGTGTACGCGCGCATCGTAAAAATTTACTCTCATCATTTTACCCTAACACACCAAAAGAAGTATAACTTCAAAAGTTTTATCGTAAAAATAAACTTATGGTATATGACTCATGGGCTATCATATAAGTTTGCATTAGTCTCGTTGAATAATAATTTGTATTATTTAATGCTGCAAACGATAATTAATTCCTAGACTTATTTGCTTCCCACTGCCGATTATCGACAATATTATTATGGCTTCATTCATGTTCAAATTTACAACTAACAGATATTAGATTGGTAACGCTTTAGATTTTAAGCCAACTACAGAAATTCGAAATACATATTTAGTATTACATGTATATTTCATCATAATACTATATCAACTCCGTATCTTAAAATAACAAACAGAATTAACCAATATGATTCGACGTAAGAACCATTGATTCAGATATAGAATGTATACAGTTTAATTACGTCAAAGGAAGCTGAGATTACATTCGATGAAATATTTTTAAGTATCTACCTACGTATATCAGATATATTCGATAAAAAAAGGTTTTTGAACAACGGTGTTGAGAAAGTGAATATGTAGATATTAGCGGACTTAAATAATATTATAGTCCGCATTCTAACCAGAAACATTTCTTAAAAGCAATAAAAGTACTTAACATATGCTTACAATAAAATTAATTAAAGGCTATATTAAGTACATTACGTATATCAGATATAAACAATTATATTAAAAAAAAAATTAAAACACGATATTGAGAAAGTCAATATGTCGTTATTAGCGAACTTAAATAATATTATTTACGGCATTCAAACCAGAAACATTTTTTTTAAATCAATAAAATTACGTAAGATATTCCCCTACAATAAAACTAATTAAAGACTATTACACAAATATTTATGATGTAAAAACGATAGTGAAAATAATAGTTGTACACATGAATAATCACAATTATACCTTCACAGGGCAGGTAGGTGGACGTGGGTATGGGTTAAATACCGTATCCATTGTTGGTACGACGTGAGTGGCTCACGTCGATGAACGCGACATGTGTGGACATCATTGAGCAAAGCGGACGCGACTGCACGTTCAACACAACTAAAAATAAACCGTCAAGTGTGTTCCAACATTTTGACAAGGTTCCAGATATTACTAAATGGTTTAAATAACAAAATAAATGGGTTGTTTATTGGTTTTAGTGAATTATTGCATTAGAGAGATATTTTAAAGGATGGCTTTCAAGTTAGTCAAGTCGTTGAGTTTTGTGAAAGTAAAAAGTAAAATCTATACAGTAGCTACCCGGATTGACGGGTCGTAAAGGAAACCGAGATATTCGGCTAAGCTCGGTCTCGTATACGTGTTCTTTGTCTATTTTAGTCATTAAGTTGCGCGAAACAGATAACGCTTTATAAAACGGAAGCCGATATTAGCTGGATGTCTCACTTTTCTCTCCGAAGCGAAGCACAAAATCAAATGCCGGTTGCTGTACGTTCGAATAGAACTGAATATTTCATTGTTTATCTGGGCTAATTTAATTTAACGACTGAACAAATTTCAATAACAGTTTTACTGGCAGATATACGATGCTTCAGAGTTTTAACTTTTCTGTATAGTCTAAACAAAAACGATAAAGTTTATCAGAGGTAATTTAAAACTACAGAATCTTTTATAGAAATTTAGAATTAAGTAGTAACACACTAAATAACAACACAAATAAAAGACAGCAAATAATTATCGATGAAACGGCTCGTTCTTAAGAAACAGCACAACCTTTTTCATTATAACGAAGTCTGTGCGCCTGCAAGCACTACAAAGCGTCATTAGAACGTAGTGAACTTTGTGACCTAATTTGTATAGTAATTGATCTGCCCCTTAGAATCGTACCGTGATAACGGATGCCTATAAACTTCCTCAAGAAATAAGCTGTAAAATAAAAACAGATTTCTTTGAAATCTGAGTGGTAATTACAGAGATTAGCGTGTTCAAACAAATGGAAATGTAATCTTTTAACCTTTATAATACAAACAAAAATATATAGCCACTTTCTTAATTTAACGCATGTAAAACTATTGAATGAGCTTGCGTATTACTTAGAATTAAAAAAAACGATGTAACTTACTAAATACGAAATTCTTCCTTAAAAATTGAACGTTATATGTTTTTTTCTCTTAGAAAGTAGTAACTGTAGTCTCAATAACTCGTCTAAGGAACCCAAGAGAGAAAAAAAAATTAAAAAGGGAAACAGAAACGAACGAGCGTCGTCGACTGTAAGGTTTTTTGTCGCGCCTCGTTACCTCCCCCGGTCGTGAATGCCACGTAAATTACTGCACGCAGTCGCGGGAGTGTGCAACTGTGCATCAACTCGCCCGGTTGAAAGATGATGCGTTAACTCGCCAAGTTATTGCCACCACACATACAAATATTTAAAAGGTACGCCTTTGTTTTATTTGTGTTGTTGTCTCAGACTACGCGGACGCGGCCGCATTGAGACAATTAGCGCATAATATGCTATCATTTATTGTTTAATACAGTCATTAAGATATGCTATCCGTTTGAAAGCTTTTATATGAACAAGGGTTTTAATGGTTTGATTAAATGCGAAATGTTTTCATTTTTATAACTCCTAACCGGAATATTCTTAAATTATATAGATATAGAAAGATTTTGGTTTCCACAAGGAAGCAAAACTTAATATAAAAGATTCTACTAAAGATTACCTTATTAGCAGGTGACTATCTAATAATAAATCAGGCAAATGGCTTTAATAAATTTATTGTATTCAATAGTGCATAGCACGTCGACTTTAATGATCTAACTTATGACTTGTCAAGCCCCAACACTTAGGTACGCCTAAGTCGATGCAAATGAGTGCGGTGAATAATGATTCACAATTCACGTCCGATGAATGACGGCCCTGGGTCGTTCGAAAAAACCGCAACACGCAACACACCACACGGAATGCATTGGATAAGCACATGGTCTGAATAAACATAACGCTCGTAAACACCACCTACGTGTTTCTCGAGCGTAATACGGATTACATTTTCAAACAAATGCTGTTATAAACATGAGTTCTTTGTTTTTTTTTAATTTTTATTTTCGTTGAAATAAATTCCGATAATACGCTATCGTGAAGTAAAGTAGTGGCTCCGATGAATTAATTAGCAACTTCAGAGGATACTTTTTGCGAAGAACGTTGTTAACACAGAACAAGAATAGGGTTGTGCTATTATTATTCCAGGTAGTGTTTTAACTTTTAGTAACTTTTATGTGAAGAATTGAGCCGTGTTAAGCAGTTGATAGTTCTTAGTATGAGTAATTTTGCTAATTATATTTAATGAGTAACTAGATTAATGATTAAATAATATGTAATAATAGTAGAGATATTTGGTGTACAGTAATAATATTTGATATGCGTGCCGTTGTTACCTGTATTTAGGGTCATTTGTAGCAAAAACTTTGAACTGTACACTTTATTATTAAGATAAAGTATACAGTTGTAGTTTTGGCGGGATCTTAGTCTGTCATGTAGTGGTTTTTATATTTTATTCCTAATCTTGTGTTATTAAACTGTATATATTGTAATATTGGTGGTGTTTTACGTAATATAATTCGGTTATTACGCACGAAATAATACCACGGAGCATGCATTCTGAGATGCCACCAAAACTCCATGGAAAGTTCTAACAAGGAAATCACCATCTTGTTAGAACATTAAAATGATCACAAGACACTTATTTGGCAAAATCTTGTAAACTTGACGCTGGCTAGTGCACAAACCGTGCCGGAGACAAAAAGTAAAGAATAAGTATACAGTTCTCAACGCTTTTGCTAGATATGATCCTATTTACATGCAACAACGGCATGCATATCAAATATCATTACTGTATTTTATAATTATTACTGTACATCATATACTATTTTTACATGTTATTTAACTTATTTATTTAATTTTTTTAGGTCGTAGAGCTACGCTGAGTCTATTACTGATTTCAGCATGAATGGGTCGGCTCGCCCGGGGTAGTACCACCCTCTCACAGAAAGCCGACGTGAAGTAACAGTGCGCCCGCACTGTTGAGTTTCGTTCGGTCAGGGAAAGCGCCGGAGGCCCACATATTTAAAAGGCCGGCAACCCACTTGCGACTCCCTTGGTGTTGCTAGTGTCTATGGATGGCGGTGATTACTTACCACCAGGTGACCCACCTGTTCGTTTGCCCCCTATAATATAAAAAAAAAATAGACATGGAATACATTTTGTTTTATTTGTTGACACTCTTGGTATCCTAAATAACATAATTTAATTATATACCTATACATCAGAGGATTACTGCTAGATGCTAAAATAGATATTTTTACAAATATTTATATCGTAATAAAATTCTGAAACAGACTTATACGTACAGTAGGTATATGTTATTTTCTCGTCTTTCTTTGCGAAAACTTAGGTTTAACAACCCTGACATATTGTTATTCTATTTAGTAATATCATTAACAATTTCCTATTTCGTGTTTCATCTTTCGTCTACACGCTAATAGGTTGCTAATTTGTCCATTGATATGTTAAAATATAGACATTTACTAAATGTATCTACAGTTTAATAAATCAGAGCTAAATAGAGACAATTTATGGAAACTTAACAGTGTAACACTATTTTATTCCTTAATAGTCGCCCGCCCCGACTTCGCATAGGTTAAAACGAAGAAAATGATACCAAATCTTCCGTTTACAGTATGAACATGTAATGAAATAAAATGGCGCCTAGACGAATGAACGTCAATCTGTTAATATTTTTGAAAATCTTCCCTACTGTCTCTTTAATTCAGTCATTTTCTATATGGAGTTTTGTTCCCGCATATATTTCACTTTGCCGTACGATTTTTCAAATATTATCTTTCATACAAACTTTGTCCTGATAATTACAGGCAAAACAAAAGAATTAGCCAAACAACTGCAGCAGTTCTGAAGTCATGCACTTACATACATTCAAATAATTGGTCGGTATTTGTAAAGGACTAATGCTACTAGACTAAAAGCGTTATGAAATATCCTTATGGTAAAGGATATAAAGTCAAATGTCAAATACTAACAACCGCTTGCTACTTCGCCTGCGTTTGTATCTTTGTAAATGATACCATATATTATCTTCGTCGGTTTATGCAGCGCACGCCGAAGTAACTCTTATTAGATAGAGCGAATTTTGCAGACTTACATAATATTTTTTTTTTTGCCATATTAAAGAATAGTTACTATTATTATAAATACGATTAGGAGTTTGTTTGTTTGTTATGCTTTAGAGCCTGAACTACGTCGTCAGGAAATTTTGCGTGCACGTTATAAAGGGTACGGAGAAGCACATACACAAAAGGATAATTTTTACCCAACAAAATGAATTGTTCTGTAGGGATAGATCAAATCTTCATTAGCCCCTCGGCTGATTTTTTAAGACGAAGATCTCGAAATGGCGGATATTTTTTTTTTATTTCACGACATCGTATATTGCAATTTTCATGGTTTAGTAAGAAAAAGTTCGTACAAATGCAAAAAAAAAATTAAAAATACATTTTACATAAATTTTACACTACATAATGTGTTATTCTTTCAAAGTTATATAATATATCAAGTATTTTTTCAAACTCAGCTGCCGGTAGTCTGATGACCTGTGCCTCATGAGGTCTACATTCGCTTCTATGGAACTTAAGCATTCATGGTTTTGGACAGTCCAGGGGTTAACGCGACTGAAGTCGCAAGCATTAGGCATCGAATATCTTTATAAATGGGTGTTAATCAATAGGCCATATTAGTGTAAAATTTCAGTCAAAATTCATTCGGTAATTTTCGCAATGAAATATTACTCACACGGGGCCACCTTAAAAAAATATATTTATAAAGTTATAAGATAAGGATTAAATGAGGATTCCATATTCTGCTCTGAGACATAAAAAAATAAGATAGTAAATACACTGAATGTAGTAAAGGAAGAGCTTTAAAGTAGTTAAACAGTGTGTGGAGGTGTCTACATAGTTGGTTCAATATCAGGGTGTAGGCGCCACGCAATGTTTGCATTACAAAGATAAGAGAGTCTCCGGAACTTTGAGAGTTCAAGTATGCCCCAAATCGGAATTTTTCTCGGATACACTATTTTATTATACAGTTTTTATTGTATTATGTTTGTCAGTATGACGACATTGATGTCTCCCCGTCACATTGACGAACCTCCGAACAAGTTGAACTATAAATTATATTTGGATGGTTTGTTTTTTGGTATTGCTGTTTGTAAATGTATTTATTTTTATTATAGCGTTTTACCGTTTGACCATCTCACTTGATACTAAATGACATTGTCGTCTAAGTTTAGTAGGTGGTAGAACTACGCTGAAGGTATTACAGGTTTCAGCATGAATGGGTCGGCTCGCCCGGGGTAGTACCGGTACCCTCTCACAGAAAACCGACGTGAAGTAACAGTGCTTGCACTGTTGCGTTTCGTTCGGTCAGTGAGAGCGCCGGAGGCCCACATATTTAAAAGGCCGGCAACGCACTTGCGACTCCCCTGGTGTTGCTAGTGTCTATGGACGGCGGTGATCGCTTATCATCAGGTGACCCACCTGTTCGTTTGCCCCCTATAATATAAAAAAAATAAAAGGTGGTAAACAATCCAAACCTAGACGGACTACATTTAAAGTGTAGCTGCCGGAACACAGCTATAGATGCTGGGCGAAAGATTGTCGCCTTGAGGGTGTTAGGTAGCGGGATTGATAAAGCCTTACCGCCATGCTATGGTATCATCGCGCTGATTTCCTCGACCGAAAACTTCAGTTCATTCACAAGGATACGCATCAAGTCGGTAGACGCGGTGTTGGAACACGCGTTATATGATATGACGTAACAACGTTAATGATGATTTTAGCGATGATAGCTACTAAGCTAAGTACTGAGCTATCAGCGCTATAGTCATCACTATCATCATCATTCAGAAATGTAATATAAATGAAATAGTAAAGCATATACAAATTACTATTACACGAAATGTATGTAGATACTATTTTGTGATTTTGATTTCGTTCATGTACAAAAACTTTTGGTATTCCAAGTAACTGGCCGGTTGGATTAAAAGTGTTTTTTACTCTAATTTTGTCATCACTGCTCAGCCCCTATAGAAACATGCAGTGACATGTAGCCAAGATGCTAACGTGGGTTCAGATCCTATGACTATCTAAAAATTACATTGGCATTACTTTACCAGTTAAGACAACGTTCCTAAAAATGTCACCTATCACGTTTTTAATACATACCTACACGTAGAATAATAAATTTTAGCTGTGATAAAATACGACTAAGCTTATTAAAACATAATCTGGAAAAACTCTTACAGAATGTATTAAATCGCGTTACCAATCACTTGATTTTAAATACTTTTTGAACACGGCTTCTAAGTAGCTGATATAGATATAGCTAACACTTAATAGCCGTAGCTATTCCCCGTTGAGTATCTAATGTAATCAAACAATAATTACATCTGCCTACGTCTTGTAATAGCATCTCGGGGACTAAGTGCAATTATCGTAGTACAAGTGAGTAAATAGATTGAACACGGACATAAGGCAATTCCGTCTCATTTACCGGAGCGACGAGTGGTCCACAGCCTCTCGTCCCGTCGGCTCCGAGCAATACCTACATCTAAACCAATTGCCTATCCGCCTATCAGTTACCCACCGTTGACCTGCCCCGCTGCGGTTACCAAATTAACCACCCACATTAATATTTATATCCGTGGCCGCAGATGCTAGTCTCCTATTGACAACGCAAAATTCGTACATATTTTGGTGCACGTTTAAAGTGATAAAATTGATCTCTAAAGCTTTAGTTAATACGGTTTAAAGTAAATAAAACGATTACGTGTATTGATATTATCGTAAACCAAGATTTTAATGTATTAAGAATTATGTATTTTAGTACAAAAAATGATAAGCCACATTTAGAAAACTAAATTACCTTTAAAATTTTCACTAATTAAATAGATATTAAGTATAAGGGAGTTCAAACACTACTAACCGGAACTTTGAGTGAAGAAAAACGTTGTGATTATTATCAATAACGAGGCTAGTTTTAAAAGGGCCCTACATCAAAAGCTCTAGGAGAAGTCTTCTTACTACTGAATTATACCATACTATCCACAGCCTGTGTCATTAACACCTAGGGACAATTTGAGGCTATTTGATGGTACAAGTTGAGCTCCTCGTAGCCCGAGAGTTACGTATCATTGATACGGTTGACATTTCGGTAACTACGTCTCTAATGATTATATAAAATGGTGGCAGGACTTTTTCTAATACATGTCTACCTGACTACGTCCCGCAAGTTAGATATCGCCGCCAAATACCTACATGTGTGTTTCAGTACCTGCACTTGAAAGCGAATAACCTATAAGATTAGTATGTTTACAATATTACACAATTTTGTTATTTAATATCAGGTACGTTTACGGCGAAACGCTAAAACCTACAAAAAAATTGTTCCAATATATGATAGACACATCTATAGACAATAGTATACTACTATACCTTTATTATCTAGTTTGTGATATTTTGTCCAGTGACACAACAAAACGCATCGTACTAATAATTTAAAAAATGAAACTAACATCTATGAAATCAAACATAGTTTAAAACGTGTTATTTTTTTTAAACAGTAGCAAGTTGTCCGACAACCCGTGACACTCTCCACCCTTCCATAAAATCCCCAGATAATACGTATCTATTAGAGCGTATATCTCCGATTCGACTAAAGTATTCCTCAAACATGAAGATAGTCGACGAAAAATTCGAGTGGAGAAAATATGTACGGCAGCGGCAATCGGCATGCGAGGGTTCGGATGGGGTCTCGGGCGGTGCACGGAGTGTGGGTCCCCCCGCGCGCGGCAGTTCGCTTCTAACAGTCGCGTTGGTTCGACGTGTACCGCGTTTCTACAGTGAGTGTATCTCGAGTGCAAATTGACCGAGCGGAGTACGTGCCTCTGTGTTTCTGTGGATCAAGTGCAGTGTGTGCTGTGGCTCTTTACTTGTTAAGTGTTGAGACGATGAGCGTTTGTGTTTGACGCGAGGATGTATCCAAGCGCGGGCGCGATGAACGCCGCCGCCGCCGCAGCTGCCGTGGCGGCCGCCAGGCATCCGGTGAGCAACACTGAGACATACAGATACCACTCTATCTCTCTGCATATACACCACTCTATCTCAACATAAAACGCATATATCACACAATTATCATCTCAGTCAGAAACAGCCACGTAACTGAAAAATGGATAGGTAATTAAACAACGCCGGAGAAAGTTTCGAACGTCACATCATTATACAGATTATAAGAACGTTAATTGTATACGAAATTTCATGCATATAACGATATAACTATCTGTTATATATAAATACATAAACAACGTAGGTATATAACGCCATAAAACAGATATAATAACAATCTTATATATTCACTAGTAAAACAGCATGCAACATTTAAAATGAATTCTCACAAAAGATTTCAAAAGAAAGTTGGAGTGTTGGTAATAAAAGCGCAAGAGTAATAATAAATCGTTGAACGGGCTAAACAAATGGATGAGAACAGTAAACCCCCGTGGAGGCCGGGACGCGACCGTCGAACATTGTATGACACTCAATTACCCGTGAAATTGTAATAATAAAAATACATCACCGTTCTGTGTATTCTATAGGGTAAGCAGAGGAATATTCTTGCATTAACGTTGCACATGGTGTCCTTCACGTACACGTAATATTGATATAATCTAAATATTATCTTGGGTACCGTTGGAAAGATTTTATCAGTCATCATAGCAATCAGGCAATTTAATCTTCTGCACATTTTAAGATTCCGTAAATAAATACGGGTAACCTTCGTCACTTTCGAACTGACCGTGTGCATTGTGCATGTAACCGCGGGAAGTTTTTAATTTAAAATAATCTTTAAACCGTCGAAATAGAGTGCGGTTTAATTAAGAGGGAAGCATTCGTTGGAGAGCGGCCACAAGCCGCAGCACATCTGTCGCCGCGTTGCCGACGGAAAACTAACCACAATTTAAGAATCTAATTCTTTGAAACTTATATTTTTCATAATCCCTTTATTAATTAAATTATTAATTATTAATGTAAATCGACAATAATATAATTTAATTAAACAACGTAAACATAGAAATAAGTTAACAAGTTTTAATTGTAATTTGTATAATTAACATAGGTATACCATTAAACGACGAGGAAAATTATTAATGTTTATAATTAAACCATATATCAGCAATATACGTTTTTACACTAACACATATTAACCATAAAGCTGAAAAATAATTTCATTAATTTAGGTTATCATAATTTAGTATGTTTGATTGTCAGTACGACAGAGATGACGTCCAGTCGTTTTCATTTGTAATACAATTTATGGTCGTAAGAAAACCTTAAAAGTTGGGAAACATAATTTCGCGTTTGGTTGGTTGGTACAATAATAAACTGAGCATTTTCTTGTTTTTTTTTTTTGGTGCGCTATACGTATTTTAGTTGTTATAACTAAATTATGAACTTAAATTTCAATCAAACATTTCGTTTCCAGGTCTGAAACTTTTAATTTATCGACTTCTGATAACTATTATACTTTTCTCAGAAGTACGTTATACTATAGTGTTAAAGTCAATAGAACACAATCATTATTGCCTACAATCTTTTAATACATATTTTCATTTCATTCCAAAAAATACACACGCGACATACATTTTTATTATAGGCTTTATTTTATCATATGAATTTATATTACGTTATTAGTGATAGTTACAAAAAAAATGAATACATTTACAATAAAAGTAATCCTGTAAATCTTAATAATTCACGCTTGAGCAGATAAATCCTCTTTATCTATGTAACTTTATCGCATCGTATGTATTTGTGTCAAATAGCATAACATATATCGAAGTATTGTTTAATTTTCTTTTTTTACTAGCAGCATAAGTAACTATATAGGTATTTAGGTATTACAAAAATGTTAAGTCCAACCGCACAATGATGATGAATGAATGACGTTTTGACACCTGCTTATTTGTTGTATTAGTTTGTAATTTATTGTCAACCTGTTGACCATTATGTACCTCATAAAGCTGTTTTTTTTTATATATAACTGTACAGTTCACTGGTTAATCGAGTGGAAAAATGTATAAGAAGGAAATTAATTTATCGTTTGATATAATTAGAACACACGAATTAAATTTAGATATGGATTGTTTTAAAGTTATCTATAGTATACTTATTGCGCGGCCCGACTTCTCCTTGGTATACTAACGAAGAAAAGCGAGACCAAGTCTCTCCTTTACAGTACACGACCATGTAATGAAATAAAATAAGAAAACAACTGAACATCAGTCTCCCAATTCTGTCATCATTTTTAGGAGATCTTTTGTTTTGTCAAATTTTTATATGGAAATTTTTTAACCCCAATTTTGCACTTTTATAGAGACCTATAAAATTACAAACACGACATAAAAGAATTAGTCAGATTAGTGCAACCGTTCTAAAGTGGTGGGCTTATAAAAGTATAATCAGTAATTAATTTTTATTTATATAGATTTATCATCGTAAATTTTATATCACTTACTATTTAAAAAAAACAGTAGCCTAACCTATGTTAATATTTATTTTTATAGTAAAACCTTCTTCCCAGGAGATTTTGTTTATTGCATAGATATTTGATCATATGTATCTACTGCTTGAGAAACTAATTAAAACAAATTTTCAAAACAATACTTTTTCGAAATAGTTGTATACATTTTCCCACGCGGTCTCGTGCATTCTTGTTCATATTAATCTATTAAGAATTATTACGTGATTGTTTTTAATGAGCTACAATTTACATATTATTTCTTATTGAAGTAGTACCCTTTATAGTTCTCTTTTTAATGGTGGCAGTTGTAATGCAGGAAGCGAGAACCGCCGTTCGCATACTTGATGGACCGAACGGGGGTCGTGCTAGCGTTCAAGCAGTTATATTATAAAATCATTAATTTTCGGTAATAAATCTATAGTTTTATGAATAATACTATGAGGTCATACTATATAAATAATTATGAATTGGAAATATATTCTAGAACTCTATAAATTGATAAAAAACAAAGGCCGCGAGTTTATGCAAAAATTTCGATTTCTGTTGAAAATTTATATGACTAGATAAGATGCTCCTCGAAAAAAAATGATATTATGAAACTGAAGTTCCTCTTTAGATTTTTCATAGGTAACTTTTAAAATGTAATATATCTCTATTATTGAAATAAAATACATGACTACCGCATACCTGTATTCATAAGACAACACTGTAGTCCGGTGGAACTGTAGAGGACCTGCCAGACCAACGGTATAGGTCATGTTCGAAAAAAAAAAATAAGTACAGCAATTAATTACTATGATAAATTTTATTCTCTCTATTCATCACGCTTTAAATACAAATGCGTATTATTCGTGACCCCCAATAAATTGATCAATATATATATATTAATATTTTTATATTCAAATCCCTACAGAGGAATATAAAATAAATCGCCCATAGTCCATGGTCACAGTACACTATCATGTCTACAAAGAATAAATATGACAAACAATGTTATCTTTATTATTATTATACGAATCAGAGGGATTTTTTGTGTTGACTATACTTTTACGTAGAGAGTTTCCTTTTACGACACCGTCACTCAGTCGCTTTGGTTTTACGAGTGTCGTGGTTTGTTGGAACGGGGCGTGCGGTGTGAGGCGCGGACGGCAGGGTCGGTGCTAATGTAAATGCCTATTTGTCTATTTGCTCAAAATCCGTGTCGCGTCCCCACTCGGTCAATATTTGATTGACGAAATTACCGCTATGGACAAATGAGAGACGGCACCTCATCAAATACAACGTTCACCTTAGCGTTTCGAGAATTAAATAAATCTGTGTCATTGCCGATTGTTACGATTCTATTGTAATAAGAGCTTGTTGTCAGCGGAAACATGCCTTGTCGAGATTATCATCGAGCGATAAGTGGAGCGCCTTGAGTCAGTCTTCGGCCAAAATAATTCTCGACATTCGTAGTCTGATAATAACGCGGTATCAGTTTGTACAAATATACCATTTGGAGTGTACAAACAATGCTTTGTAATAATAATCAAGCTTTAGACGATTTATGAGTCGTTCAAACTGGAATCAGGGGTAGGTATAGTACACACTATAAATTCATACGACTTTGTGTTAAGGCAATGTGATTGATGTAATAAAGTAAAATCATCGTAAATAATAGTTGTGTGTCTGTTTGTATTTATTAAGTTATCATGGAAATTTGAAGTGTTTGACGGCTGAACTATGCAATTCAATTATTTATATTCAATTATCTTTAGTGCTTATTTTCCGTATTTTATACTAGACAAGAGTAGTTAATTAATTTTATTAGGTAGTTATCCTTCTTAGATGATTTTTAGATGACACAGATTTTTTTTAAACAATTTTTGTGTTTTTGTAACATGAGCATTTTTATTTTATTAAATATATAATAAATATTGCAATCCATACATAGTAGTGTTATTATAAAAGTCGTCGTATAATTGTATTTATTGTTTTATTATAATAAATGTTGTGGCCAGGCGCCTTTCAAGTTTTGAAATCAATAAACCTTTTAAAGGTCCAATAACTTGACTGGTCGATGTACAGCTTAATTACACTCTTATTCTTAGAACAGTCGATATCAACCGACCGACATGCCATTAGCCATCCAAACACATCGGGTGGCACACGGTATTGTGTTTCTCGGAAAATAAAATCAGCTTTCCGATCTCTGCACTACCATATTAGTTTACTAACATTTTTTTTTTGTTTACACGCCGCAAAATGCAATAAAACCGAACATGAGATTGGTTTTTATGAATTCTATCCTTAACGACATACGGTATAAATTCACTTGAACCTTTTCGAATGTAAAGCATTACGTTACAAAGTCAATCTCGATGGTTAAATATTTGTCTATGCTTGTTTGGTTTGTAAGTGCGAATGGTGTTTAGATGTTTACAAAGCCGCTGAACTTATGTAGGTACGCACTCTGTGGAGTGAGAAACCTCCTAATTTTAGTAATAAATAGTTGACATCGATCTACTTTCCAAAGAAACCTAAATTTAAATATGTACTTTTCGTTTTGTGTATATTTAATCTGAGAGAACGCATTTACAATTCTAAAACGGTCTGTCTGAATTCAACCGGCCGTTTCTAAATTCGAATTCCAATAAAAAGAATTAATCTCCGACGTTGTACAGCAGGTAGACGTGGGCAGACAGACGTATTCAATAATTTGAAATAAGAACACGTATTTCTTTTTATATCCGTTTAAACGCATTCTGTTTAGTTTTGTTTTTGTGAGCGTCCGCCGGCGGCCTGCTCGATGCGGGCCTTTCATCCGGGCCTTCTACACAATACTGCCACTCAAAAACTGTTCATTGTATTTTAATTTGACCTTTTCGGCGATAATTTATGGGAATCTTTTTTTTTAAACGTGGAGGGGAACGTTTACTCAGTCTATTATTGCCAAGGATTATTTTCGTTTCTTTTGTGATTGATTTTAAGTTTGAATCGATATCGGAGCTATTAGATACAGAAGGGATCGTTTGATTTGTTAAGCCGTGGGAAAAATATCAATATAAAATAGTGATAATATTATATGACATTAATTGTTAGTTGAATAACGTATAATGTTATACATTGTGTCTGCTACAATTTTTCAGTTTCAGCTTAATGCTGAAACATATCTACTATATAAAAAAGAACTATTGAATTGAGTATATAGTATTTACTACCCATTTATATACTGGACTCCTAACACAAATAATGCCCTTTAGTTACCTTCCCGAGTTTGACAAGATTATTTTTATATCAAACAATAACTGTCTAGATAACTATTTCTCAATCACTTTTATACTGTACACAATTAAATTATTAATTTCAATTTATTGCAATGATCCTCTCAAGTTATTGTTATTTATTAGATGTCCACACGATCTACTGCATATCAAGAGTCAATCAATTCAACCTGTAAATGAATAATTATTATTCCTGTTAAATCCGTTATTTAATTTATTACAATATTAGCCTCCAATTATACATATTTACAACAAATCGTGGAGAGTATGTACGACACTTTACGACTAATTATAGTTGTCATGTAGTTAACATTCCGGCTTATAATTCAGGCAATTATTAATATGTTAATTATTTCTGAATGAGTTTGTATTGTTATTGTAAATATTTGTTTTTATTGTTTCGCCCGTAACCAATTATATTATATTATACCTACCGCCAGCCAGTTCGTATGTTTTTATAACTTTGTTGTCGTCAGTTGTAAATATAATTATACATTATTTTAGTATAACTAATGATTTATGCAATGCATGCAGATATAGCTCTCTTATGACTGGAAACATTCAAATTTTTTAAACAATTATCGTTATACTTTTGCCAGTTAAAACAATATTTTTTATAAATGACAGCTATGTGTAATAATATTTTAGTGAAACGCTTCGTCAAAATCCGTTCAGTAAGTAGCTTTTCCGTGAAAGTGTAGTCAAGAGCCATCATTGTTCTTAAAATATATTGCAATTGTAATTTCAAATAGTGGTAGATTGTGTGCAAACTTCCACAACGGGAAGTACTGCTACCACAAATATTTCTACAAAAAGCAGCAGTGTTCTTATTTTATTCTGGTCTAAAGGTTATAATAGGCAATGCGCGTTAACGTATAGATGTTTCGAACCAGCCCTCAATTTTTTTTTTTTTCGAACTGACCTATACTGCCAGCAATAATGCTTTCCAGTTTCACCGGACTACTAAGGGGAGCGCTTAAGGCACTCACCCGATTTTATATAGAACCAGCTCTCAACAGTAACCAATCTATTATAACTGGCCTCAGGACTGCGCTCATTATGAGATTGATTGTACACAGATAACTATACCTACACTGCAGTTATAACTTCACATCAAATGAATTGCATATGCGTGTGCAATTTTTTTTTGTACTTTATAGATTAACGTTTGACTACGATCTCATCTGATGTCAAATGATGATGTGGTCTAAGGTTGTAGTCACGCTAAACCTAGAGGAAAACTGGCTCTCAAGTGCAGCTGCCGGAACACATCAACAGGTGCTTGGCGACAGATTTTAAACTTGAGGGTGGTAGCTAACCAGACGGACTTAGAGAGAGCCCTACCAACATGCTATTGTTTCATCACGGTGTTTGCCTTCACCGAAAGCTTCGGCTCAGTCGCAAGGATTCCAACATACATCGGTCCATCAACGTGATGTCCGAACAGGCTATCAACTGAGCTAGTACCCCAATGAGAAGAATAAAACCATCGGTCCATCGAGATTACAGCTGTCATCTTTGACAACCTTAAAAATATAGACGTTAAAAGCGTTTAAGCCGGTCGTATTACTTAGAATGTTAATGTAATAAAACTCTCTTCGTCTATCGAGTTCGTGCGCAGCGAAAATAATGCGTACATAAAACGGGGCAGCCGCATTAAGCGTCGCAGATAAAGTGAGATAAAGTGAATTAAAACAAATAATTATAACGGCTCGACAACATTACTTTATTGTTGCTGATAAAAACGTACTAAGGCGTCGCGTCGCGTCGCGTCTGGTTAAGGCTCGGACACACTACTCAGTTTCAAGCTGTTATAATTAATATTTATAAAAACGCAACTTGGTCCGATATCGATAAACTCCAATACCGTTTGATCGAACATCACGAAAATGATCTAAGTGTTTACTCGTGGAAAAGGTTTTGATGCTACCCATTTTACTATAGGTAATTACGATTAAATGACGTTAGGTTATGTTTTAATATCAATTTTTTTTGTCGTAAATTAACATAAAGCCGCGAAGTTTTTGCTAATTTTGTATAAAACATATTGAAATGATGCTGACGTATGGAAAACATCATTTTTACACTTAGAAAATTTCAAAATTAGTAGTATAATAGTCTCTGCTTTTTTATATTTTAGGTCTACATTTAATTCACATTGTTATTATAAGGTAACTAAAATTTGAACGTGATTGCAGTGAGAAAAAAATATATATTAGTTAAATAATTACAGCCCAATGCAATTGAAATACTCTTATTAAGCTATAGGGTTCTTAAAGGCAGGTGCAAAGGGATTTCTTTCCTCGCAATTTGTCATGCCGAAGGTATAACATCGCTCACCGCACGCCTTCTTAGGTACCGTGTGCATCGTTTTGTTCTTACATGGCGAGAATACACGTTGTATTAGCCCATAACTCTTTAATTTTATTTTTATTAATCAATTCGACGATACGAAGACCGGTAATTGATTGCTTAAGTCAATCTTTTTAACACATTTCGGAGAAGTGTTTAACCGTATCCATTTTATTTCGTGGAAGTTTTGTAAGATATTTATGGTAAATACTTTTGTTTTTCATTAATTAATCAGTTTTAAATAATATAAACAAACATTGTTTTGGCTTATTACAGTATAAAAAGACATATAATAACGTTGTTTTTTATAAATATTATTTGCTAAATGACTTCATATTTACTACTTATCTTGCGATATATAAGCTCAATCCAAATTGATATTAAAAATAGATAAATATTTAATAAAAGTAACTAGAATCGTCAAACTACGGTCTAGTTATCACATGAAGTGTAGTCTGTGCTCCAATGGTTTAGTAACATCTCCTCGTCCGTAACTATAAAGGTATCAAAATACTATTCATTATTGATTGACATTAAAAAAAATGTATCTGTGGTCTGCCTACCCGCAGCGTCGTATCTATTACGTTATTAAGTACGATCGCCCATTACAGCACCACAGCGGCGTGCGGCGCTGAGGCGCGCGACCGCAAGGCTATCTCCGCGGTGGTTACATTCACTAAATTCCCGGGCACATTTTTCCCGGGCCCGATTGTCCGCAGCTCCATTTACAACGTCTACACGCCGCACCAGTTCCTTTTACGATTTTATTTACGCTCCTTTTATTATTTTTAAAGTCCGTTTGTTCCTCGCGCCGGCTCGGAGCGGCGCGGCGCGGCAGTTATTTATTTTTTGTCGTCCGTCGGCCTACCGGCGACCGTGTGTTGTTGTGTCCCTCGCTTTATTTTTATTTTCGTGCTTCTTATTATGGAGTTATGTTTTTTTTATTATTATTATTACTACGTGCTCGCGTGTTCGCGTTACTTTATTTTTGTGTTAAGAGGCGAGCGGTCGACGCGAGTTTTTTTTTTCATGATACGAGACTCACCGAATTATAGTCATTAAAGGATAATTTGTATTATGGTAATTTGGGATGCGTGTAATTCTTGTTTCGTGATAGGAATGTTTTTGTTTCGAGACTTAGATTGATGAATCGTATTAATGTTTCAACCTTTGCGTGTGTGGTTAAGCGCTCGTAAACGTTTTATAATAATGTGAACCTTTTAAAAATATTTTGGTTCCTAGAATACTTTGATGCTGCGGTTGAAACTATTGATTTTATATACTCACATATATCCAAGGGAACATACAACTACACATGCCATTAATAGATGACTCCAATACACTCTGTTTTTGATAATTTTGTAGTATTTTTACAAGCAACAGCATATAAACGTATGAATTTTTTTTCTGTTCCAGGGTCCACCGCAGCCTGGTCAACCCATAAAATTCACAGTGGGTGAATCCTGTGATCGCATTAAGGAAGAATTTAATTTTTTACAAGCTCAATATCACAAGTGAGTGATTACATTATATAATACATACGAGTATATAATAGTTGTAAATGAAATGTACGACAGGACAAAAAAAACATGTTCGTTTATTTTGATTCGCGCCATACAAAAACTAGTCTACATAATTTGATCCAGTTTTCATTAGACGATGGCTTGGGATTAACATAACTTAAATAACAATTATAAACGATATTTTTAAAGGCAGTTTTTTTAAAGATGTGTCAGATTCTGGAGAGTCCTCACCATTGTTTTTTTTTTGTATTTAACCACAATCTCATCTTATATTATATGATTATGTGGTCTAAAATGGTGTAAACATGCTAAACTTATAGCGGGGGGATTGACTTTCAAGTGCATCTGCCGGAGCACACTTATGGATGATTAGGCACAATGGCGGAAAAACTTTCAACTTGTGGATGATAATTAGCCACCAAGATTAG
This sequence comes from Antheraea assamensis, assembly GCA_035772565.1. NCBI lineage: Eukaryota > Metazoa > Arthropoda > Insecta > Lepidoptera > Saturniidae > Antheraea > Antheraea assamensis. Next base: position 3,155,753 of record JAQQSE010000095.1, on the reverse strand, counting down.
AATAATCCCTACATTCCCTACCACCATACTTTAGTTTCATGATAAAAGCTTAGGCTCGGAATCGAACCTACATTGATCGACGCGGTTTCTCGAAAACGCTAACCATTGAGTCATCATCTTTTATTAAATATACTGTGTAAAAAGTAGTCTCAGAATGCAGAATTCGCAAGTTTTTTTATTTATGAACTGACTCTACGCTGTTGTCTTGATAGGCCTTCACAGCTTCACCGGACTAATGGGTGCGGGGCGCTCCGCCGCTTGGGAAGAAGTTGCTAGCCTTAGTAGTTAGTTAATTGAAGATGTGATGATATTCAAAGCGAACGCGCTCCACATATCGCTGTCGTCGAAAATATTCATCAAATAATGTTGTATTTATCAATTTTCAACGAGTCGTTTGGTGAGAGGTGAACGTGTTAATTTACGCGTTTAATAATTTGTCGCCTCCCACGACAAAAGTCGACAACACGCCACACTGATGTACGAAAACACATTTATAACATTGACGATTAACATACTAAAGAATAATAACGATGTTTTTTTTTTTAAATCTATTATAAGTTGTTGGAATGTTTTTAAAATAAAGGGTGTTTTGAAATGTATACGTTTGAAGATATTCAATCGGGGAGTTGTGGACGGTACAAGAATAAAAATAGTTATTATAACACCCCCCTATTACCCCTTCCAGTGAATTACTCTGCCTTTAATGGAAAGATAATTAACGTCGACTCTATTTCATAGTACTTCCCTCGGGATGAACAAGCGTGTAATAAAATTATTTTTATAGTAAAAGTCAAATGGTTAGGAAGTAAGTCTACTCGGGGTCAAAACTTAATTAATTAGTGGATTTCTCCGTATATCCTTGTTACAGTCGGAATTGGACATTGTGTCTCAATAAATATTTTACTTATTATTTGTTGTAGGTAGTTACTTTTCATTTACATACAAATATTTAAGTTAAAACAACATTCATTTTATGTAAATATTTTCTAGGTGTACCAATTTTCATTACGGTCGTTTAAACGATATAGAAGTTGATGGACTGCTGCGCTATCTACTAGCGATTTATACTAAAATATATAGTATAAAAACCTACATAAAAATATATTTACCTATTTATATAGTCTCATACAAAATAACATGCATTTATGATATATATTTATAAAAAGAGAGAGCCTGCAAAATATCTAAAGTTCTGTAATAATGATTATAATTTACATGCTTTAAATTTTAAAATTGAAAGTATTTTTTTGTTTTTTTTTTTTTTTGCTACAATTTATTTGTTTTTCTATAATTTTATTTCTTTCATGTAGTTTAAGAGGAAATATGCAACAAAAACTACAAAGAAGGAATACAAAAAATACACGGTCAATAACCTAAGTATTTTGCAAGTAAATACCCCGAAAATAGGATGATCTCGGCTTGGTGCTGTCACCGACTATCAGACAAATCATCGCCTACCTGTCCTTTTGTGAACAAAGACCTTTTTTATCAGCCCTTTTTGGGATATTCCTCCATTGTTATCTTATCTAGTATAAAATACAAGAGGTTTTATTTATATTTAAATGTGACCATTTAATCCGCCTTAAGAGCTGATAATACCGAAGGATTAGGTACAAATAGTAATAATCTAGTAACCTTTTTCTTTGATAACTCTTATCATATCTTCACTGTAAAATATATATTTGTTTTTTTTTTAATTCCTGTTCTACACTAAAAGATATTTAATTTAGTAAGTTTGAATATAGATCATTGAGTCACATTGAATTAATGCCAAAAAAAATCTCGTTATGAAATAACACTCATATTACAATAACACTCTTATGTAGGTACTAATAAAAACCCTGATACATAATCAAGTGTTCCTACTAGTTTAGTGGTTTACATTGATTATAGTAGCTCATCATCGTGTAATTATACAGATATTCTACTTGAACAAATATGTGTCATTTGACCTTTAGCAACCTCAATAGACATCATAGTAGTAGGTGGTAGAGCTACGCTGAAGCTATTACTGGTTTCAGCATGAATGGGTCGGCTCGCCCGGGGTAGTACCACCCTCTCACAAAAAACCGACGTGAAGTAACAGTGGTTGCACTTTGCGTTTTGGTTCGGTCAGTGCGAGCGCCGGAGGCCCACATATTTAAAAGGCCGGCAACGTACTTGCGTCTCCCCTGGTGTTGCTAGTGTCTATGGACGGCGGTGATCACTTACCATCAGGTGACCGGCCTGTTCGTTTGCCCCCTATAATATAAAAAAAATAATAAAAATAGTAATGACCAGATAAAACTATGTAAAATGGATATGAAATTATTACGACCACAAACATAAATTTATTACATAATGACAAACATAGTCAAGAATAATTTATACAAGTCTCTAAATGTCTAAATGGGTGACGACCTCATACCGAGGAAATTCAAAGCTATCCTACGATGTTAGTAGCGGTTGTTACAAAAACGCAAGAATTCATTTTTTTTTTCTTCATCTAAACGAGGCGAGTACATCAATCTCGAATCAGACTACACACTGTATCGACATTCCACTAGTCTTACAAATCGACTAACACAACCGTTATAACAAAAAAAACTCAAACAATTTGTAAACATTTATGCTTCTTTAGAAATCTTACAAAGTTGTTACTTGCTAGGGTTTTTTATAAGGCCCCGCTAGCTAACTAACGTACTCTAGTTGGAAATCTGTCACCAAACGCATAGGTGCTGTTGATTCGTTCTAGCTATGTGCACTTGAGAGATAGTCGTTCTCCACTTTTAGGTCGTTACCATCTTCGGCAACACTGCCATTTGATATCAAGTGATATTGTGGACATACGTCAAAATATATAAAAAAAATTATATGTAGTAAGAAAAAAAATAGTCTGATTATCTAAAATAATCAAGTTACGAGTGAAGTAGAGTTATATAATCACTGCGAAAAGATTTCACAAGTGTAAACCAGGGACGAGTATTTACAACTGCCATAAATTAATTAGAAGTGGCCGTTCTTGGTAATTGTGTTTCGCCAGTACCAATAAAACTAATAGACTGGTCTGAAAATGAGCCTGTGTTCGGGCAATTGTAACGAAGCCCTTTTTAAGCCACATCGAAATGAAAACCTACAGTGAATTATTAGATTTAATACCTACTTAATTACCAGGTACGAGAACTGACAAAGAAAAATTGATCGGAAAAGCGGAAATTAATTAGACTGTAATTAAGTTTCGACAATTTATTCATTTATTTAATTACAATATAAATGTGAAAAATATTCATACAGTAGAAATATCCTTTAATCAGAAATATATCTCGTTTGCCATTTATTACTTAGTTATTATAAAATTATGGCGTCATGAATTCTTATCAGCGGCAATTTCGTTTCCAATGTGATCGTTATTTGTTTAGGTAAGTGTAGGCAATAATCTAGAATTGAAATTGAACTGAGCGGGTTATGCGACGATAAAAAAACATAAACATAACATGTGTGACCTGGTACACATCGATAACGGATGTAAAACAAGCAGTTTGTTATACATACCTTATCTCGATATGACAAGTGCTTCTTGTAAAGAACTTTGAACGTTTATACATATGTAACTACATTACATTTGCTCCGTATTAATCTTATACGATATCTGATAGATATAAAAATTGGTAACACTATCGGCTGGCGGTGAAGGAAAACATCGTGAGGATACCTGAACTTGTGAAATGTACGTGTAGTTCAACAGTATTTGGGAAAATATAGAGCTGTGGATTTCTCGAAGTTTCAAAGTTTCAAATACGTCGTGGGCTCGCGTGGTGATTATGCCCATACCTTTTTTTGGGAAGAAGCATGTGGCCCTGCAATAGGTTTCTTACAAGCTGATGATGACGATAAATCAAAAGTAAATGATGACTGAATATTTAACACTTAAACCTCTGTGGTCCATATTAGCAAATATAACCCCAAAATTATAGTTAATCTAATTTGCTTATAAAATAATAAAATAAAACTGTTAATGAAATAAAAGTAAACTATTGCCTATATAAAATCGGGGGAGTGCCTTAAGCGCTCCCCTTAGTAGATCGCTGAAACTGTCTAACTATCTAGTCTAACTATGTAGTCAGTTCGAAAAAAAAAGTCAACTAGTTATTGATTTGGAACATAGAGATACTTTCATAAAGTATAAATGACAATTTCAGCGTATTATGTCATAGTTCATTTGATTTTAAATATATGCGTAAACTACAGAAGATGACTGGAATATATACAATTTCGCATCGTCAAGTATTTAAAGAATCGATTAACATACTAAATAACTGTTCTCTGTTGTTCCAGTTTAAAATTAGAATGTGAAAAGCTGGCTAGTGAAAAAATTGAAATACAAAGGCATTACGTTATGGTAAGATATTATTTCTGTATATTATTTAAGATAATAACACTTATCTAACATAACACTTATCTATATGGTAATAAATAATTACTATTTCAGCATTGATCAAATGAAGATAATTACGACAAATCATTTGAAATGTTTGTTGGCGTGTGAAATCAATAAATATATTCGTTTGTCGGACGCCGCGCCGCGTCTAATACATTTTATGTCAGTTGTGTTCGACGTTCACTTTACGAGTTTTTTTTTTATTTTTTACTTCAATGATTGTTAATTGGTATTGTAAAATGGTTATTTTGATGACTGATTGAATTGATATTTCGTAATAAATGTTAGTATGTTTGATGCTACTTGTTTTCGTAAATGATATATTTATAGAAATCTTTATATATATAGAAAAGACGATCCTTTTTTAAGTTTAATCAAATAGTACGTTAAACGTATCCATACTACGTGATCTATGTTTGACAATTTTTTTTAGCCCCCTCTCTCGTCTTGGTGACCATCTGTAGTATATAAGAACCCTCCAGGTTTCCATGTAGTAATTCGTAAATACGGTGACCAAGCATATTACTTTGAAGACCTGCCTCCCCCTTGAACGGGTCACGTAGTATGGGTATGTTCCCTAAGTTATACAAATAGTAAACAATGGAGTCTCTAATATTTAATTCAACAACAACTATACCATTAAATCTGAACAGAAACCGAACTTGAGAACTTTGACAAGTTAAAGAAAGATGAAACCGATCAAAAGAAAGCAAAACGCCGACTGCTCCTTTTATTTCAATGGAAATTTCACATCAGCTTTTGTATACAATAGCATCAATCATATCAACAAGAGATGCGAACATCCGCGTGTAAACATATTAGCGTCACGCACACCAACAAAGATATTTTAGAGCCTCGAATATTTTGGCATGCCTCGAGCTCCGCATGTTCGCTCCATTCAGACATGAATCACGATTAAGTGTTGCCAAATCGCTCGCAATTTATTTTAATACGCTCGAGAGGAGATTCTCGCGAGATTTTTTTCCCCGTGTCGGAAACACTTCTGGCTGGTGTCCAAAATGCGGTGCGGATGTTTAGTCACCCGACGTCTATAATTTGAGGAAACTAATATGCGCGCCAAATGTTTTCCGTATCACAACACACATACGTAGAGTTACTATTTACACATGCTAATTTAATGAGTCTTTACTATGTCGTTTTGTTTATGTTTCAGTATTATGAAATGTCGTATGGTCTCAATGTGGAAATGCACAAGCAGGTACGTAAGCTTCAAACATTATTTCAATATGAAATCTGATGTTCAGAATGAAATCTTGCAACTGGTTCTCATTTTTTAATAGAAGTATATACATATATTTTTTATTTGCATATAATATCTATGCATATATATTTTTTTTTATGAAGCTTTTCAATCTGGACTTCAGTTTCTTAGTGTTAATATTTATTAATATATGTAGCAGAATCTTAATAATTATCTAATAATTAAGCTAATAAAGCGACAGCCCTCATAATACAATGGTAGTAGGTTTTACTTTGGAGCCGGGAAATCACGGGTTCGATCCTCGCCAGTATTATATCTTTGATGTCACGAACATAATTGTCAGTTCAGTGCTGTGTCTCTAATATTTATATATGTCTATATAACCAGAGCTATTTCGTTACCATAATGGAAAGTATGTTTTAGTTTGGAATTAAATGAAAATATATATAATATGTGTCATTTTGTGGTATTTGTTAAGTTATAATAATGAATGTTTCCACGTTCCGACGATTTAACGCGTATGCACTACATGAAGGGGGAAATTATGGCAATAATATAACTTTGGCGGGATTGGTGGCGTATGGGGAATTGTTGTAAAAGGAAAAAAAAAATGTGTTATTGCCTTGTGCCGGTTTGTTGTATAAACGTTGTTTGACAGCGGCGCCGAGGGGGGACCGGGCAGCGGGCGCGCCTCGGTTAAACCACTTTGTTGACATTTCTGTTTTTAATTTTCACGAACTTTGCAAAGCTAATTGCTTTTTGTTTAGGAAAAAATACACTCGCCTTTTTCACATTTTGCGAAGGGAAATAAATAATTTTTATTACAAGATTTCGGTTCCGGAAAAGGATCAAGGTTTATGTTTTATTTCTTATTTCTCAATATTCTCAGAGGAGGGAAGAGTAAATGTTAAATAAAAAAGAGTTATAATACCTGGGAATTAAATGCACAGTAGGATTTCCAAAATTGAAATTATTATAGGGTTGTGACTTGTTAAAATTGTTAGTTGCAACTTTATGTGCGACCATTAAATGAATGTGTTATTCGTTTTATAGCTACATAATTATTCAAAAACGCTATAACTTTGGGCAATCTCTATTATTATTGACTTCAGTGAATATTACCTGGTTTTCATAACCTGCAATAATATTAATAGAATTTAACTTATGTTTACTTGGTCTTTACGTGGTGTCAATTACAAGTACATAATTACAGAATATTAGAAGAAGAAAAATATTGTTCGTATTTATCCAATTGAACAGCAATAAAGCTTTTTATTATGTTGGTTTGTAGCCGACAGCCCTACTAGCATTCGGACAACAATAGCTATCCTAACAAATAGGTGGGTATACATTATGCACCAGGGGCTTTATATGCCCGAGGGGTAATCCACGGGGGGTTTTCATGGTAATCTGTTGATTTTACGCTGGCTGGCCTTTCTACAACGAACCCCGAATTTTAATAATAGTATAAAGCATGATTTGAATGCGGAGCGCGGTGAAAATCAATGTTTATTATCTCATTCTATTTCAAGCCTGTTATCAGTGTTATGTCAATTTTTTTTTCTTTATTCCGTGTTCATTGTTATCAGGAACTCTTCTAAATGTCTCAAATTTGTTTTATTTACGAATATATGATAACAGAACGACGTATTTATGTAAGAAATGCCTAAGAATACTTGTATATATTTTTAAATGGTAAATAAGTTTAATATTTGAAAAGGTAATGTTTCTATCTTTGTCTGTATGTCTATTAATGCATTTACTACTTAAAAACTACGTAATCGATCTAAGCGATTTACTTTTGAATCATACGTATATTAATACTATGGACAAGTTACGAAGTTAAAAATAAATTACATCGATACTAAATGATTACCACTACATTGTGTTGCAATATTATATATACATAAACTATTAAACATTATAGCTTAGTAGAAAAATTCTTGGCATAGAATGGACAAAAAAAAACATCTGTAGTATCATGAATCTAACGTTTATATTTAAATCTCAGTGACTGATTAGATATAGGTATGATAAAAGAAAATCTTAGTCATATTTGATGTTTCACCTTCTTAACTTTTTTTATAACACGATGGTGGCAAACAAGTATGGGGACCGCCTGATTGTAAACGGTCACCGTAGCCTGTGAACGTATGCGCGTTAACAGCCCTTAAAATAAATACTCAAATACAACCTTTAAGTATACTAATTAATTCTTTAGAGAAATCTATTTTGACTCATTGTTTAGATAATAAATATTGTATACAAAAAACTGCTCTCAGTAAGTATACAGATGAAAAATAACCCTATAATATTTAAAACGCTTTATAAAAAACACCTTAATTGTCGTATGAAAGTTCACCCGACGAAAACCGCGGACACAGCTAGTATGTAGTATATAATAAACTTATTGATAACAGTTTAAGCCTAGAGACCGGAGAATATGTTAAAGGCAACGACAGTAAGCAATATTTGTTTAGGGTCTGGCAAACTAGCGACGAGGGTGATTACGAAGGGTCGTATTGTTTGCCACTGTGGCGGACAGATGGCGCGGCGGCCTCCGCCGGCTGAATGCTTGAATGCGCTATTTAGCGTACACTGGCGCGCTTCATTGTAATGGATTATTACATTAGCACTTAACACGCTCAGTCGAGCGAGACCCAGAACCGTACCCATCGGACTTTGTTAAACTTTACAGTGCTGCCAAGTGGAATAGAATAATAACGCGATGTTTTCACTTTTTTTTTTTGTACATTATATTTTTGTTTGTTTTCTCGACGTTGCATGACGATCGTTCAGGTTAAACACTCAATAAATGTAATCTGTAACCAAACTTCTGGTTACTAATTTTTTTTTTGTTCCGTTACAATGAACTTGTGACGCGTCAAGGTCGACACGAATCCCGTCTCGATCTTGGTTCCGATTTAAGTAATGTGCGGCGCTTAACGAATCTGTATTGCAGTGTTCGTAGAGTCCATTTTGTTTCGTGAACTAATATAGCCAGTCGCCGTGACCGCATAGCATACGAAGCCGTGACCACGTCTAACGCGCGTTTTCCGCTCTTTCTGACGGCGACTAATTGCTTAGATTTTCTTTTGTTAGTCGCGGGGCCAGACCGTAGAGACCGTGCCGAATCACACCTACTTACGCTTTGAATTGATTGTTTCGTCTTTGTGTGGTTGTATCGACACGAAAACTCGATTGTTCTGTACTTCGGCCTATTATTCACGCTTGAACTAACTTTCACGCTGACGATTATCACAACGGTTTCTTTGCTAGGAGATTAGAAGCTAAGTTTTAATGTTACAACTATGAGCGAATTTTACACACCAATATCGGAAGAGTGGTAGCGAATCCGTAACGGTGTAATGGTTTCATAAAAAATCTCACGGACCACGATAGACAATAGGGTCGTGCGAATCGTGAGCTCGCTCAGCGGGATATAGATAAAATACTTTGTAGAGGTTTACGAGCTTTGACACCCCTGTGGAGTTGAGTCTGGTGCACAAATTCGCCACCCTACTACGATGTGAGTGAGCTTGTCCTGAAATTAAATATCAATAGCACGGGCTCGCTGTGTGCCTCTGTAAATATAAATACTGATTCAATGTTTGTTTTATTAAATTGATTTCGCTTGAGTTTGATATATCATATTTTATTCGTAAAATGAGGAACGAAATTATGCTTTAAAAGCTACAATTAAATTACCGCGCCACCATACATACATTCATTCAATGTTTGAAAAATTATCATCGTCTTTCAGAGGCTAAATCATTTGTGATCTATAATTTATAGTTAGTAATGCGATAAATAATAGGCCATAACGATTTGAAGCGATATAGGCTCAATAGCAGAGCGCTTCTGGAATCCGCTTCGGTGAGGGAATATTTTTAAAGAATCTATAGTTTACCAATTATTCTGAGTTCACTGTCGTAGTAACTATATTCATAAAGCGCTGCGTGTCAGGAGTTACCCTTGAGAGCTTCAATCCTATTACATGTATAATTTTTGAACCAAATCATGGCATAATATCGGGTGAAATGTTTATCAAACACACTAGCTTGTAATCTCATAAAAGAGGATTACATTGTGTATTATGTTAACGGAATCATAATAAAAAAACAAAATTAATACCTAAAGTAAACAAGTAATAAATTATAAAACCATATAAATTCGTAATCGAATTGGAAAAATCCATTTCAACGATTTACAGTGAGTACATGCCCGTATAATTTAATAATCCACGAATTATTGCGATCCCGTCCCTCGCCCTTGCCACAAACTAACATACCAACTTTAATACAGAAGGTTCGACGCACTATGAGAAACAATATTCCGCTGATTAATTTGATGCGAAGGTCTGTACGTTCATGCAATATGCGGCTTAACATTCTGTGATAGGGTTCGTTTTATGTCCCGGATATGAGTGTGTTTATTCATGCGCGCAGGGCTGTGAATTGTTTGCCCTTGCATTAGGGTGCGTTCGCACCGCACCCGTTGACTCTCAGGATAAAAACATTGCACGTGCCCAATCCGCTTACCTGCTAGTTACGACGAAACAAAGGGGGTTACTGCCTTGTTTTATTACAGTTTGTTTTCGACTTTTACACGCATCGTTCCAGTATTTTTTTTATCACTACAATGATTACGAATAACAGATCGAATTAATCACGAGATCGATTAGATTTTATTAAATCATAAGTACAATATTAATTATGACGTAATTTGTATTCGAGTACATATTCGATCATCTACCATTTAAATTATCGTTTCGATTATCGTTAATATATCGTTTTACATTTTAAATCAACTTAATAACTTGATAAATTAACATGTTTCTATTTTTGTAATCAGAAATTAATATAATCATAAAATGCTAAGCTCGAATCGAAATCTTGATAAGAACAGTTTTTATGTTTTTTTGATTATCGAAGTTACTTTAATATACCTAAATGTTGTCACGAAATGAATTTACAACTGATATCTTAGTTTTTTTTTATACCTAAAAAAATGTGCTCGCTTGATCGTGAAAGAAATAGTTACAAGTAAAAGCCAAAACTTTTATGGGTATAAAATATTAAAGAGGAAAATCATCAGTACTTAATATAAATACCTAATCGTTTATATCACACATTAAAAAAACAACAATGAGTCAGCGTATGGGAGCACTGGGCCGTGCAACGTGCCTTATCAAATTATAAGTGTTGAATGTTCACATAAACATGTAGACACCGAGGGACCCCGTACAATGCGCTATCTCATACAAATCAACTGATACAGACCCGTGAATTGTCTAAACGAACGCAACAACTCAGAAGGAACGCACCGCTGCGTCGCCCCCTCGTTTTAAAAGCGAAATTATCTCTCCATCTACGGGGATGCGTCGCGCGGCAGATGGCGCTTGCAATAAAACCACTAAACGTGATATCGCCGCTCGCTGCCCCTCCGTTCGCTTTATTATTTGATCGGGGAGCTAAATTAAAGGATTTGCCGTAACCCCTCGCCTACGACCCTCGCACGCCAACAATCACCTATGTATTAAGTCTAATTGTGTTTTCAAATTCGGCCCCTATAATATCAAGGGACGGAATATGCCGTGCCGTGTGAAAAAATAGGGTGGGTTCTCACCCTCTTTGCTTTATTAAATTTTGCTTTTGCTAACCGTGCACTGTACCGTACCTTATGAATGTGTAGTATAAAGAATGTATATTACAAAAATCATTGTTCCTGCGCTTGCGGTTAGTCCGTGAAATGCTTTCGAATACGTTCGTTAATCAATAAACATTTTATAACGAGATATAACTATATAATAGCATTCATGATATAACAACTCTAATAACACGCGTTTTAATAAATCGACGTCCGTCCAACTTTGTTTAATACTTATAAATCTATTCTATATGCATTTTTACATCATGTTATGAATAAATGAGAATTATTTCTAAACACATATGTGGATTCATTAGTAGGTATTGTAACCGATGCCGCGATGTAACTATTAGTAAACGCAACGCACGACTCATTGTCGTCGTTAAATAAACTACATTTATATAATATGATGAGTTGCTTTTGTCCATATCATTATCTTTAAGTGTCTTCGTGTGAATAGACAATATATATCATTGACTTTCAACATTGCATTATTACGAGGTGGAGAGCCTGCGCCTTGGTTTTCTTTTTAATAATTTTCCTTTTGTAACTACCTATTTTATCTGTATTAATTGTGCTTTAGGTCTTATTTTTTTTTCATTACTATTTTTGTCATTACTGCTCAATACCTACAAACCAATATTAGGATACCTCTGTTAAATTGTAACTTTACAGCTTAGCCCCTATTGAAAAGCTTAATAATATATAGGTTAGATGTAACTCTTGAAAAAAATTGTATCTGTCGCAAAAAACCGCATCTAAATCAGTTCAACCATTTCAGTGAATAGTCCTGACAAACAACAAACATTTCAATTATAACTATATGTGTGTAGCGTATTTATATAATTAAATAGTTTAGGCAATTTGTGAAACGTTTCATAATACTCACATGAATTGTATTTACACTACATCATACATATATGTTAACAATAATAATAGTAAAAACAAATATTTATTTCCAACTACATATTTTACTGTCTACATACATTATTTGTTATATCTTAATTCAATGTATAATCAAGGAACGATAACAAAATAAATAAATAACAATTAAGTTTCTATAATCAGTACAAATATATAAACATTTTTATTTGTTAAACAGTCAATCATAACAAGTCGTTAAATAGTGGAGAGTTTGATAATTTATGAATCAGGATGTATACAGGCGAGTCATTCCCCACGCCAAGCGTAACTCTATGTTGTATCCATTTCTCGGCGTTTATTTATCGCCCCTCGGTCGTGGCGGCGAGGCGCGACGCGGCCGCGTGAAACTAATTACATTGAACACGGCCCACGTTCGACGGGTCACTGTAATTGCACTGATTGAGACACGGATATTGATTTCGAAACAGTTTCGTGTTTATTCGTCGGATTAGTGTGTACTCGGCAATCGGTACTCGGGCCGCTCTTGTCGGCGGCGGTCGGGCGTGAAACGGCCCTCATGAATAATGGACGCCTTGTTCACCTCCTTGACTTTTCATTTAAAACAGACGATTTCTATTCGACTCGTAAACTACACGCCTATGACTCACTCATTCCCTATTCAATGTAATAACCCGTAAAACTGCAGCTCGTTCGGTGTAAGAATTTTAAGAAGGACCGTTTTTACTTTGGAATACTAAATAACATTTATTTCGTAGTGAAATTTAAATATTTAACAAAATGCAGGGGTATGTTTATTTCCATACAGAAACTTATTTAATACATCCTGAACGTGATATAACATACAGATAATATGTGTAATGTTTATATAAATGTTTGCGTTGAGACTAAGCTGGAAACAGGGCCAAGATAATAAAACCCAAAAAGAATTATTAAGAGGATTATTCATCGTTCAAATATTAAAATATATTTATGTGCTTACTTTTTATTGATGTATCGTTTAATATTAAAGTTAAGTTCATAAACAAACATTTACAATAGTTTGCATATAAACTACAGTATAGAGATTACAATAACGGTATTAAAAAATCATCGTAATATTTAATGACACGCAGGCAATATCATTAAATCTCGCTTACATTATCATGAAATCGGTAACAGTTGTACAGCAGCGGGACTCGCGCGTCTATTCAAACAGCGAAACAATGCAAACAAGCCGAAGGGGTTACAAACAAGAGGGTGGCGACCCCCGCAGCTATTGACGGCATCCCTCGCAATCTGACAGTCACTACATTTGCGGGGTTGCTATGAAGTGCACTTCGACAGTGTTGCCGAGTGCTAGACGGAGAATTAATGCATCAATTATTTTATTGCTACTTGGAGGGAAGACGAATTAAAAGTATGCAAGTATGTGTACGTATCTGTTTAAATACTACTGAAAAGAGTTATAAATTTTAAGTTTTTTCTCTACCGTAGCCGGAATGTGGATTGATAATTGATAGGAGAAATAAATGTTATAATTCTCTTTTAAAGATCATAGACACAGAAAAAGAAAGCGAGCCTTAATGATGAACCTTATCAAATGATTAATAGTAAATATATTAATATAGTTTACACATAAATAAAACTTCAGATTTTATATACAACACTGTATAACTGTAGATGAGTGCACAGCTGATGCGTTCTCCTTCTCTTTCTCGTCACACACACGCATACATTATGTTTGCCGACAGTACGTCGTGGTAACAACTTCATGCAAACTGAGTTGGTACCATCTCACGGCCATCTTTACGCCACCGAGCGCGCTCATTGGTCAAATCAAATAGCGCGCGCTTCAACGGTTTCCTGCTATACATTTCTGTCCCTTTTTCAAAATCACTCCCAGAAAAATATCCAACAACCGAGAGAAAAGGTGTTACACATCAACAAATAATATAAAATTAAAAATATCACATATAACCGTTAAGACGAAACGGTTTAGAAAAGGGGAGACAATACGTTATCCTATTAAAACATTTGAACCGTCTATCGTGCTTTCGTGCTGCATATTCCGTTTATACATACCTATTAGGGGAGAATGGTTTTTGACGTCATATTAAATGAATGAGACATTTCAAGGGTAGGTGATTGAAATTTAGAACGTAATAAAAGCTTTACATTCATTTATTTTTATACCCAATTAAATTACATCAAGTAATATAATTCGTTTCTATCCTTTATATTATTTTACATAGTATCTGTTCGACTGCAATATAGAAATGTGTCCATGAACGATTTAGTTGTTGAAAACGAATATAATGTACATTAGGTTTTATTATCGTATAGCGATGTTCAAGTCAATATCGACTTTCATAGTGATTTATCAAAAGTTTTGATGGAGTTTATCGCCCTCAGATATACCAACATCCATTTTTATATATACACTAGTGGCCGGCTGTGACTTCGTTCACGATATATTACATTACATATTACAGTTACAGAAAAATGACAACTAGTAAAATGCATAAAAACCTTCTTCTATCGGGAAAGAAGTTCACTGGAAATAACACAAAGTAAAGCATCAAATCAAAAAGTTTAGTTCAATATTTTAGGAAAAGTATTTGTTTATTAAAAACTGGATATAACATAGTTAATTTAGTTTAAAAAGGTTAAATAAGAATAAGTTTTAATGAAATTTCCACACATTCAGTATCGAGGTAATAGAGAACTCGTTTCGTGATGCACATCTGATCGAAATTTGATACTTGTACACGCATATACACACTCGTATACAATAGAAAGAGGTAGAGAAAGAGAAAAAGTAGCATAACGCTTTTTCCTTACGTGACGATTTCTGCCAAATAACTCTTACCGCAAACCGGCATTAAGTAACTGAATTTCAAAAACACTCCTACGTATATCAATTGTAAAGAAGATCGGTTGAACGGTTTTTGACTTCACAAATATTTTAGAATCTGCCATTGTCCATAACAGTACACCTATTACACATAATAATTTAACCCAGCACGATAACCCACAGAGCAAGTTCAACCTGTTTCATAAAACACTCTGTAGCACAATATAATCATGTTCTCCATTAACCTGGTATTTATGTCTCTGAATGAATATTTAATGTAGGATATGGCGATACAATAATTGCACCGGCGTCTCTTTGAATTATAAATAAGCCTTATAGCTTATTGGTAAATTAGTACTCGTAGCTCACGGAATAAAATATGTCTATTGGTTACGTATTTTGCATAAGTAATCCATGGTTTAGGAGTCCGACTGCAAGGAATACAAACACGATTCTAATTCATTTACGATATACCTTATCCAGTCGAACTGATAACACAATGTTAAAGCGGGAATGCTCTTTGGCCAGATTAGATTAATTCAATTTTCTTATAATTTTGCGTTGTTTATTATCTTAACAATAATTTACTTTATGCGCAGAGGAACAACATAAAAACAATTGAAAGCATTTTGATTTTGTTCACAAAGTTTTCCGTTTAACTTTCTTCTCTTACTCATGCGTACCACACTGCTTGCACTATTTTTCTATAACAAGAGAATACAACGCTGAACGCGTAGTGCTTTCGCAATACAACGTAGTTTTTTTTTATACTTTAATAACTTTATTTTAAATCAAGATCATTTTTTTTTTAAATAAGGACCAAGTATCTGAGAAGGAAATCTCTATTTTCATTTATACAAAAGATATACTAGATAGTTTTCCTACTAACCACATAGTATATTTCACTTACAAATAAAGGTCTATGGATGAACGGTTTTATACAAGAAAGGATATACTATTACATTATAGTTCATTAACAATAAATTTGATCGACTTTAGTAAGAACTACATTTTATTATCAAAGTCATAGCCAAGATCCGTCAAAGCTAATCTCCTAAAACAGTAAGTTCCCATAGCAGTAATTGGTTGAAATTAAAAACTACTTAATAATCTGTAGTAGCTCTTATCGCAATTAAATCAATCAATAGTATTCATTATAATTTGTATAATACGTTTCTACATTCAGAATAAATTACCTCAATAAATATAAATATATAGAAATATCTGAATTGTATTAATATTGCAGCTGACTTAATAATACTTTCACTCTTGTTAAAAATATTAATATTCTTCAAGGACTTTACGTAGTTGTCGAATATTTTATATGACAATACTAGAAACATTATAATAAATACATAAATTAATAAATATATAAATTACCTCAATAAATATAAATATCTGAATTGTATTAATAAAACAGCTGACTTAACAATACTTTCACTCTCGTTAAAAATATTAATTATTCTTCAAGGACTTTACGTAATTATCGAATGTTTTATATGGTAATATAGAAACATTATAATAAATACATTACTATTTGAATAATTAAGTGATAATGTAAGTTATGACTATAAACTGTTACTGTTCTTTTTATATTATACTAGCAGGTCCGCCGGACGTTGTCCTGCTGTAATATTAAAAATATATATTTATGTGCATGTAATGCTTAAGGTAACTAGTGTATTTAATTTGATAAGGATTAATACTGTATCCGTCTAAATAGCCTTCCAATAATTATCTCATTGTATGTAGCCATGTTTTCAGAAGATAGATGTGTATAGTAAGCTATCCTTAAAAGATAGGTATATGCCATCGCAGACTTTTTTGTAGATCTATAAAAGATGAATATGTCACTATACATTGTTTTGTTATATCGCAAAAGAATTAGGTAGCGATTTCGATGAAAGTTTCCAAGCGGCTTGACTTTTTCCAACACTTCCAACAATTATCGGTACATTTCAACCGTTATATTTACAGTTGTAGATAAATGTATCAAATAGCAAATGTCTTCGCAGCTGTATTCACACTATTTACTTATATCTGTAATATTCCTTTGATGAGAAATTAGCTTACATAATAAAAAATATCGAATAAACGAATGGAAGTAAAAGGAAATAAGGCAATATGGATATACCTATTCTATAAATATTATCATATAATCTGCGGACACCACCCAAGGCAGCTGCCCACGCCGAGGTTCGGTAATTTTAGCACCCTTGAGTTTCATGACAAGCGGCCGAGCGCCATAAAAGCTCGCCCTATGTCTTCGGTGAAGTTGTGAAGGCTCGTCAGGCCAACAGCGTATAGTCAGGTGGAAAAAACAAAAAAAAATACTGCGCAATGACTATTATCATGACGATTGATTGGACGACTCAGATATTAAGGTGCTGCACCGCTATCTAGTATTGAAATATATTAAGATAGACCCTATTAAGATTTACCCGTCTCCATGAAAAATTACATATATGATTGAAGGTTATTGAATCTTAAATATACGAACATACATTTTTATGTACATATATAATAAACATTTGAATTTGGATATAGGTGTAATTGCAGTCACTTTTTATATTATTTTCTTTGAGTCATAAAAAATAGTCATTTTACTTTTTAACGGTCGTTTATAAGAGACGACATTAGTATATAACTAGGGACATTACCTACTTTACCGATAATAATTTCTAACTGTATACTAACTAATATAAAAAATACAAAAGTAAGTTTGTTTGTCTGTTACGCTTTCACGCCTTAACTACTCAACCGTTCATCGAGAAATTTTGTGTACACGTTGTCAGGAGTACGAAATAGATATAGGGGACATTTCATCTAGAAAACATGTACTCTTTCTAGATGAAATGTACATTACTGCGAGTGGATCCGGAAGCAAAATGTAGTAGTGAATATTGTTAAAAACATTCCTGGAGTCACCCGACCGTGCTTTTATAACACCCAGAAAACCAATTTACAAAGACCCCCATTCCATTAAAATTCATTTTTTCACTCAGTTGAGCATTCTATAAAAAAATAACTCGTGATAATTCCGATGCACGGAGACTGTTTAATTAGTCGTTTGTATACGTTTAAATTATAACACGTGCGAGAAATAGAATATGACCAATTAAATCTATATTTCATTATAGTTTTAGGGCTATTGTAATGGGTTTGCTTCCGCAACAAAGAGAAAGTTTGTTTTTTAATAAGAAGTCATGTCCCACTTTATTTTTTCACATTATGTTCCTCTGGAACACCTTTAAAATTTATTATATCAAGAAGGCTGGCGTTAATTCACAATTCAACTGTCATTATAACGTTTTAAACATGTTAGCATACCTGCTACATTGACCCAATCCACTGAATGATTACCGCGCTGATTTTAATACTATTCTTTGTTTACAAAATTTTCCGTTTTATTATCTTCGCCCTATAAACTACTTGTACAATAAGTTACAAGTATATATAAACTTTCATTATACTACCGGTGTCTTCGTGTGCAAAGGTTACCTCTGTATTGATTTGTAGGTAATTCTACCATACTATAAGAAAAGTTACGTCAGTCTTTCTGACCGCTCTGAATATAGCCGTGAATGTAGCCGTAAGTTCGGGATGGCGCGTAATATAGTCAAGAGTTCCATACATAACAAAGTTAAAATATTATTATAAGAAAATAAAATTTGCGTTTATTTATCCTTAAGTTGTGTCCATGTTATACATATAATGTAATACGTATTTATACCTAAATTTGAGTTCTGCGCAACTATGTTCAGAGCGGTCAAAAAGTTTGGCAAACACTGTAAGCTAGTTGCATGTGGCGACTACACGTGTTCCTATTAAACAAACAGGTTGTAAATACATTGTAGGTCATTCGAACCACCCGTGTTCATTGTGCCATGTTAATTTCTTCCATTCATGAATAATTAAAGGGGTGCAACCATATCATATAATAGTAACGTCGAATTACATATTATAAAATTTTTATTCCAATTTTTTGTTTTGTTTTTCTTTTATTCATACCCTAATTAATTATTTCTTTTTTCTTTATATATGGAGTATATTTTAAATGTTGTACTACATGCGCAGTTTTTCTATGAATTCTTCTATAAAACTATCATAAAAATGAAAAAAGACATTTTTCGTATTAGATAACCTCAAAAAGAAAACTTCTGTTTAAAAAAAATCCTTCACCTATAGAAAAAACTACATTATCAGTGAGTAACATGGGCTGTATTTTATTTTCAAAATCTACATTCCCGCGAGCGAAGCCTCGAGCAAAATGCAAATAGGTGACAATGTTAACGAAAGAAAAACCATTAATAATAAACAGCAACTACGCGTAACTCAATAACCCCGCTAAATATTTTAATTAAGGCCTTTAAACCCTTTACAAAGTCGTAAACATGACGAGAAGGGACAGGTCCAGTTTAACATTATGGTACGCGCCCACGGGGAGAACCATGTGGGAGGTATCGGCAACGGGTGCGGTTAACCGACGCGCCGCGCCGCGCCGTGTTGCGGTCGCGCGGCTTACCCGCCGCCGCGCCGAACCAACCTTCGCCCGACAACCCTTCACGCTTACTCCTTTTAATAATATATTGCTCTGTTTATCTCATATTTATTCTACTAAATACATAAAATACTTCAACATACCCTATAAAGTATAAACATACCGAATATCCCTCAAACGAATCGTAAACAATTATTTAATGATTTAAATTAAACATCTATGAAATCTATACTTGTTAGTTTACTTGTCAATTCTAATCAAAGTCTAGTCTAGTCGTTTCGATCATTTGCACTAGAAGTCAGTGAACGACGGTAAAATTCAAGAAGCGTGAAATTGTACTTACAAAATCCGTAACTAAGCGTCCACTCGGTGCCTCTAACAAATTAAACAATATCCATGCACCACGATACGGGCTCGACGGACGTTCACAATAAGCATCGAGCCCGTAAACAGACTGGGTAAACACAGGCTGTGCAAACTCGCAAACTCCAGCCCTCTGCTGTGTCCGTTGAGTCTACATGCAAATATTTCATATACATAAAAACACTGTGTAATAATATTTAACACAGCGATATTGCTATTTTAAACGTAAATTTTTCGTCGAAAGCTGTATGCGAAAAGCTTCGTAAATTCATACCTAAAGGTTTTGCACTCGTCTTAAGTGTTGCAATACGAATTTTTGGTCTATGTTTGATATTCATACTAGTAAGAAAGAAATAGCAAATGCAATACACTCTATACTGTCAGCAACTTGGAGTGAGTTGGTAAACAACGATCGCAAATATTCTATGTTAAATAAGCAAACTGGTATCTCGCAACGTGTATAATTTTTTTTGTATTATTTATTCAAACTTCAATATAGATATATCAATATAGCTATATGAAGTTCGGTATTGATTTTAATCTTCGCAGGTATTGATTTTTTTTTTCATTAAAACTGATGTACGATGTACTTCTTATCTGACAACATCAACTTATAAATCATTTTTCGCTGTCGAATCCGATTAACCGGCGGACGCTGCCTGATATTTCTTTCCATATCAAATTTTTTATCGCAATTTAACACGGCCTTATCTGGTACTCTCCATTGCCAGCTTTACTAACCATACGAAAATAATGTAGATAGGTAATGGATAGGTACACATTTTATCGGGGACTCGTCGTAATCAGCCCAATCAATTTTAGTACAAAATCCGTGATAAACTCGGTATCATGTCTGAACAAAAGCAAGACAGCTGTATATAAAACTCATACTAGATTATGCCGAGTAGATAAGGTTATTTATAGTGATAACAATCGAATTTTAGGATGAAGTTATCAAGGTATTAGTGTTGTTATTTCGGACAACCGGGTGATATGAGGCGCGGTAATAATCCTCGATAGTAAACCGGTAATCGAAGTTACGAAACTAGGTGTTCCTCGCGCGTCGAACCGTAAATAATATGTTATATACAAGAATGTTCGAACAATAACTTACAATTATGTTAAACGAGAAGGCTTTGTTGCGCATTATATACATTAAGACTTTATTAGCTGTGTTAATTGGTACGCCGCGCCGCGCCGCCGCACCGCACCTCCGTTGAATAGATTTCTATTATATTACCGTCGAATATATTGCACACAAGGCGTTAGAATTGCGGCCATTATCAGCACAACAGACTCGTTAATGTTTGTAAAAAGGTTACTGTACAAACATGATTGATCCCTCAATAGAAACCGCTTGGCGGATTTATCTTGCGTTTACAAATTGTTCGAATCGTGTGTGTTGTGAAACCTGTCTTTCCTTATTATCATGTATTCGCCAATGCGGTTTCTCTTTGGTTCTAATATGTAGCTATCAGCGCCTGCTCGATTGTTTGCTTATAACTCTTAGTTGCGGTATTTTTGACCTTAGTATGTACTAACTGGCTTTGTATGTATATCAGTAGGTACACAAATTTTTATTCTGACTTCTCATCCATCTCAGCTCCAACATCGCTTAGCAAAGCATCAGAAAAATTGTCATATCTAACAGTTTTTTTACTACAACTCGTCAGCTTAACGAACACCTCAACCTCTACTCAGCTCATCCTCTACGAATTTCCAAATCGTTACGCGAAAAATGGGGGGCCAATTTCCCGGAGCTTATATCTTATTGTTGTTAAATTTTATATTATAAACTAACGCGCACAAAGTCGCGAGCGATTTCTAGTATTTTGTACGTATGTACATCCTACTATTGATTATCTATATATCTATTAAATTATTATGATTATTTACAAGAATATAAATACATTCGGCGGTGTACCAGGAAAAGAATGTCAAGTCTAAATGAATCACATTCACCTTTAAAATTCTGATCGTAAAAATCACTTCATTCTTAAAAAGTAATGACCTATACTATTTGTTATCTGTTAGTGAAAGTTTCGTGAAAAATGCTTCAAACGTTTTGGCGATAGTACTACAGACGAAGCTACGGATGACAGCTAGTCTAAAATAAAGTAGCCTATGTCACCCGCTGTAATTTTAACTATCCGTCAGTGAAATTTCTGTCAAAATCGGTCCAGCCGTTTCGAATATTACCCGGAACAAACAGACAGACAGATAAAAATTTTAAAAATTGTGGATTTGTTATCAGTATCGTGTATACGTTTATATCCTATCGGTAAAAAGTCGTTATTTTGATATTACATACAGACACTTCATTTTTATTATATGTATGGATAATGCAGCTTCGAAAATACTTTTAGAAACACTAAATTAATAGAATCAATATTAAATGGTAGAAATTCAGTAAAAATACTGACCGATACACAAATATCAAGTTATTTTTACACAAAATCCAATCGACACGCTTATAAGCACTCTTGTAAAAAGTGCCGAGTCAAAAAGGCTTCACGCTTCACAGAGAGGTAAGATACACAAAGGGCAATAAACGTTTGGCATGGACCTAAACAAACAGGGGTAGCTAGGAAGCTTGGCTCTTTGTTTGGTGAAAAACATTCGAGTCAACATTACCCGGTACCCACTTCAATCCTGTGGGTTGTGCCCATCTTTCCGCCCTATTAAGGAGTCGTGTGATCTCGTGTCGCAGCCTCTTGTATCCTATATTAATATGTCAATCAGGCTCAGTGAAACCAGATTCGCACTAATCGAATTTATGACTTGTTGGCTGTAATAAACTGGTATCGATTTACCAATAAACTTCAGTTAAATCATGTCTAATCGCTTACTGAATTAAGGTTAACTAAACGCTAATTTACTAAACGTTTCCTTAGATGCAATAATTGCAAAGACTAAACAACATTGATTAGTCTAAACAAAAAAGTGGGCGTGTGCTTAAGACTACACAACAGAAGCGAAAACTTATAATTAAATACATGCATATTAAAGTCATACAAATTTATAAGCATACTATATAAATAAGCAATAGGGATATATAAATACGTGGGTGATGCCGACTGGAGCCGATTAAACCCGATTCAGCATCACCGACCCCAGCGTGACGATTTACATTCGATCACTGTTCAATGCACCTAAAGAAAAGTTCGATTCAATAAACTTTAGGAAGAAACTTAAGTTAATTAATTATACCAAATTAATTGTATAATATTAATTTTCATATATTAATTATATGAAACTTAAGTTAATTATATGCAGTTAAGCTACATATAATTATGCTATTTCATAAAGGTTAAGTATTATTTATAAAATTGAACTGAGCTAACGTAAAGTCAGTAAAAAGGTTGTCAAGGTTACGGAGTAATGATAAAAATGCAATTTAAAACAAACAAAAGACAACCTAAAATTATTTTAGATAAAAAATATAGTTCCCACGAAACAGGAAAACTATATTCACAAGAACGTACTCGCAGCCATCAACTAGTTAACTAATATCTTTTATGTGTGAATAAATGCCACACTCTGATTCACTAATTTCGGTTTGTTCGCTTTTCTATTTATGTTTACTCATTTTAATTGTTCATTTACATGTGGTATCTTGTGTTCATTGTAATGAAAAATGTGTTTTGATTATTCACTTTCTTAGAGATATTATCTTAAAGATTAGTTTGAAAAGTCTTCTATCTGCCAGTAAAAGCCGTGTCAAAATCGGTTCCGCAATTTCGGTGATACATCTGATAAACAACAGACATTTCAATTTATTATATGTACATATAGATAAATATATTCATGAATAATAATGGTCATATTATACAAATATTAATTATATGCTTATAATGAAATTAAATTTAAATAAAAATACACTCGATGTACCTCTCTCTCTCTGGAAGCTACATTGTATTAATTGACAGGTGTTGGTTATTGAAGCGCTGTTGGCTCTTGAACACGCAATTACAATCTGATTACGAGGCGACATCGAGTCGAAACGATATCGAGATAACTACGAAGCCCACACTACACACCCACTCCACGGCTCTCGAATCAACTTGTTCTTGCCGAGTAATTATATCCATTTGTTTTATAATGAATATTAATGACGCGCCTTTCCGCCCGAACGATTCTGTTTATTATAAGTATCGGCGTTCGAGTAGCAATTATTTTAAGTAAAGGCAATTATAACGTCGTTCGCCACCGCTTCACTTAACGGCCTACGTAATTGGTTTTTATTTAAATATTTTACTCGTAACCCTGCCCTATTTTTGCATACGGGTCGTTAACAAACGGTTAACAAAAAATATATATATATACTCGGCCCACATTCACAGTTGTTGGCAATTAGAAAGCCGACGACAGAGCTCGGCACTCTGCATTATCGATATGCCACTCACTAATGTTCCACAGTGAGCTATGTTTAAACAATTATTACCGCGTCAATGCGATACGAATCGATGATAATGTTGGCCTCTGTCCGATGCAATAATAGCCCATTTATCGAGTCCGCTGCCATTTCGCTCGAGGAATTATTTATTGTCGTGCCATAAGAGCGACGACGCTTTCAATACAATAGAGGAGAGCCGTTTTCGATCGGCGACTGTTTGGTTTAATAAAGTGGAAACTTCGGGAGAACACCGAGGGTGAGATAAGAACGCGGTGGCATGTATAAATAATTCATAAAAGAGAAGGAAGTTATTAACGAATCTCGCAACCGCAGCGGTACTGAGGCGACGGGTGTTCGAGTTCGCCTTGTGTTCACAATAGCAGTAAAAGTTCATCGTGCGGAGTGCCCGCGACCGCGAGGTCATTACAAACTTGCGACTAACATACTACTAGGCAAATAGTTAAATTCCGGATAGCTCACAAATTGCTATATACTTACGGGTATAACAGAAAGTTGAATGAAGATACCATCTTTATTAAGTTTATTAGTAGTCTCTGTTCAATTTCGCTTTCGCAGCCTTGTAATAGTGTTTAGCAACTTTAGTTCTGTGTTAGTATGCATTCCGGTCTCGCGGCCGTCCTCCCTGTGTACGCAACCACGAGCGTGAGCATTCTACGAGAGAGACAATAAATTGCGGTGTACGACCACGAACGCCGCCGCATTTAGGTCACCGCCTTATGCAGCCCATGAACAGTCCACACGAACAACGATTATCCTCGTACACTCTCCGTGCCTTTTCCAGCTCACTTACATTCGTAATTTATAACTTGAAAATTGAAATCGTAAATGTGAAATCTTTGATATAAGTTGTTTCATGTTGATACTGGGACTTTACATTTTTCTATTTCTATTTTCCGCGTGAAAATGTATTTGATAAATGTTCCTTTATAAACATGGTGTACATTTTACATTTGAACTATAGTAAAAATATCAATATTTAATTAAAATACTGACTTTATAAATTGCAGTACCTACCTATTTATACATTTACAAACATATTGCAAGTTTATACTTGATTTAATAAAGAGATTTTCTCTTGACAGTAGTCAATAGAGAAGAAAAATATAATGTTAACTAGATGGCCCGGCGAATAGAATAACCCATAAATATTTCAAGATCAGTTTAGCCATTCTCGAGTTTTAGCGAGACAAGCGAACAGCATTTCATTTATATACATATACTATTAAGATTATTTTAAAACTGCATGAAAATTGTTTAAATTACTTCAAGGAAATGTAAAAATCACACACACACTACTTTTTTAATGTAATATTTTACAAAAACTTTATGATTACTGAAAACTTGATTTTATTGAAATGGTGTCCGATACGATATAATATATACGATTTTAAATTGTACGTAATACATAAATATGTAAAGTAATATTTAATTTAGGTGAATCTCACATAGCAGTGTTACCAGGTAAAAAAATGGAACGTTACGGTTGGAAAGATACAGTCCCAGATTAAAAGCTCCACCGGCTAAACCACGTGAAAATCGTGCAAAAAGAAGAGTCACCCGCGGCATTAGCGGATGAGTGTCGGAGCCATTAGTGCGCCCCCCCGCAGCCCCACGCCTCACCCCCTCGCAGCCTCAAGCTCACCCCAAAACCCGACGTTCCTCTTTTATTTCTCGCGCGGGGATGAACTCCTTAATGACAAACCGTACTATATCTTTTGTGGAGAGCTCGCAAAAGTACGTATTTTGCGGTCCTTTTGTGTGCTCGCTTTTTATTTTCCGTTACCTACTCCCATAGACGTATACGAAGTGCAGATGGAACGAGGATTGTTCAAGTCGCAACGACAATAAGAAAAACTGTTTTAATCTGAATCCCTTTGTCGATATTTCGTGCTCAATGGGACGGTTCTCTGATTAAATTTCGACACTATTCGTAGAAATCGTTTCGTCGAATTTACGCTTCAGAAAACGAGAAATGTTGCGAATCATTCGAATATTGCTGTTCTTGAGGAAAACATAATATTTCTTATAAAGTATATTATATTCGAAGCGTTTAAAGTGCGTGAAGAATACGAAAGAGAGCTAATAGGTTAAATAAATATATGATGTGAAAATCTACTATGGTTGAGAAATTATGTAAATTTAAAATATATATTAACAGCTTTAAAAAATATATATAAAAAGATCATTACGGTACATATCTTATGATGAAATATGTTTACGTCAGTGGAGATATAAAGTTGAAAGATAACACGTTTCTTTCTAATTATGCGTAAGTTTCTTCGGAATGTTTTCCTGCATTCCCGAATCTATATCTAATCAGATAAAGCCTGAATAGTAAATCCATGTCTGCGTATATAAATTTATCTGTACATAAGCTTAAAACAAAAAAATAATCAGAATTATAGAGGCGTAGGCATATCAAAAATACAGTATCAGTTTACCGTATCAAAGATGAGTTACTAAAGGCAAAGGTCTTTTCGTTATAAATGAATATACATTTACAGACTGTGTATCCCAATTTAGTAGTAAATTTTCACAATAACCACGAGGTGGCGGGAGGCGCCGAATGAAAATGTAATTTGCGGTAATTCGGGTGCTTCGCGGTAGCGTGGATCCGCGTCGCGGTTTGTTCGCTTCCACGACCTCGTGTACGTTTGCAAAATACAAATTCATCCATCCATATGTTTATGTTTTATTTGGTATTTCAGAATCGAACTAAGTTTTGCTTTTTTTCAATCCCGTTGATCAACTACTCGTAAGTTGTACCACCGTATGGTGCAGAGCCCGTGTTTTTATAACTATATCTAACAAATATTAATTAAGCTCATCAAGTCATTTGTTCTTTACTGGAAAGTGTTATAATTCAACCTAGTACCTAATAAGAGATATTTAACGAAAGTGTCAAATAGCGTGTTCCGTTGTTAATAGAGAACTAAACTAATATAATAAGTCCTTGTCTGTTGCTTCAATGTTACATGCATATAAATCATTATTTTATATTAATATCTCAGAAATTGTTGAATGGTTTTCTATGCGTTATTTAATAACCCAACAGAATTTTAATTTTTTATATGGGGAGTACATTTGGTATTGCTTAAATGTAAAATAAATAATAAATTAGTTATTAGAAACATTTATTCATATACTATTCGAAGTAACTAGTTTTACCTAACGCTTATAATGATCAGTAACATAACATCTCACGACGATGTAAAATAAGTTGAAATAATAATGCAAACATGTTTAAACTAAAAGCGAATAAATTTATAAATAAAATGAAAATAAGATTTTGTAGCAAACAATCGATTATGTGGACCGGAATGAAAGTTCAATTTGTGGCGACGCGACGGGTTGCCGCGTTGCGCGCTACTGTGATACAATGCCAGTAGCTGTTTCTCTCCGTACATATTATTTACAAATAAGTCTGTTTGCTCTTACAGTAATTTAGTGTTTATTTTCCAATTGTAGTAAATATACATATGGCAAATGGAAAATCTAAAATTGAATAACTGTATGTTTTATAAGCAACTACAATTGTATTGTAGTTCCAGAGATCAAGGCCTTGTACAAATAAATAAAAAAAAACAAACAAACTCTTTAGCTTTATAATAATAGTACGATACAGATAAATACATTCATTTTACTTATTTATTTTAAATAGTGTAGACTGATTTATGCAAGAACCAATATTCTGGCCCATTTTTTTGTGAAATATTCAAAAATAATACAATCTAGCTTTATAATAATATAGACATGAAGTCTATTTTACACTTTAGACCATACAGTCTTAGCCAATCTTTTTAACCGCTCTGAACATAGATGTAATTTCGGGTTTGCGCATAATCTCGTCAAGAATTTAATATAAAATAAACTTAAAATAGGCATTTTTTATCCTTAAGTCGTCTATATGTTATGCATATAATATAATAGTTATTTATATCCAATTTTCTGTTTGCACAACGATACTCAGAGTCTTTAAAAAGTTAGGCGAGGTGTGTAAATTTCTATGTTCATAGATTTCGTAATAGTAAAAACTCGAAACGAATTTTATTTCACTATCCCCATTAGCAAGATAAATCATCTACTTAAATGGAACAGTAAAACAATTTCATGTTTACAACGGCTGACGTGAACCAATACAATAATACACTCAATTATGTTAATTCGCCCTCGATATTCCACTGTAAATCTGCGAATAAAATTAATGTGCATTTAAATGGAAAATACGTACAAAGCCAATAAATGCGAACGAGCGCCTCGGTAACGCGGCATCAATTTGTCATTTCGCTCGACCGTGTATACGTTATTGTTTATCGCGTTAATTTTATTTGTTGCTCTCCGGCCGGCTTATCGACTAATTATACATTATATTATTGAATTTTATCTGAAATCGGAGCGTGGAAACATTTCCTATGTGATTTCTGTTGAACACCGTTCTTCGCGGCTAGCGATTCAGTTCGAAATGTTTTATAGGCGACTTTATTTTAATAATGTTTATTTTATTCAAATATTTCGATTGGTGAATTTTAATTAGACATAATGTTTAATACCGCAATAATCTTATCGGTGTTACAAATGCGTGATAATACTAAGTCGTTATGTGACTTTGGAACTTTGACTGTAATTTATTATATGACTTTGTTTGGGTTGAAGTATAATTTATTTTTGACTAGATAACCCGGTGAACTTCGTATCACTTACATATATTTATGTCAAATGTTGTCAAAACTTAATACAAATTTTTAATTTCCATTATAAATGCAACATAATTATGGACTATATCAATTTATTTTTTGTATTTCAACAAAACAGACCGAAGAGATCGGACATCGTACTACAGCTACAAAACAGACAACATTCTGAACGCACCTTTAGATATTTGACAAACGGATGACATTTTTTTATTTCTAAAATGATAAAATACACCAAATGTTTCATTCATAGCTAGGAACGTTTTGTATTTGAAAATTAAATTGTTTTTTTTAGTATTCCCCTTTACTTATTATTTATGTCTCTCAACGTTTAAACCTTTCGTGAACTTCCAAAAATATAATTCAAAATCAACATTAGCCAAATCGGTCCAGCCATTCTCGAGTTTTAGCGAGACAAACGAACAGCAATTCATTTTTATATTTATATATAGATGTCAATTTATAATTTGTTTATATTAAACTTTTTTTTTGTTCTATAGACGGAGATAGCAAAAAGGCTGAACGCGATAATCGCCCAAATATTACCGTTCCTGTCACAGGAGCACCAACAGCAAGTCGCTTCGGCTGTAGAGAGAGCGAAGCAGGTTACCATGACTGAATTAAATGCTATCATTGGTGTAAGTATTTTAACATAAACCATATATTATTGTTTCGATTTTTAAATATGTTTCTTTAGTTTACACTAACAGAGTTGCAACTAGAGTCGAGAAGTCGCTACTACCACTCCCGTACATGACTGACTTTGATGATGTGCATAATTGTCAGGTGACCGTTTTTTCTGTTAAATATCTATATATGTACGTTTCTATGTTTAATTATCATAATACAAGGTATGCTTTGCTTAGATATATCATCATCCATAATTAAACAATTTTTATCTACATTATGATAGTTTGCGGTCTATATTTCTAGTCTGCAACATTCTATAACGACATATTGTGTATAATAAATTGTAATAATATAAGAATACTTTTGTAATATAAATATTGTACCGCATACCCTAAAATGTAAATGTAAATAACTGTTGTTGTTGTATAAATAAATTATTATATTAATATCCAAGTGTAAAATTGCATTTACATATTTATTTATTGTTAGTAAAACGGCTTCAATAAGAAGCTCCATTTTTCGCTAGTTGTATGTGCGCGATTTTCTTAGAAACTGTACGACCAATTTTTATAATAGCTACTTGGGTTATATGCGTGGGTACAGGTACAAAGTTACAGGTAGGCGTTACTGTATAAAATATTAAAGTAAATTTTTATGCATAGTGTAGTCGTTTAAAAAAAATCTTTTTTTAAATTAGCCACTTATATTCTGATATAAACTATAATGTGGTTATCGTCATAGTAAGTAGCAAAGCCTTAATCAGACGAATAATTTTAAAGGGCACTAAATTGTGATTATGAAATTCTGGAAGGCTCCAATTTTTCTAAAAACCACCCACTCAATACGCGAACGCGTTGAATCGTGTCTTTATAAAAAAATCCGTATTATTATAATCGACATATTTGAATTGCAAATTATTCGGAATTCATTTTACAGGTAAGCTCTGCGGCTAACTCAAAACGAGAGTTAAAGTTGAAACTCAAATGTTCACTTACTAAATACTTTAATATAATATAAAAATGATACATACAATTGGACGTTTCACGGTAATTTGCGCAATAAAAAACAACAACGGTTAAATGCTTTTAAATTTTTTTTTTCGATGCCTTAATAACTTTATACTTTTTCAGATGCTTTCAAAGCTAAAATATCAATTATGTTTTTATAAAAGTGTTTTTTTATGTCATTTTTATCGTCTATGAATAGTATTTCGAACGATTACTATTGGAATGTCACAACAATATAATTCTCGGTAAATTGATAGAAATACTGACAAAACTCAAAATAATAAGGAAAATGATGGTACAATTCTTATAAGCTTTAATAATAGTTTATGTAGTAGATACTTTTTAAAGTAAGTTTGATAAGAACACGATATTATAATAGATATCATAATATTTGATTTTGGTATACATTTAAAACCTATGTATAGGTTGTATCAGATATTTGTCAAGTATAAATAAATTATAGTTAAAAAAAAAAACTAAAAAACACTCCTTCAGAGATTATCAAACTAAGAAGTATAAAATAAATTCTTAGCATAAAAGAGTAAAATTACTGGTGAGAAAATTAATGTTACTATTATAAAAGCGTGGGGTGCTTTGTATGACATTATTAAACTAACTCTGCGTTTCGTTACCAATAGATCATGGTAGTTTTTTAGTTTTTTTTTTTAAACTATAATTTATTTTCGCTTTTTAGTTCGATTTACTTGACATGAGTGCCAAGTTTCATTCAAATCTGATCGCTTAAAGTTGGGCAAAATCGATGCTAAAGAGTCATTTACAACTATACAGGTGAAACTAATAAAAACGTGTTAGAAATATTTAGTTTTGATTCGGAATGTTTTCGAAAATTGTAAGATCGTGTCTTTAAGGTTTGTAATAAATAGTGTTACCTAATACCAATAAATGGTAATATTTATTAGCTGATTGTAATATTTATTTTAGTGAGACAATATCTTTTGGTTGTCGTGTCTATTTTATTTTCAAATTGTTTCTTAACCTCATGTACTTATAGTTTAAATAGTGAATATCAATCAATATCAATAGCTTTATTTATAAGCTATAAAGTGATAGACAAGGGGATAAGTATTTTGTTTAAAACAGGTTTTGACTAATCTATTTATTTTGACCAAAAATAATAATTGACTAAATCGAATATATCGAAACATTATAGTTGCATATTCATTATAATATAATTCGTAAGAAATATCTAATAATAGAATTATACAAAATAATCATAAAACTTTATTAAAAAGTTATTGTAAAACTAAATGTTACAAAAAGTGTAAAAATCAAGACAGAGTTAGCGCGTACAAAAAACTTTCCATCATCTAAATTCAGAAAATAAACGTATTTCGAAAAAACGTAATTCATTTCACAATTACGAATTAGATCTAATATATCTGAAGCGTAAACATTAAATTCCTCGGAATTAACGGATCTTATACAAAATTCTCAGCTTCAAGATTTATATCTCCAACGCGAAGATAATATTTCAGCGGCGAGCGATTTAGACAACACATGTCTTATTTGTACAGCATTGAATCGGTTGTAAATATGCGGTGGAATGTTTAGTAATGCAACCGAGGACTGAACTGCTGAGCGACTGTGTGCCGTGGCATCTGTCCAAACATTTCGCGACACTGCGTGACGCATATCATTGCTTAGCTGTTCGGTGATCGCACGAATATTAAATATTAGGAAGGCCTTGTCGTATAATTCTGTATTCAGTTATAAACAATATAAAAATCAAAATATTATTGTCCTGACATAATTTAAATTTCATAAACTAGTTCCAGGCACCCACGCACTGTCTAAAACATTTTGATGTAACAACACCTGTTTTAGAAATATGAATTATTAAACGTTGCCTTTTATACCTTCACGCTACAATTAATGTTGGTCTATTTGATGTTTATAATAAAACAAGTCGCTTAAAATGTTAATTAATTATAATATAGGAGCTTGAACATTCGTGTACGAAACGAGCTACAAGTCTTCGTGTAAAATAAGTTGATTTTCTAAAAACACGGCTTTCAACAGGTCGAAAGTTCGACGATCGTTAATTAAACGATCTAAGGCGCGCAAGACGAGTTGGCCGCGATCCAACAACGAACGGGCTATTGATAAAACTGCTACAAACTACAATCATTATAGAAAATAATTTTATTATTCCACGGTCTGGCACGTTCACCGCAAATTACAATGTTTCATAATTGGAAACATTCATTTGTCTCGTATTATATTGTACACTACTTTTTATAAACTCATCTAGCTCGATGTGTCAATGTAATAGTCGGCTAATGTTACGCGTATTTACCTACTTTAATTTGTTGAAATGGATGTTAACAACACCTCTCGTACTGTGAATTAGTGTCCGTCCTCTAAATTGTGGCTCTAAGTAATTTCACAACACTCTAATTATTGTTTTGTAGTCAGTAGTTGTCGTGAGGACTTCATTGCCATGTGCCGCTTCAATAGGCTCATTCGCGGCCCCGTGCCAACTCACCGGTGCGACCTATACTCGGGACGTGTTAACGTTCGGCATTCGGAATCCGTGAATAGGAGGTGTATTAAAATAAAACACTTTAAAGATAATGAGGTCGAAAATAAAGCGGTGGAAGTCATTCGTCGCTCGTCCGTCTGCAGTCGATAGTCTCGTGAATCGCGTGGCCGGTAACGTCGCGCGTTGGCGAGAAGCCAACTTGATCAAAGCTCTCATCGTAAAGACAACATTACCGTCTCACAATTCCGAAAGTTAAATGTCAGTTGAAACGAACAGTTAACGTGCGTGTACAATATTATCACGATTAAACGTCCGGAACTCTGTCGTAAGTTTAACCGCTAATTAAATGCTTCTCTATCTCGAACATTATTTACGGTGGATTCCATGATAATAACCGCGCTTAATTGACAGATTTCCCTCAGTGATATCGAACTGAATCATAAAAGAAGGTTTTATGAACTTCCGTCACACGACCGTATAAAAAAGAGCACGTGTTATGTAAATCATTACTTTATTCCACAACAAAATAACCTTTTTATTCGATGATTGCGATCGGAGAACAGCCGGAGGATAAAAGGGAATACCTTAAGATCCCAAAGTATTGGGAAGGTTCGTCGCCCTCTTATAAGATTTACCTACACAGGCGGATATAGGTTACCGAACAGCTTTCGAGACACCGGCGAAACGCAATATCGTCCTTCCCCCTATAAAACACTCTAATTTAAATAAAAAAGCGGCGCCACCTTCCGTGTGTCGGGCTTTTTTTTATTACGAACCTTTTTTTTTTATTTTCGGGTCAGCTAGGGATCAAAAGGGGTACTACTCCCCTGAGAGTGGCCGCCTACGCCACTCCGTTTGATTTGCGACGATTCTGCCGCGCGATTTGTGGAGAGGGAATACTCTTCAAATTTGTATATATTTAGCTGGTTATTAAAATCACTCGAGAGTTCGATTGTTCTTGTATTTGTTTTTAAAAAATATAATCGAAACCTTTTAATATATACAATTATAATGGCAGGGTAAAAAAAATACAGTGGTTTGATTTATAAATAATTTTTCCTGTTTGATAAATATACGACATGTCGTGAATAAAGAGAAGAAACCGGCAACGAAAGGATGTCACCATCGACGATATCGGCGGGTAAATCATTTCTCCTTCTTATTTTATTCCGCGTCGTCGATACCGAAGGGTGGCGCCGACCTCCGCGGGTAATAGCTTCCAGATACGAAACCTCCCCCTCAAGCTCACCTATACATGACACAAACGTTCACATTGAAACAATATTCACATAACTTCTACAGATCGATAAGTGTGTGATAGGGATGTGCCGTAACAATATTTTATAAAAAAAAAACCTGTAATATATTTTCAAATGAAGAAATCAACTACTTACAATGTCTATCCGCGTTGTTTGCTTTAAAAATCCTTAATTTGATTACTAAACACAATCAAAACATTATTATATTAAGATAACTTTTTAGTTATTGTAATTAACTATACTGATTACTATTATTTGTATGTACAGAGCACGTTATATATTTAAATTATGTGTTAAGTAGTACAAAATATCATATTTTATATTAATACCAAGGAAAAAATATTTCTTGTAATTTTCTGATGGCGAAAACTCACTACTACCTGATTTATGTAGTTTTTAATTATAAGTATAAGGTAAATAAAAACATACTTTTCCATATTATATTTCTATCTATCTAAATAGTTTCATGATAACTATATATACTTTATCCTTATTAAAATATGTTCAATTCATATGTGATTGTGATTTAAATGGTTCTTTTATGAAGACATAAGTAACAAGTCTTCCCCGTTTTGTAAAAACAAAAACGACCAATGTTAACACACTCACAAAATCTATCGCGTCAGTGCGGCGCGACACTCAAATACACATCAACCGGCAAACGATAAATCCACAACGATTTCCTAATTGAAAAGTCATCGTTGACATAAGCACGTGATATGAACAAGTATTTATTATATGTATATACTTTAAGCAACATTATATTATATCTCAAGAGATAGATTGACAAATACGGTCACGTGTAAACATAGCGTATCTGTTTTCTCGTCAATGGCTTTATAAACAAGCCAGCCGCGGTGACTTTTCTATATAGTTCATGTTGTCGCCCTCTTTTAAAAATTACGACGAGAATAAATCGGAATGGAACGGACCCGAGCGTGTTGGGTATACATGAATTTGTCATTTCTTCTTAGACACGTTGTCGGGTGGGTGATAAATATTGCATTGCACCATCCAGCGTTTCTTGCTGTTACCGCGGCCTCCACCTCGCACCCTTCAAAGCCGCATTAACTTTTCCCGTCTCTTAGTCGCTCCTTGTTTTTTTAATACGGCGAGTGAGTAGGAAACCGCTCTGTCGACACTTCCAATGAAATTATGTAATCTATTTTGCAAGACATCCGCCTCGGGATTTTTTTTTGCTATCGTCGCAATCCGGGCCTTTTTTTTCATTTGGAGTTAGTTATTTTGTTTTCTAAATTATCATTATTTTTTACTTTGTTTTTTATTAATTAAGGTCTCGTGATTGAAACTCGTCCATAATTTATTATTTTTAAAGTAGTAGTATTTTTAAAGAAGCTATTAAAGAAAAAATTATAATAAAGAAAATCGTTTGACAAACAGAAGAGAAGATGGTACCGAATGGGTTTTCTTTACCTATTTATACATAAACCAGATCAGCGGTTTTCAACCTTTGTTTCTCAACGACTCACTATCATACTGTTTACAAATTCGCGACACCCTTACATACTAACATGTAAATTTTTTGACAGTACTACAAATTGAACGAAACTGAGCCTTTATAAATCATGCGACACACTTGACAGCTGCTTGCAAAATACACCAATGTGTCCGCCGGGCTAGATAACCACTAGTTGTATATTAAATACTACATAGTCTATTGACAGTTATATTTTAATCCTTATTTACGAAAGTAAACATTAATGTTTGTACATTAAAGGACAATTTACATAGTTGTGTTATCGAAAATTTAATAACAGTGATCGTTGCCGCTACAAATAGTTTGTTTCATATTATTAATGTACGTCTCTGTATTTTGATATAATAATAATAATATGTGATTAGAAGCAATTAGGTTGAAAGTGTAACACGTGTTGGCATCGCGTGTCGAGCCACCCGAGGCTTGCCGCCTAATGGTGCGTGAGCCCTCCCTTCGCCCTCTAAGCCGAGAACTATAAACTACACCCTCCGGCTTATGTCGTTTTATACCAGACGCATTGCTTTGTGTATTCTAATGTAAATTGCCTTCAAACGTTTTCGATACAGCTATTGAAATAAGCTCATTTCATTTTTTATTTCATTTTTTATTTTATTAACAAGGTATTTTAAAAGTAATCTATTATTTGAATATATTATTTTATTGATATCTCTTTCCAGTTTTAGAATTAATAAGAAAAGTTTAGATGCTAATGTAAGCGTCGAATATATTTTAAATTATTAACATGTACCTTCGACTTTGTTTACGTGAGTTTGCTTTCGTTTTACGAATACAAAGTAATTGATATCGATGAAGAGTTTTTTTTTTTAAATTTATACTTCTATTGGCGCGTTAGGGAAAAATGATGAAAGAAAATTTTTACGATGCGCGCGCACACCGTCACGAAAAACCGACACCCTGAAGTTAGGTATAGTCAACATTTTATTCAAAAAAAGTATGTATGTATTAAATACCTTTTTGCTATTGTTAATGTCATTTTTTCTACCAACGTGGAATAAGGTGAAAGATAAAAATAAAAAAAAAAGATTTTTATCTTGTTATGCCAAAGAAGTATAAGTTGTAACGCGTGTACATAAGTACACATACAATTTTATTGTAATTTTTTTTTTATATTGTTTAATCGTTGGTATAAACTTTAATGATATTGAAGCATAGATCCTCTTTCAGTGATGTACGCTCTAGCGGATCATTTATGATTTTATATTATACCTATACAATAATAGATTTAAACATGACATTTTATTTTTATATTAAAATTGTCACTAATAAACTATACACGTTAAGACTGAGATGTGTTTAATGCACCGTCAAAATACACGTGGAAACAATTTACTTTAATAAAAAAAAATCATATGAAGGTAATCCACATGTAAACATACGTAATAGGTCTGACGTGTATATTTATTAGCCGGTGCGCTATCACGATTTTCACGTGCATTAAATAAGACGAAATTATTAGAAAATTATTTACACGCCATATACTCCCTAATCGACAGACAAGGATCTAAGGCAATTGTTCTATAATAGCTCCTAAATGAGCCCTCAACCGCAAACTAACTGATTCTTAATTATTTAATTACATTAACGTGGAACTTTCCTCCTCTCCCGATACTGAACTGCTATTAAAATCTAACTAATTGTAGGTTAAGCGAACATTACCCGAGCAGTTAACATTATTTACCATCTTATTACTTAAATGCTTCACTAATCAGAAATTGTTATTTAACGACTGTTACAATTTTTTTACTTATAAACTTAATGGAGTTTCTAAATTGCTTCTGGCGATCTTATTTTTAGTGCCAATGAACTTTAATAATGAATCGTTACAAAATACGTAGTTATATTGTTAAAATGACTATTCAGCTATTTTTGTTTTCGACGACTAGCGGTGACGACGCATGTTGAAACAACCAAATAATCGACATAGCAGTTTGTTATGATATTTTTCAATCGATTTGTAATGTAATTCTGTATAATAAATGTTTTTATATTATAAGGCGTAGGTAGGTACTGTAAATAACGTTAAATGAGAATATTTCTAAATTTTTCAAAAATGGGACCACTTTTTATTAAAGTATCAACACACAAATACCTATTTTAAAATTCTGCAGTTGACATATGCTATATTTATTTATAAATTGCGAAAATCCCCGGCGAATTGATGGTGGTAAATGTGCCGTGAAGACCCGAACGCGGTGAAGTATTTTTCAGTGACAAAAGGTTCGCTATCGTTTGTCTGGCGCTCATACAAATTCGACGGTACACACACGTCTACATTTACACATGATTTTATCAAGTAGAAATTCGAACTTTTACATAGCATCTACTTAATTTTATTTAGAAATTAAAACAGCTTTAAATGCTATTTTTAAAACATTCCAAAAAAGTAATTAACTGTGCCCTGTAGTCGCGATTAATTTCTTTCGCTCTTAGCGCCCAATAGCCCTTAGCACCACGCGGGCAGCCTACACTTTGTATGGTAATTGCTCCGCTCCTAATCATCGCAGCGTGATGTTACATAACTTGTAATCTTCCTGAATAATTACAGTATCCAATTAAAAAATATATTTTTTTAATTTAGTTCCAGAGCTTAACAAAATGTTCAAACAATTAAACTATCTATTGAGTTTTATATTATTATACTTATTATATTAGTGCTATTAGATGTCTTGTTCTTATGTCGACAATTTTAACTAAACGTAACTTTTTCTCTGCTATGTGTAATAAAACATCATATAATTACAATTTATAATTGATTTTTGAGTGCGCGATTCCTTTTGCAATAAGGAACGAAGAGATAAATCGTTTAAATACCATAATGTCGCATTTAAAATTCATATAAAAAGTAATCTCTTTGCCTCCCCTTGTTTGAGACAAAGGTTAATCAAACTTGAAATCTGTCGATAATATAAACACCGAAGTTCACCACCGACAGAGATAAATAGATAAGCATAAGAGACAGAAATATTATTTAACCGAATGAGTTTTGATCCCGTATAGATATAAAATATAGACGATATTTAATCACGTTTAAATATGTGCGATAGAAAAAAAAACGTTGAACATTG
The DNA here is from genome assembly GCA_035772565.1 of Antheraea assamensis. Lineage (NCBI taxonomy): Eukaryota > Metazoa > Arthropoda > Insecta > Lepidoptera > Saturniidae > Antheraea > Antheraea assamensis. The sequence goes on along the minus strand of JAQQSE010000095.1, from coordinate 3,116,792 downwards.
CGGCGCTTTATTGTCATTCATAACAGGAGAGTGGGAGAGCCTGGAGGGTGCGAGGGTAAGGGTGAGAGCCGTGTCGGAACCGTGCGGATAGCGATAGCTTGGATCACGACGCCGCAGAGTAACGAGGGTGAACTTAATACTTTTAGATATGTTTTTAGACAATGATGTACTCTGCCATTTGTAGGGTTGACAATAACACTTACGTGAACAAATCGTCGTTGCTACCACTGGGAACTGAATTAATAGGCATAATTAGTCACTGGCGTCGATTTTATGTATTTGTATATACCATATATTAATTGAACCATATAAAGAGGTAATCAAGGATTATATTCTATAAGATTTTAAGATGAAGTATTATATTTTTGAAATAGGAGACCAATGACTTAATTGTTATTGTTTATTACCTATATATTACGTGGTATATAAAAAAACACTAACATCCACCAAAAACTATGTACGCAATAATTACAATTTAAAAATGTATGTTACTAAAATACACTAAACTCTTTTAGTAAAAGAGTTTTCAGAATCGGATCACTAAGAACGTGGTGAAACATATAGCTTAATGTTACGTTAGGGGCAGATATTCACGTCAAGGCGGCTGCTAGATGATATATAAATTTGTCTATTAGCGTATAATATTACGGTGTGGTTAAAAATATAATTATGTCAGTGCCCTTTAAAAAATTACGAGGTCGGCAGTCACCTAGTATGTAATGAAGTCATCTTAAAATAAACGTATTCGGAATAATAACGACCGCTTCACTTTTTAAATGAACTACAATAAATTAAATAATATCAAAAAGACAAAAACATCTAAACATGAATTATACAAATTAAAATTTTCATTTTGTACAAAAAAGCACTCACTGCTAAGTGGCGCTCGCCACCTTTTGATACACAATAAATCACGACCGTGAGCGGCCAATAAAAAATATGTTCCACCCTCGGCGAAAATCCAATTAATTTTCGGCAGCTAAAAAAAGAACGCGCTCGTCCGAGCGGGAAAAACTCGTCGAGGCAACGCAACGCAAGCGATAAGCTGTAGCGAGGGGAGCGTTGCGAGGGCGTGACGAAATATACCGGATGGCAAGTCGACCCCTCGGCTTATAATAATAACGTTACGAGACGAGATACGAACGGGAAATACGGGAAAAGTGGAAAAAAGGGGAATAATGGACAAGGAGTAATCAATTTCGCTCAGTCGCCGCTGCCACCAGCAAAGCTCTCATTTAAAATTTAAAATAACGTAGAGCGCTTGAACCCCGCGGGCGCAGGGGACTTTTTAATTTGGCTCCGCTTCGGTTTAAAAATGTACGGAACTGTGCGGTGACACATCAATCCACTTTGAACGTCGCTCTTGAAACTAAAACCCATTGCTTTATTTACAAAATTGTATACATTTTAAATAACTATTCAGTTCACTCCAAAATAGAAAAATAACATCAGGCATAAGTAAAATTGTTTTTTATTTTCAATATTATATTTATTACAGCAACAAAGGCCAGACCTGCCGCGGTTGCTACAACAAATGCACGCAGCTCATCTTCCTACACATGGGGCGCCGCCGTTACCTCTTCTGGGTCAGGGAACTCTGCCACCAGCTGGTCTCCTAGGCCTCGGCGTGCCTCATCATCCACTTTCAGTACTCGCTAAACCTCCAGATCTTCATCGAACAGACGATAAGGGAAACGGTACGTAAATTTTATTATAACCCGCTTCAAATAAAAATTTTTGATTGATGAAGGCGTCACTTCGCGGACTCTAAATTTCAAGGAAAATTGTTAATGTAGTCCAACATAGAGGACGGCGCCCCAACGATTTGATACAAGTATAAATATTTTAAAGTTTATTCTGATATTATGTATATATATATATATATACATGTTGTTTGCCGTTTGCCACTGGGGACTATTAGTGCCACCCCGTCCCACCCCGCGTTGCTGCTGTCGTCCGCACCGCGGCAGAAGTCTCCGATCCCACTTCTGATTCAATATTTACCTGCTCTGAGAGCCTTTTGAACTCACTGTTTGCGTGTTTTCGGATCGCTGACGGCTTCGGCTCACTCGATATTGCTTTCGGAGTATGAATAAGTCAATTCCCGGAATTTATGCCTGTATGTATATCAAGCATACGTTTTATATGAGACGTGTAAACAAAACAATGTAGAACAGATCTGGGAAAACATGTTGAATACATTATTAAACAATTCGAACTAATATAGATTTATAAACGCTTTTTAGGATATCTTTAAGGATTAATATTCATACAAAACAAAGGTTAGGATATTCAGTTGGACGGTGGCGCGGTAATCCGGACGCGACGCGGGGACGAGCGCGCCACAAATGAAAATGTAACACTGAAATGGATTTGGAAGCCGCCCGTCGCTCCGGTTAATTACAAAAGCAAGCGGTAATCTGCGCTCCGGGATGTTCCGGCTTAGCGTCCCCCTGCCACCCCGGGCCCCGCTCCGCCCGCCACTTCCCCGGCTAATTTGTGCCATTATCGGTGTACTGATGTAAGAGTTACCGAGCAGATGGCCCCCTCCTCCTTTACCCCCTCACCTGACCCGCGCTCAATTAATTATTACTTGCCGGTGTGAGCGTCGCGTGTTTTACTCAATTAGTAACGTAATTTTGCGGGTGACTTGAGAGTGTGCGGTCGCGGGACGGCACACAAGACGCGTTTTAGCACTCGCTCAGTTACATTCGCAGGGCATATTTAAATTATCGAACACGATACTTTTATTGAATAACAATATAATACTGTTTATTACTTTTATATTATAGCATATAGTATTAATTATTCAAATAACACTTAATTTTTTCTACTCAACTCCATCAAATAGACTATAAAATATCACAAGTTGGTTGTCATATGTTTATTCTCAGTGAACGTTTTGTGTCGATCCAAATTTGATTAATATTCTTCAAACCGTTTTAATATTAAAATTTTAGTTTACAAAGTGATTGATACAACAATTGAATTATTATATACCTAAAGTAATTAAATTATAATCAAACTTTCTGAGTTTATAGAGATACTTATAGTTAATCAGATTAACTAGTATAAAATAACTGGTAATATAACATAGCTATTATTAATAGTAATCTGAAAAAGTAACGTACAATGTTAATTATCTCGTAACGACGTGATTGCAATTGTTTCGAACCGATTTCAATGTGTTGAGAGCATTCATGCATAGCACGTGTAATATAGCTGAATAGCCAGCCGGCCAATAATTGAGGTTATTGCATTTAAATTAATTGTGGCAATGCATGCAGTGTTAATACGCCGTCTGTTAACCTCTATGTATTAGGTACTGTATATGTTTACGAAGATACTCTAGAGATGAGATATATTAATAATATTATCGATTTCATATCAATATAATTTATATGTAATGGGAAAGTGGTATAATACACAAACTATACAATTACAGATACCCCACCGTCATAATTTTATGCCTTAAAAAATAACAGATTTTTTTTTCTTTATGTATGATCTCAAATAAGCTAATGTGGGGTGCTAATTTAGTGCTGGGAATTCGCAAACTAGCAATAACTTTTTTCTGAGGGAACTACATTCCAGTTCTCAGCTTATAGAAAGTCAATAGTTAAATACCCAGTTAACAACAGATACATTATTATTTTTACTATCATTGGCTATATAAGAAAAACTTAATAACGGTTTCCCGCGTTACTTGGACCAAATGTATAAACATAAAAATAATAAAGTGCAATTGAATGTTGACATTAACCACAATATATACGTGCATGTTAATTACAAATATAATAAAAGAACTTTTGTGAAATAACAGCACTGAACAACAAAACAAAGTAATGTTTGGCTATTCAGTAGGACAAAGTAACAGTTATATGTCACAGGACGAATTCGCGTGGGATGGCGTGACACGACGACGTCCTCTGTATTATTCATTGGCCACTTTACACTCTGTCTCGACTTTCGACGAGCTGCGGCTTTCCTACGTCTATACCTAACCGGATCTGTCGTTCATGAGTTACCAAGTTCTTAATGGAATGTTCAATTACATAACTATTTCAGAATGATATAATGAAAGTAGTAATTATTTTATTTTCACAGGTGATTTGTTAATAGAGCTATTCAATTTCCTATCTACTTGTCTGGATTCATATTCATTTCGTTGCTCTGGTTTAAATTAACTTCTTTGTAAAGTAACATTTCTTCGATAAAAATGAATCCATTGTATTACGCAGGAACTAAGTCACTCTATAAGTAGTCTTTTATTTTATTTCTACAAGACATGTATTATACAAAATTGTTAATATTTAATTATAGTGAATCAAATTTCCATCTAATCTATGCAATTAAATAAGATTTTCGCGCTATTATAATCTGGTTTGATTTTTTTTTTTTCAACTTTTACAGACTACCCACTCACACTGTGGAGTGATATCACATGACGAATTATAATCCGACATCCTCCCAGCTTGTCTGGTTACACTGAATTGTAAATCCTACTGAGTAACGATTTATGTTTTTTTATAAAAAGAAAAAATATATATGTATAACAGGAATTCTAAGCATGTTTGTTCACTCTCTATACTGCGCTACGCTCTCTATACTGTCCTATGAACGAAAATGTACACCAAACCACCAAGTTAACTCATATATGAAATCTGCTAGAATCTAGATTGACTACTGGCGACCCATCTCCTGTATGTAGGCGACTGGTGACAACCTATGTTGCTAAAAATATACTTGATATATACTAGATGATACCTGCTTACTTCGGAATGCGCGTCTTATATTTGTATTGGCGTTTAAAAAATATACAAAAATAAATCGAAAGAAAATAATCCTAAAATCATCCACGAAAAAAAAGACATATATATATATATACATAGTTCCACAAAGCCATGATGAAATCTAAGAAGCATCTATATATGTAGAGTTTGATATTATTATGTTTATCTTTAACTATTAAATAAAGAAACAATTCATAAATAAACTTTCGGTACGAATGTTGTGTAGTGATGATGTATGATGGCCCAGTTGTTTCATATTCTAGAATAGAACCCTATTCCCATTAAAACTGTGACAACAACATAAAATATCACAGATTCACAATAAATGTTAACTTTATTTAATTTTGTTTCAGGAATCAGTTCAGCGGAGGAGCGACATGTGAGTACAGTAAAATTTTTACGAAACTCTCTAGGGTTGTTAAAATTCCAATGCGAAAAAATTTGCTTTGAAAAATTCCACAACAAGCGTACCTACCTACCGCCTTTTCCATTTGGAAATATGAACGTGAACGCCGAGAGGAGTGTTTCGCTCGAACACGTTGATTTCATAACACGGTCCTGACTAAAACAAGTGGGTGGTGCAAGTGGCGCACCCCTCACGCTAGGGTGTTCAGATTTCTTTTATTTACGTTGCTCTTCTATCAATACATTAGGTATTGTTTGTTAGATTAGATATTTTATAAACAAACATAGCTACACTACCGATTTTTAACATATATAGCTTACTTAAAAAATATATCGCATCATATTTTCTCTAAATACATAAATTATTACACTTACAATTATTTATGTTATATATTAATTTATTACTTTACAATAATATTAATAAATTCAAAAATAAATAGATTTGTACTGATTAATACCGATACTAACAAAGTCTTTATTTCTACTAGAAACAATTTACTTTTGAACCGTGTCCCCGTGAAAAGAAAACAAATGTATAATAAGAAACAAATTACAATAAAGAAACAATAAACTGGTGTAAACCCTAACATGAAGTGTGCTCGCGACCGAGTGCGTCGTTTGCGAGGTGTTGCGAATGTCGGCTATCGTGCTACCGTGGAGCAAGGCACGGTGCGATGGGGGTGAGGGCGGGGGTGGCTCGACGGCTCAGACCACCCTTGTTGTGCTCCGTTGATCGTAGCGGCGCGGCGCGGTGTACCGCACAGATGTGCCTCCGCCGTCGCTCTCCTGAAATGCATACGAATCGATACCATTCCCCCCGACCCGCTTTGTACCATTGTCTTTGTTACTAACCTACATCTCGCTCATCAATTGTCAAGTTTGATACTTTTCCACAATAACAATAGTATCGTAGAACTTTACTAAACTTGTTTACGTGTATCTTCTAGATAAATTGTGTATTCTATCAACCACAAGTGTCACAAGCATTTATAAAAATATATTTAGGCTTTTTTACGTTGGCTTTGATAATATTATTGTCGTATAATAATTAAAACTAAACATTGGTCCTTTGTTTATAGAGAAAATTAGACTTTAGTTACCCATGCTCATTAAAAATTAATTACCTTAAGAGTGGAATATTTACAAATTCATTATGAAGGTAAGAAAGTTTATAAGTTGTGGAAGGTTCGTGAAGAGTTTATCTTGTAGTGTGACCCCAATACGGTGCGGTGAGCGGTGATGTTAGGAGTCGTTGCACGGAGTTGTCGATCTGTGCAAACACGCGGCGAGGCGAGCTGAGTAATGTACGGACGCGCCTTACAATTTAAAGTCAGGGAGTTGAGATAGGGTTGTCATTTGCATTGATCGTACACATCTTAATCTGAATTAATTTAGACAGCGATTATAAATCAGTTTATGTTAAAAAGAAATTAATTCGACAGTAAATAACTTTCACTTATGTTCGTAACATTTATGCAAAAGCTTATTCTCTCTGTAACTTATATCTCGGCTTCCTTTAAAATGATGTATACAATTTTTATGTTTCTTTGTGATCTTATATGATAGACTCTACAAATACTTGAAAAATGTATATGATTGAGATTTATTGCACGCAAAGCTTCTAGATTATTGTGTAAATATCTAAATGATTATAACATTTTAGGTCATTTCTGATAACCCTAGAGGGGGTGTGAGGTGGTGCATAGTGCACTCAGCACAGTAATAAAGTTTACACAAACCGTCGTCTCGGCTAGGGCGCGTCAGGTTACACTCGCTTCTTCTCTCACCTCAGCCGTTTTATCCGAACAAATGTTTTTACTCACAATAACGAAAGTGCTACACAGTTGCAACAGTCTTTGTTTATTTGCAAACATAGCGTTGTATATTTGATTTTCTGATAAATCAGTCTGCTGTTTGTTATAGAATGTAATGAAATATTTTAACATTGTTCAAACATTGAATTTGTATTTATCGTACGAAATAGATTGTATTTTGAAATGTTATAACAACATTAAATTGTTAACGTGTCGATATTCAATGTATTTTATGACATATATTGGAAGTTTTATGAGGTTTTCAACTATCGTGGGACACGTAATATAATATACTAGGAGTAGTTACTCAAACTATTTTCTATAATGACTTATGCTGCAAAATAAACAGGGGTTAATACGTTGTACGTGTTAGTACACACTTGTATATTGTTTTTGTAATTGACAAATTAAAACCGTTTCATTTACCAGTTACCACGAAATGAAACTATACGATCAGCTATAAAACGGTAACCGCCATATTCAACAGATATTTTACTAAGACCCATTTCAACGTTACTTAATTTCTAGAAAGCTGTTTAAAATCCCGCAAAATAACCGAGTTTACGACTGCCAATTTACACTGCCGCGAAATTGAGCAGCGGCTCTGAGCCTAACAGAGCGAGCCCTTCCACAATCTCATTTGTGTAACATAATAACTGCGGATTTATTTCTGCCGCCCGCTCATTCGCTCTCAAATCGCGCCTAATATTCAATTTGGGCGCCCGAACCACACAAAAACTGCTCGGGAGCCGGTTCATTACGCCGCGCATCTCGCCTCTTCATCCTCCTTACCTTATCTAAGCCGGTCTGAATAACACACCCTGTCGCCCCACCCCTGCCTCCTCCCGGCGCCCTCACCACCTCAAGTGGAAAACTCACAGGGCGAGGGCCGTTCAACCTTGTTTAGCATTCTCCTCGACTTCTTTATTTAATAGATGCCAAAAAAAACTCCAGTCGGAATAAATTTGCGTTTGTACTTCGATATGCTCGGTGGGGTTGTTGCGTTTTTAAAGGTGCGTCTTTAATTAAGGTGGAAGCGGAGTGTGTAAACACGAGTTATGTTCATGGAGGCGAGCTACGAGCACTTTATTAAACGGTTAAAAGGGAAACTGGTGTGCGGTGTCGGTGGTAGCGTCATGCTAGTGTCGATCGCGGTGGCAACCCTAGCGAGGTGTGTTTACTCGCAATGTACAACAAACAACGTTCGGTCGCGTTCTCGCTCACGACAGCCCTAACAATTTATAGCCCGAGACTTTTCTTAATTGGAAAGAATGGCCACTTGTAATTATTAAGACGCCCTAAAGTGAAACAGATTGCGCGGTAGCCGTCTCCTTTGCTACTTTATTTTCTGTTTTAACGTTTCATGAAATGTTACTTGTAAATTTATGTCGGCATTTGTGTTTTTTTTAAAGAAAGATAATGTAACTCAATTTCAGTTAACAGAGTAACGAATATAACTGAAATTTATCTCTTGATCATATGTTTATATTCTTATACGTGTAACGGATTCGAACTATCACCTATTTTAGTAAATTATGTATATTATGAAGAATATAAATGAAACTCATACATGTTACAATAGATGTATACGATAGATATATATACAATAGATACGACTTTAACTATAGTCCGCGACTTCACCCACGTTCAATTACAGAATAAAACGAAATATCGTCTAGTGCCACCTAGTGATAACATACAATTAAAACCTAACCTCCTCCATGAAAAAAAACTTATGCCCTTTTTCATGCCGATCAGTGAAATTGTTATTGGAGTTTATTCGTCACAGATATAACAGTATCAATATATAAATATTAAGTGATATATTAATATTCAAAGTCATAAAATATATACGAAACGTTATTATACATGTGGAATTAATACTTTGATGCCACGATAACATCTGAAATAGTCGAGTCGAAGAGCAAAAACCACAAGCTATAATTTATTCGAATCAACTCCGCTATCTCTGCCAATCGAATTCAACTAATGCGTGGCTAGACATCGAACTAAACCATCTAATGTCTGAGCTAACTCAAATAGATATTGATCTGAGCATCGGCGTAGCGCCCGGGGCTAAATACCCAGCCTGTCGTCTGATGCCTGACACCTAACTGCAATGTTGTATCGGTTCTCTATAATTAATGTTAGAGATATATTTACTTTCCAACATCTCAATAAACTACACACTGCTGAGTTTCCTATTTCTTTAAATATGTATATATAATTTTGTAAAATTAATCACACTCGTTTTCGCGACAAATAATTATATATTTACTTAGTTTTCTGTTTTATTGCTGCTTTAGTTCATTTTTATTATAGCAACACCAACACGCCCGATGACCACAGAGTTAGTAATAAGAATATTCGTCCAATAGGACAGATGAAGAGATTAATCCATACTGCCAATTCGGTAGTAAGTATCTTCTAATAATTTCAATGTTCTAACAAGATGGTGGCTCCCTTGTTAGAACTTTTCACGGTGCTTTCTGTGCCAATCTCAAGAGTTCATGCTCCGTTATAGTGTTTCCCATCCCCTTCAGTTGTGTACAATAACAGAACTATATTATGTAAAACAACTCCAACATTACAAAATATAGAGTGAAAATAGCACAACATTATTTATAAAATATACAATCCACTATAATGACAGACTAAAATCCCGCCAAAAACCTTTGACCACAGAGTAGTCTGACAGCAATAAAATCCCAATCGGAAACACGTAATTCTATCATTTAAAAGTGGATAAAATAAACACGTATCATTCAAATCTTGTAGGATACTGAAATAATGGAAAGAAAAAAGTATTACTTCCGGCTGAGTGTAAGCTAAGCGCGCAAGTTATTACATTGGCTAAGCCCCTGTTTAAACAGCACAGTTTGATGCAACATATCGAATGTTACGATAGTGTAGTTAATCTGGTAGGTACGACTCCCTCCTCCCGTTCCTTGATAGGAATAACATGCAGATTACGTCGACGTTGCATCCACATTATTCCAGCCGGATTACCCGTCTCGTCATGCAGTCAGAGGCTGTGTGTACCTCCCTGGAATTTATAATACCCCTTCAGGGAATTAATCACGGTTCATACTGAACAGCGTTTATGTGTGCATCAATATAATGTTTGATATAAATGTATTATAACTAGAAATATTTTAAATGCGAAATTTCTCACAAACATAATTATGTTTGTTCGAATGTTTCTCCTTCAATTACGCTGAAAAATATTGACGAACCTTAATGAAATATGACATAGAAATTAGAAGAAGTAGAAGAGAAGAGTTTTTATTAGGAAACTAACTTTTGCTAGCATTGATGTAGACTTGTTCTAACGCTCGGGAATAGTAATTTTTTTCTGGTTGAAAGGTATTAATTAGTAATTGATTACTAAATATTAATTTAAATATTGACAAAGATCGAATTGATTCACGGAGTGCATCATCAAAAGAGTTATAATCGATTGTATAATTAAATTTTAATTAAAAAAAAATACATTTATACAGATATTTACAATTTTACCGACACACCAGACAAGTTGCAACGTAATCAATTCGTGCGAAATGACTGAAAACAATAATTTATGAAAGTTTAACTTTTTATAATTATAAATTAGCAGGTGCTTTATTTACAGTTCTTTTACTAATATTTATGTAGTGTCTATGATTGTCGTTGCTTGCCGCTTAATTTTCAATTGGAAGTCTTAAGTAACAAATGACCAGTAACTAGGTTATAGTTTCATTACAGTATCTTCTTATTTATTACACCGAAAACTGATGTTCATTCTAATATATAAATCTACAACTATGTCTTGTACTTTACAATTAATAAGCGTTACCATTTAGACCGTGTATATTGTCTGTGGGTTCAATCCTATATAACTAATCCCTGGTACCAAAGAGAATAAACTAAAAATTACAAAATTCTAATATAAATGGCATACTTCAACTTGTATAAATACTTACCATTAAGTATAAGATCGAACCATATAAAAATCGCTTACATCGCTAATACTTTTATATAAGTACATAATTTTAATAAGCCATTAAATATATAGTTAGTTCTTAATAAATAAATAAAAGTATAATTAAACAATACGAAAATCAAGTTATAAGGTAAACAGTAGATAATTTCGTTGCATATTCCAAGGTGAGTAATAAAAAACATAGTACATTCGTAATCATGAATAAAAATGTTAATTTTATGCGCGCCTCCTGTACCACCTTCCTTGTTATTTAAATCCGTGACACGAAGCGCAGAGAATAAGGATATTATTATTGAATGTACTTACGTACTTAAATATGAAAAAATATAATAAATTATTGGAATACATTAAAACGAAGCTTGTTGTTGACAATCTTTATTACCTTATATAGACAGATGCGACATTTATCGAATTTTATAATAAACGTTCATAACAAGAATTATGTCGATTATGTCTTCATAATTATTATATTTTTGCCGTGATATAACACTATTTTTTTTAGTTACAAAATTACGATTCAGTAAATTTATAATCGCAACGTGAAAAAATATCATTGAAATTTAAGGTTTATTTCTTATATTCTTTTTAATTAAAGTTAATATAAATCATTGTCGATACAAGTTATTCTTGTTATATATAGGAATAACGTATCAAGTGTAAAACAGTACTATAAAAATAATTTGTATAACCAACCCTAAGTAAAGTTCTGTCCTTTTAACTAATTCATCTCCTCGTCAACGACGTGACGATCGAATTTAATTTTTTTTCGCCTAGATGGTTGTTAGCTATATCGTGGGATCCGCTAGGTGGTACTGTTGTCGAGACCGTTTTTCTTTCTTATTTTTATATAATTTATTTCCCATTAAAAAAAACATAATTCCAAAATTTCGGCTTCTCAGTATTCTTTAATTCGGTTTTGTTTATTTTCATGATTTATTAAAGCCTGTGATAACACCTACCTACGGACTCTTTTTTTGTATTATATTTTCGAATCATAATTATATAATACTAGCAGGCCCATCGGACGTTTCCTGCCCTGATAATAAAGAATATATATATGTGCATGAAATGCTTAAGGTAAATAATGTGTTTTATTTAATAAGGATTAATACTGTATCCCTCTAAATAGCCTCATTACCTTTTTACCTCATTGTATGTGACCATGTTTTTAGAAGATAGATGGGTACAGTAAGCTATCCTTAAAAGATAGATATATGCCTTCGCAGACTTTTTTTGTAGATTTATAAAAGAGAAATAACTCACTATGCATGGTTTTAATATATTTCAAAAGATGACAACACTTCCAACAGTTATCGTTATATTACAACCAATTTACACAAACCCTTGACAAATTATATGCTTAAACCTTCCTCGTGTATTAGTCTATCTATTGGTGAAGACCGCATTACAATCCGTTCAGTAATTTTCGAGTTTATCCCGAATATACAGACAGACAGACGTGGCGGACGACTTTATTTTGTAATATGTAGTGATTTACGTTAAAACCAATATCAATTAAAAAAATATATAAAAATTATGACGTAAGACTATCATGAAAAGGTCGGAAATAATAAACAAAAAAAACACTTATAGTATGCATTGAATGAAATTTAACTGTGATTTTACTAAACCAAATACTCTTTTAAAATATCTTCCTCGAGCCCGTTGCTGTGCGGGTATATAATTTAATTAATTTAAGTGTTAAATTACAATGCGCTGTAATTATCTGTAACCATTTTCGAATGTAACTATAACGTGAATGTGTCCTGGTGGCAGACGTAATTAAATTACTGCACGCTAAATTATGAATATCTGAATGTTTTATTGTTATTGTGATTACAATCGTGAGTCAAAGATTCATTGTTTCGATACAGTCGAGAACGTACTGCCAGCCGAACCGTGCACCGCCCCCGCGCCTCCGCGTCCCTCCCCGTAACGAATAACCACCGCTCACGCTTCCACAGATACAATAATGCAAATGAAATATTCAAAACGCATTCAACACGATATCGCGAATCGAAAATATTGTATGCACCGAGGGTCGCAATAACAACACCAAATTCCTACGCTCGAATATATTCGATTTTTACACATAAATTTAAAAAATTTTAGGTTTCAAAATTTCCCATTGGATGTTTTTACTAAAGTGAGTCTTATAGAAAGCAACTGATGTTTACAAAATCTAACAACTCTATCTACTCTGTGGGGTTCACAGATTAATATTTACTGTGGAATTACGGTGGAAATTCGACTTTAATCCATTTTTCAAGTTCCAATGTTAAGGAGAAAAAAAATGTTTCTAAATATTTTATTAGTAAACACTAAAGCTCGTCAATATGAACTAAATAAAAAAAATCTATAACGAAAATCGGTTGATAAATAGAGGAGGAAGTTGTAATTAACTGTCTTGTCTCTGCCTATTTATATATAGACTAACTTTTGCTCGCGACATCGCTTGTGTTATCTACATTTAACGTGTTCCTCGAGAACAGTACATTTTTTTAGACGAAAGATACCTTATATCATTGTCTGTACTCATGACATTGTCTATGCAAAATTTCGTATGAACATAGTTCAGTAATTAAGGTATAAAAGCGTAACAAACAAACAACTTCACATTTGTCTTATTATATTATATGTAGCACAGCATAGTAACGCCTGTATCTTATGGTAAGCGCATTGCAATCTCAACCTACAAATAGTGATCAATAAATTTTCGACGTAGACAGGATTTAAGTTGTAGATGTTGTCCAGATTTAACAGCCGACGATACATATGCTTTACCTATTGTAGATATGTATCAAATGATTATTCACACGTGTCATAAACAGTACATGGATGTCATAACCGCAGAGCTGACGAGCCTGCATGCCCGGCTCCGTTCTAAACTGACCGTACATACTGGTGTGTTGCGGTCGCAGTATAGGTTCGCACGCTGGCCTTTAAAGCGATGTGTGTGGCCTCCCCGCATACACCGCTGCCATTCACACACCCTACATTTATTGCACATCTTTATATCACATTTTACGATACGTTATAACCGCTAACAACTAATTGCATCGTAGCGCCGCAATATAACATTTATAGGTGTCTAACGTCGTGTGTTAATTGGGACTAAATCGCCGCTCGTTCATTTGCACGGATATTTCGAATGAAATTAAATTGCGATTTCTGAGCAAAAAAACTTAGTGGTTAGTTAATTGAAACCGCTGCATGTAATTAACAGGTAGGTGGGTGCGATAGCTCGCGGCAGTAAGCACGTCTTCATAATTCATCTCAATTAGTCGCCAGCGTAATGAGAGGAAGGGCGGGAGCAGACGCCCCGCGTACACTGTATGTTAACAAATATATTTTTAGACATCATTAAATTTATGCTTATACGAGGTTTTACCTCCGGCTTCGCTCGCTCTGAGGTATATTTGACGTACTTCGAGAACAGTATATTTTTACTGTATGAAAGGTGCCCCCTATGCCTATATAATTTTATGATGGTCTTCCTTTATAATATAAATAAGGATTAAAGCACGTATATATAATGTACGTAGTATACTAGAGAAGGAAACATAGAAATAAAACGATGAATAAAATAAACTGTATACATAATATTTATTTATATCTTAATATGACATACTAACATTTCAGATAAAAAATATGTTTAGGCATTGCTGTTCTCAACGGTTATTTACATATAAATGTATGTAATATTTGGTAGACATGTTCAGTGAGCGATAAACGCCAAACACAAGGGGTACAAAGACTTACGTTACAATTTACATACATATGCGGCTGAGACATGTAACTCGGCGGTTATCGAGCGTCGTGTTTAACAATGCGGGCAGTGTGCCGCATGCATGCCGGTGCTGTGTGGTGAGTGCCACATTTGCACCGGTTATCCTGTATAGCTAGTTGCGACACGCGTCCACTAACTAACTACACACAACCCACTCCGGCATCAGGCATGGCATCTGCACACTTCTATGCATAGCACGTCGGCTCTCGTTCCCTTCGTGCTTATCAGACATTTACATACGCTTCGCTCGTTGCCGTATACGAGCATCGAAAATGTTTCATGAATAAATTTGTAATCCAATTTGCTCGTTAACTTCCAACTCCACAAACATCCATGTTTCCTTTCATAAAAATAAATATACTAAACACCAGAGCTGAATTAAATCAAATAATGTTTCGTACGCTCGGAGCGATTAATCACAAAAAGTACGCGGGTCGCAGCCCTTTTTCGAGTTTCCTCGTTACGGCCTAAGACGAGAATCATTAGGAATTAAATTTCCCCTTTCATTAGTCCCTCAACCCTCGTATAATTCCGGACGCGGAGCAATAACAATATAAATCCCCCGTCGCGTCGAGCGGGGGATTACGGCTTGTCTCGACCCTAATTTAGGGCTGCCCCCGCCCCGGATTAACGAAGTGGCGGAATCCGCTAGGGTTGTCGCTTCGCATAAACTTGTTACGTGTTTAATGTTTTATTGACGGCTAGCGAGGGGGTATTCTCACTTTAAACAACCCAATGCTAGCCCCGATTTTAGCAAGTATGACATTCATGTCACGTTTTCAAAAATAAATACAATTAATGTTGAAGTTATTTTCATTTCATAATTCTCATAAGTATTCGTTATTACAGTTTTAGAATACAATAAAATACCAATGAGATGATATGTGTTTCATTCCATTATTTTATAGAATTAGGTACGTTTTACATATTGGCAGAAGAAGGTCTAGTTTTTTTCTGATCTTAGCAAAGCCTTTCACGATTCTAGAAAGTGCAACCTTCAAAGATTCAGTTACATACACTGATATACTATACGACTACTACTGGATAAGAATTTTTTTTTTATAATAAAAGGATAGCAATTTAATTATTGTATCTAAACGTATTCATAAATCTATAACTAACCTAGTTAATCTTACTTTTTCTAATCATGAATAATTTGAAACCACAGTACAATTAAATTTGCTAAAAATTTTATTATCTGCAACTCCGTAACGCATAGTTTAGATTGCTGACGTTTAACAAAAAATATGAATCAGATATTAAACTGTAGCATTAAAAAAGTATAGCTTTGATTAGCAATAATTATTACTGTTATTCACACATTATGTCTCGATTAAGCGACTTCTAACGAATTACAACTATAGCGTAATATATTCGATGTCATTTATTTACCAATATTACAAAGGCAAGCCACTTACTCGAACCATAATAAAATTTTCCTTTGAACCGCAGAGTACACGCAAACACAAAATTAAAGTTGTCAACACTTAAGGGCTTCGTACTTCGTAGTTTCGTCGGGGGGTTTCCTTGAAATTTCACTCGGAATGTCGAAATGGCGGATGAGTTTCGCAAGTCAAGTCAATTATCGTTTTAATTAAGGCGCCGTTCCGCGCCGCGCCGCGCCGTGCCACGTGACATTTGTTTGCGTGCGTGAAAACGATCGCGCTTCACCGCTCCTTCCGGCACCCTCCCGGCCCCCTCGCCAGATCCTGTTAATTGTGCTAATTACTCCTGTAATGGAGCAAGAGGGCGGGGTGAGATTGCTTATCGACGGCTACCCAGGAATTTACTTTATGTGATACAGTTGCTCAACTTTAGCGTTAATTTGATGTAATTTGTAGCCCTCCACTTTATTCACTTATTTGTTATTGTTTGTCAAAATAACTGTTTTTAATTATGATGATACGCTGATGACGTCCGCTTAGTGTAGTCGACGTTTCACAGTGAACAGTAATGAACATCAATTATGGCGGGCAAATTCCAAGTGTATTTTGTAAGTTGAGGCGTACGGCGGAGTTTCTGCGAAGAGCTCTTATAATACAGAGTGGCTGCGGCAGAGCTGAGAGCTGTTTATAATGGCCTGCACTCCAGAACGTATTGCCGGAGCAACGGCGAGCGAGGCACCTGGTCACTATCGAGTAACTCAACTCTAATACGGGCTACAGCCAATTTGGTTATTCGGGGTCGGTCATAAACCGATAGCTAGCGCAGTAAACGCAATCCTCCACTCGCGACTATAAACTTTACGAGTCACGTAAAAACGCGCTCGAAACGCCGACTCGCTACCATAAATTTATGCTAATGTATTCTTTATAGGAGTTTAATGTGTATTCAGAAATTCCTTCATTATTTATGTATACGAATGAACCGGTAAAGTTAATTTTAAAGTCGCCAGCGCCGCGCGCGGTTTTAGCTCTGCGCGATTATTTTTTTAAACTTTTTGTGGGCCACATTTCCGACTGACGTGGAATCTCGTTTCCGAATGATTATTATCTTTTTGTTTTACGAACGTCGGTAGCGGCCGGTTTAATGACGTATGGGTACTCAATATGAATGAGCGTGTCAAGAGGAGGTCCGCACCGCCGAGCTGCGTCGAAATGAAACACATTACATTTATCACATTCTAACTTACTTACAAAGCTATTCTTTGGTATATGTTAACGCAGTAAAGTTAAATGTTGGCAATAAAACTTTTCAATGATAGGTAGGTATATCATAAAACGAAGTCGTATAAAACGAACGGTCCCGATAACAGATGAAAACGTCGCGTGTAAATCACGTAACTTTTCAAAACTATTATGCCTGAAATATAGTCCGAACTCAATCCGTACATTTCCGAGCGGCGGGCGGTCTATTTATCTATTTCCCTTCATCCGCCCCCGAGCGTCCGGTTAACCGCCCCCCTTCCGGTTAACCGGGCGGCGGCGGTACGGCGCTCGGCTAAACGGCTCGTCGCGTGACCGCAGACAATAAGCCCGGGCAGCGTTAACAGCGCGCCTGTGTGTTGCCACTTTATACGTTACGTCACAAAGCACCCGAGTCTGTCCCTACCCCCCCAGCCGCACGGCCGTATACGGTCTATCTCGACTTGTCGCCAACACATGTGTGTGGTGCGACCTCTGCGTCTGAACGGTAGCAGATAAGTCGTGTTGTCGGAGCTTGTAACTCCGCCGGTACTTGTTTAGTATCGAGTCGCGTCGGTCACCCACACCCGGCCCTTCGTTCCTCACTCGATTGCCCTTTTCTTGAGGTCGACCTGCGTAATGGGATAAAATAAAGATTAGCTTCGTTGGCTTTTCCAATTCAAATGGGCATAGATTGGAATGAGTTCTTTCTACTGTTCAGACAAATGTCTTTGTTAGAGATCCTTATCCTACGACTTTCGGAATTGTAACTTACAAGTTCACTTTGCCAAAATATGAGAACAATATAGTTGGAATTTATTTCTTCCAAATATTACATATAACTCATATCAATATGTACTACACATCTTTTATATAAGAATCTAGTATACGTGGATTCTAAGTCTTCTCCTTCTACACAGCTTGATCGATTCTGAGGTTTTTTTTTGCAATTATGAAAATACTCGAATAGTTGTCAGATATGATTAGATCCGGTAGAAGGCATTGTATATATGTATTTTTATTTTCTGTCCAATTTCTTTTTATGTACACATTTTTTTTATCTTTGGCATAAAATATATATAATCCCAGACAGATTGCAAAGATTTTACTCTGACTTGATTTATGAATAAAATATTTAATCACATTTTATGAATTCGAGTAACGAATATATTAAAATTTACTAAAGGACTTCTTCTAGGATATATGTATAAGCTACTAATATTGTAATATATAAGACATATAATTAAAATCCATTGATCAAAGTTGGTCAGTTGACCACAAATTAATTCTATTAAATTAGCGAGTTACCGCAAACGAGGTGTACCGTGCGTCGAGTGAATGGTTCGTATGGTAACATAAAATCCGTCCAATCGAACCCGACACGTCACATTACGGCGAGCGACGCGACGTGGGTCTCTCCAAATAGCTTCACTTGAAATTCGATGTCGGCGATGCCGAGAGCGGGTGGTCGTAAAATTAGGGCCTCGAGCTCACACTGCGACCCCAGCCGACCCGCTCGCTCTACATACATATGTACAATACAGTTTTAGGTTTTTAGTTTTTATTTCTTTGTTTCGTTTTACGCTTTTTATGTCCGAGTTTGCTTTTGATTTTACAAGTATTGCGTATTTATTTACATTGGGCCTTTCTTTTACCAATAATGAATTGATACTTTGTTTAATGGTGTTTTTGTATGTACAATTGTAAAGACAACTAATATGTATATTATATTATATTATATTATATTATATTATATTATATTATATTATATTATATTATATTATATTATATTATATTATATTATATTATATTATATTATATTATATTATATTATATTATATTATATTATATTATATTATATTATATTATATTATATTATATTATATTATATTATATTATATTATATTATATTATATTATATTATATTATATTATATTATATTATATTATATTATATTATATTATAAAAACAAAAGACATGCATAGCGAAGCGGGCCAGATATCAGCTAGGACTATATATAATTACAGAATTAACTTTATCTATATGTTTGTTAGTTTATCACAACGAAATCTAGATGTATAATAGTCGAACAGGATAGTCTTGTCCTACACCCTAACTTAAAGAGCAGCTGTGGCATATAAAGAGTGTGGACATCATTTTAACGTTTCACACAACTTGTGCAGTGTTAATAAAACGTTTATTAATAATGAAAACTCAGTAATAACCTACCGAAATAAGAAGCGTCGACTTGTTTATCACAAAAGAATGATGACTCGACACGCTCCTTACCCGAATGTTCTTATTTTATGGACGGCACATCAAAACAAAACGTTCACGGTTTATAGTGAGTTATTGTAGGGTACACAGATAATAACTCGGGTGTTGTTGTTTTCATATTAAGGCGAATCTGAGTAATATGGATAGGGTTGTCTAACATCCCTAGTAATATATGATTGAATTTATTTAATCTATCCCGTGGTTTGCACCGCACGAGCTGTTCTACAATGAAAAATGTTCCCTAATAAACATTGTAACAGTCAATGCCTACGCGTTAATTAAATAATTTATATCCTTATTTTGTTACAAATTCATCTTAATCCTAACTAATCCTAATTAATAACTAATCCACGTCAGGGGTACAGTAAAGGACATAGGATAACTTTACCCAGAAAAAATGTCCCCAGGGGGCTTATATCAAAGCTACATTAATGCGAACGAAGACGCGAGTAATAAACTAGTATTCTACATTATATGATAAGAAATAGAATATAATTCTTTAATGAAAAATACAATATTTTAGTTTTGACAAAAATAATTATTATAAATCTGAACACACAGTAAGCATTGCTTATATCATGATGAGTGAACAACTGATATCTGGAACATATACAAATATTTAACAGCACAAAACTCCACAAGTAGTAGTAGACCATGTATATAATTAAATATCAAGTGACACGAACAAGATCGCTTATTTCATTATGACATTTGACAAAACGATATAGCTAAATAAAATTTTACATTCTTATGTAATGTATTTATTTTTGTATAATCAATATAATAATACCTATCAACCCTGACTTTAAGTCACAGCGGGCGGCGACAGGTCGGCGGCGAGCAAATTAACAGCCGCTTGACTTTAACTTAGTGCCTCAGTAAAATTAGGCCCCGTTACACCCCTTCAGATACTAGCGAACCATGCCCGCTCTACTCCCGGAGGACGTCGGGTTAACTTCGTGCAGTTTCTCCTTAAGGAACATTTACGACACGAGCAAATTTATATTGCGGAGAAATCTAATGAGAACAGGCGTCGTACCTACTGAAGCAGGAGCATATTTTATATTGATGAATTTTATGATTGAAAGAAATAAAGTAAATAGTTTCGTAAATATAAATCAAAAACGATTTATTGATATCATCAAAAAGCAATTTCACTCAGATTATTTACTGCGGTAGATAGCAGTTGATGTAATATCTTGATAAAGCATCGCCGAAGATAAGCATCTTATTCCTGTATTAATAAACATACATAGGATGTATCTACCTAAATTTTACTGATAGAATCTCAATTTTACTTTATATGCGTGCGAGTTTTGTTTATCTGTAGATACATGCAAATGTATATGTATGTTGTGTGAACAAGAGTGGAATCAGTCGAGCGCATGGCGGTCGTTCGTCACGTATATGATTATTTCATTAGTCTATATTTGCGCGCTCATCCAAATGTTGCGGTCGGGACCCCATCCCCCAGCCTCCCCCCATGGAAAGGGGGCGATGACCACTCGCGGAGCTAATCATGCGGTCAGTTTGTTCTGCCTCAGCGTGTTTTGATATTGATATTGACTATAGCCCTCGCCTCGGTGCGCTCCGATTTATTTGCGAACAATGATCGATTGGTTGCTATAGCCATAAACGTTCTGATTATGTTTACCCACTTCTAGTAACAATAACCACTTTGCCGATATTTAATTATATTGGAAACAAAATAAATGGTCTCCCAGAATAATATAGAACGGAATGTGATTGAAGATGAATTAAAAAGGAGGTAAGATTGAAGTAAATAAAAAAAACGATAACAAAATTTAAGAACGTTAAACCAATGTATAAACTATTGAAATGGAGGTAATAAAACATTTGACAGGATACAAAATGAAATAATAGTACGCCAAAGACAACAAACGAAACCGAGATAGGCTTAATATTAGGTGGGAGAACGATAATAAAAAGTAGTTAATCCAATATGGCTCCAAATAGTATGGGGTAGGGAATTATGGAAGCCCTTACAAGAAGTCTTTATCGAAAAACAAGCTTTACTAGGAATATCAAACACCGAATAATACATTGTAGCATGTTACGCCGCAGTTATGAAACGCGTCCGGAAATGAAAAATTGTACCATCACCATACAATTTCAATCGCCTGTTTCTGGATACTGCCGACTATACTCACGCAACCCCCCATGCCCCTACCCGCGTAGCGATCGATCATATGAGCAGCGCCCGCGCACCCTCATCCTCTTACTCGCAGACAGATTGTGTTGGAGCTTGGGTATATAGCGCGCATTAATTTATACATCTATTAATAACGTCAATTACTGTACTTTTGCTTATCTAAACATACACCTTCACTTGTCATTTCAACTTGCTTCATTTTTTCCTAATCTTCGTCTACTATACTATTTGTGCACGTTGTCTTCTTGTGTGGGTTTGAGTGTATACCTTTGCCCACAACATAAGTCATGTTCAATTTAGCTTGTAATCGCGTTAATCGCTTTTAAGCGGGTGAGTGCCCTTAAGCGTTCCCCTTAGTAGTCCGGTGAAACTGTAGAGGCCCTGCCAGACTAACAGTGTAGATCAGTACGAAAAAAAAAAGTTTGTAATCGCTGAAAATGTAACAATAAGAGCTTATTTAATTGTTACAGAGAAACTCTATATCACCGGGTGAAAGAGAAAAATACAGGACGCGAAGTCCTGCTGAACCAGATCATAAGAAACTAAAAAAGGAAGAGAAAGATATGGGCCATGTAAGTAAACAATTGAGGAACTTATATCATCAAACGTAATCAAGTTAACAACAAGTGTACAGTATTACGCACGTTATTATTAAAGTGAAATTTTTTTTATATCGCGTGTCGCATTACAGCCTGCCGCGGAGTAGGAGTAAAATGAAAGGCGCTCGGCAGAGCAGCCAAGGCCAATATTGCGGCATCCATACGTCAATTCAAAATGATTCAATGATTTAAATAAATATTGTGCACAGTTATTAAAATGCTATGATCTGAAAAAAAGTTTCACTTGCATCGTGGTTTCATAAAACCACACATTTTTTGTATAATTGATATGTTTCATTCAGAGTACTATAAACTAATTTTATATATTTGAAGACGAGTGTTAAAGGTATCAAAAGTGTAAAAGTAATATACCTAAGCATCTATAAACAATAACTCGATATGACAGTATAATTACTTCAATATTCATTGATTAAAAATAGATACTATATAAATGATCAGAAAATAGACTAATAGTTGTAGATTTTATAGATAACAAGGTAAGTAGTGTACGTACACAAATACAAAAACGCAAACTACAAAAACAATGAGACTTAATGTAAGAATGTTAATGAACGAGTTATTCTGTTGCGTTTAGTTAAAAAAACTTTTTTTCAATTAAGAATCCTTTTTTCTTTTCATTTCTCAGATATAATACTTAGACATAATCTGTCACTTCCATAATTAAGACGAATCTAATGACTCCTACGTAAAAATCCTTTAAGACTAAAGACCGTGCCAAAAAAATATAAACATACGCACACAGGAAAAACATTACGTACCCTCTTTTTACGCAGTCGAATAAAGAGATGACATTAATTCTAAATCGGTTCGAATTATTAATTCAGGAGCTAGTGGTGGATGACGCAAGTGAAGAGCCAACGTCACCACACAATGGAGCGCCCTCACCCAGAGAAAACGGACTCGACAAATTGCAACCCAAGAAGGAACACCCGCCACACAGTCCCAGGTACGTACGGAGCAGACGTGTAATCTAACAGCAATACCATATCAAACAACCCACAAACATACCTACTTATCGGCTCATCGTGTTAGGTGTAACTAGATCATTGTTCTAAAGAGATTAGAGGTATTATGGAGTTCGGAAATTCTGATACGTTGATCAAAATGTTAGGGTTGTCAAATGAGAGGATTTTCATAGATTTTAGTTTTCCTCATTATCTTTAAATTCAGAGTAAAATTGAATCAGTTTCTTTTCGTAACATACTATATTACAGTATAATTAATAATAAATTTACATAAATTATTGAACGTTTAAAAAAAAACACAACATAAGAACAAGATGATTTTTAGATTTGAAGAAGAAAAGTGATTTATTCTCAAAACTAATAAAAGAAAAGTTATTTCTTCAAACGAAATAAAAGGAAATATCTTCTGTAGTAGAAGTCACGGAACGCCTCTATTTTTTTTGCAAATTATGTCTGTCAGAAATCATAAGAATATATAAATTGAGTGTTTTAGTTTTAGCAACCCTGACAACCCATATAACCTGTAATTAAATTCTATGCGACATCAAAGTCGAAGTGCTTTTACACCGTACGTGTCGCTCTCTATCGGTTGATCCGCATACGAGTGTTAATGCGATAATCGCTTTATCCATTTAATAGAAACCCTAGCGTGTAAACTACTTGTTAGCCCTTTCCATAGGTCAATGTACTACATGACGAGAGTTGTCGAAAGTTAATCCGCTTCTTCGGTGAATCAATTACAGAATACAGACACGACTCGGTTCTCTGTTAGTTTCATTAACAACAGTAAGATTAGATACTTCATCCGTTAACTCCTGAACAAGTTATATTCAACTCATATTCAGAACATATAATTGTGGCAATTATGAATTCAGTAATTGTAGTGTTCTCATATTTTAATTGCTGATGTTGTTATTATGGGTTTAAATCCATTGTTTACTAATATAGATTACCATAATATGACAATTATTTCTATTTTTTCCCTCATTTGATCCATAGATAGAAATGAAGGATGCCAAATGATCATATCCCAAATTATAAATTTATTATGATATTCTTCAAAATTTGCCGAAGTTACTTTTTCGAATCGTCTAGTCACCTTCCACAGTAATTAATTTTTTATTGATTTTTAAGTATATTACGCTTAAATAATCTTGTATTTAGATTACTTTTACTTATTAAATAATATATAATACTCTATATAATATATATAATATCAAGTTACAAGCAGTAATTATTATGTTTACCGTTGCTCGTTGATTTCTATAAATGTCTTTTTACTCAAGCCTAATCTTCATTCTACAGTAAAATATGATTTTATTAACAGATCAGGCACAT
This sequence comes from Antheraea assamensis, assembly GCA_035772565.1. NCBI lineage: Eukaryota > Metazoa > Arthropoda > Insecta > Lepidoptera > Saturniidae > Antheraea > Antheraea assamensis. The sequence continues at coordinate 3,092,011 of JAQQSE010000095.1, read as the reverse complement.
CAAGTAATGCTTCGACGCCATCAGCAAAGAAGCTAGATGAAAAACCTAGTACGCCAATATCCAAACCTGTGACGCCGACATCAGGAGCTAGCGGTGCTGGCTCAGCCGGCGCACCTTTGAAGGCGGCCGTGAAACCGCCAGCACTACAGTATCCTTATTTAGGCAACGGGGCACACGACGCCTATGGACTTGCAGGATACTCTGCTAGAGCCGCTTTGGCGTACGAACCCCTACGTCCTCCAATTGGACCAGCGGCGTTAGCACCTATCCCCGGCGGTAAACCGTAAGTAGTTTATAACTGAAATTGGATGGTTTTTTTTTTTAATATAGAATGTATGTAATATTTTCTGAAGTTTATAAAATTCGTGACGTTTCGGTATGAAGAAAGAAAAAAGTAACATTTATTTGACTTCATATAATACATATTAACAATAATCACATGACGCAGCCTGAGTTTAATCAAAGGGTATAATTATTTTCAGGGCGTACTCATTTCACGTCTCCGCTGAGGGTCAGATGCAGCCGGTTCCTTTTCCCCCTGACGCGCTGATGGGCCCCGGCATCCCCCGTCACGCGCGTCAAGTGTCCGCCCTCGCACACGGAGAAGTGGTTTGCGCCGTAACAGTATCTTCGCCAACCAAATACGTGTACACAGGCGGCAAGGGATGCGTCAAAGTGTGGGACATCAGCCAGCCCAGCAAAGCGCCAGTCAGCCAACTCGACTGTTTGGTGAGTGGGTAACTGTCATCGACTGATCTCTTCTGATCTTTATTATTGTTCTCACTTGAATATAATTCCCAAAACCTTAACAATCGATCAATTATAAATTTGTTTAAGCAATATGATTTACAATAGTCAATAATATGGAAACCAAATATAATTTAAAAAAAAATCATGTAAACCAAAGATATTGCTTTGCTAAATATTTTTACAAAATAATAGAACAAACTTAAGTGTCAAGCTGATCTGTATATTAGGAAATATAGTACCTACAGTATAAATTTTGTATTGTCTACATAAGTACGAGCATCAATTATTACACATATTCTCAACGGATACTTACTCTTTATTTACAGCAAAGAGACAACTACATAAGATCAGTGAAGTTGTTGCCGGACGGTCGAACGCTGATAGTCGGTGGCGAGGCGTCTAACCTCTCCATCTGGGACTTGGCTTCACCCACGCCTAGAATTAAAGCGGAGCTGACAGTCCTCGGCGCCCGCCTGCTATGCACTGGCAATCAGTCCTGATTCAAAGGTACATTTTGTTTTTCAACACCATATACAAAAAAAAATAACACTTCGTGATTTTTAAATAATTGAAACTTACAGTATTTGAAGACGTAATCAAAAATCACAATATTTTTTTTAATTGGAATGTAAAGCCGCGTATCCGTCTGTGAAAATCTATTTTAAAATTTATAAATTTCTATATATGTATATAATTTGTTTCTAAAATTTCTTACTAATAGAAAGCTACATAGTTATAAACAGTGTAGCACTGTTATTTTATATTGTACTTATAATACAGTGTGTAAGTCTCCGGAAATACGTAGTAACATACAAAGAACAAGAAAATTAATAAACTTTTATAGTAACTAGTCTACGGCAATTTACGAGGAGATTGATATAAAAATATGTAGTTTAACTTTTCAGAACAAATAATACTTTCAAAAATCTCATATTTCGTTGTTTAGAACGACTAATTAAAGTTTCCTAAAAAGAGAAACATAAAAAGCAACTAATTACCTTTGTAATTACCCGACTGCCCAGACTCTAAGTTAATGTTCTCCTAATGTATTATACGATATGTCTACTTTTTTTTGTCAGGCTACGACTTGATTAATTTTAATATACGAGGCACATATCGTTAAACTCGCCATAATTGTTACAGTGACGTAGGCTAATATTTAATTAAGACGTCTGGTGGAAGAAAAATAATTTAAGAGAATAATATAACACTGATTTGTAAGAGCGAATCGTTTATTTGATAATAGGTTTTGCTCGCGTGTTCTCCCGTGGTTATGTAGCTTTGATCTATCCTTCGGAAACAGTGTATTGTTTCTACATGAAAAGTACCCTTAGCGACGTAAAATCGTAACCAACACACAAACTAACTTTCGCTTTTATAATATTACTTAGATGTTATTATGAAAGATTAATTTCTAATAATATTAATTAAATGTACCATATATTTTAGGTTTGCTTCAGTTGTTGCTCGGACGGTAACATAGCAGTGTGGGATCTCCACAACCAGACTTTGGTTAGGCAGTTCCAAGGACACACTGACGGCGCTTCGTGCATAGATATCTCCGCGGACGGCACCAAATTATGGACCGGTGGACTTGACAATACTGTGAGGTAAGTTCTCATAAGCTGAAAATCGTTTTTAAGAATTGAAATATAGTTACGATTTTTTTTTTTTTTTTGAATATGTGTAGCGCATTCAAGTATCACAACTCTTGCCTATTTTAGACAATACAAATCAAAATACAGAGATTGATGTCAGACACATAAGAAATGTACAAAAAAACATTTGTTTTATTTTTATTTAAAAATAAAAACAATAATAATTTCAAATAATATTTCATTTTCAGGTCGTGGGATTTGAGAGAAGGCAGACAACTACAACAGCACGATTTCAGTTCGCAGATATTCTCTTTAGGATATTGTCCCACGGGTAAGCAAAATGCCTCAGTATTGATCTTCTATAGAATAATAATTATTATAAAATAAATAAATAGACAAACGCATTACGTTAAGATAAAGACGTTTTATTAACAAAAAAAAAAAGCAAATTAAATACACAGATAAACCACATAATTAAATGGAAGCCATAATAATATGATAAAACATTGTCAAACACCCATGAACCCGCATTAACATTTAGACATGGAACCACGCCAATTAGTTTTGTGTACACATTCATGTATAAACATTTAACTTATGCATAACAAACAATATTTAAATAATAATTACGTCATAACTGGCACTTAATTAATTAAATTCATCACACTTAACATACTTTAATATAATAAATGCCATATATTGCGATAAGAGATGTAATAAATAAAATTAAAATAACATATAAATTGCCTTTAAGAATATATATGTAAATATTTTATGTTTACAAAATTCGTGACATTGATCTCTCTATATTGTATTCAATATCAAGCTGGATTAAGCTATGGCCGTATTCTTTATCTATGATTACCGCTAAAGATATGGCTTTACCTTTCAAATGAATTAACTAACTATAAAGTGACGTCTGACTTGGCTGTATGGTCTAGATACCTTACCCTTTTTCTTAGAATGGAAAAAAAAAACAGACACCAAAAATATTGTATGTCTACGGTTACAGCAGTGAAACGTCAATGTTGACACTCTGATGCTGGTCCTATGATACTTTCTTTTTGGTCTTGACTCATAAGTAGGGTTATCACAACATGTTCTCTACTATGAACTGAGAATTCAGCATGACGCTGTACGCGCAACCACCTGTCAAACATCAACCCTCTTTAGGATCTTCTACTACTTCCTTATAAGTATAATAATAAACTATTAATATTAACATTTTAGTATTTGTTGCAAAATAAACTTTAAAATCAATAACAGAGAACATACTATAATAGCATCTTCCGAAAATGAATAACTTGTTAAAATCTAATCATTCGTTTATATCTGATTCGTATTCCCGTGCACAGGTGAATCATAAAAATATGCAAAAAAAATAGACTAAAGATTCATGTGATATATATAATCGGCAATATGTTACACAAAAGTATTTGCTATGAGAAACCACTCGATAGTTTCAGTCATACAAAATTACATAATTTTTTTAGATACCCAATTAGATATTCCTAGCAATGACATAAATACTACTCTGAGTTATTTTCAAAATATAGAACAATAATTTTAGCGTTTCAATACATATTAGCTCTTCTGTTATTCTGCTTTATTATTTATTAATTATACTGCTATTCTGTTGGCTAGTTAAGTTGTAAAAACATAACAAACCAACAATCTCACCTTCATATTTATAATATTAGTTATAATTAAGTATCCTATAGACTTTAAGAAGGTTTTTTTTCCTATATAAAATCGGGTGAGTGTTAAGCGCTCCCTTTTTGGGATACGCCTTAGTCTTGTACAGTTAATTGTTATAGTGAATGAAATGATGTTTGAAAATGATTCTTTTCAGTATATATAGTATATAAATATTATTATATAACATAAATGTGTTTAAATAACAATTGTATATCGTTATCATACATATTACTTTAGCACAGGCGAGTTTTTTATCGGTTCTCTTTATTTCTCTTTTCAAAATGGTCGTAATTTGAACACTCGGAAGTGAAGTTTCGTCGCCTTAATTAAATACAGTTTATTTGTTATGTACCAGGCGAATGGCTGGCAGTCGGTATGGAAAACAGCAACGTGGAAGTCCTTCATGCGGTGAAGCCAGACAAGTACCAACTGCACTTACACGAGTCGTGCGTACTGTCGTTACGGTTCGCCTCTTGCGGGAAGTGGTTCGTATCGACTGGGAAGGATAACCTCCTCAACGCGTGGCGTACGCCCTACGGTGCCAGTATATTCCAGGTATTAAAACGATATTTTATGAAACCCACGCAATACTGAGTATAAACTTCTTACGTCATGTCTCTGATTCTTATACCACCTTTGCTTGGAACTTTCCAGATGTCGATTGGTTATCGGCTCGTTGATTGATTTATCAAACCATGTTATATAGTCTTCCAGCTTTGCGCTCACATTCATTTCGTCCTCGTAATGTCTTTTCTTTTCTTTCCTTTCAATTTAACGTCTTCATTTTGTTAAGAGCACCATATATAGTGTTATGCTAATCGCATACCTGCGTGTATTGCCACAAAGTTTTGTCTATGGTCACAGTAAATTTATGTATGGAAAGACATTATCGTCATGCGTTACGAACTATTGGACTCCGTGACGATAGACGTAGCACGATAACTGGACACGCCGGTTTTACATACATCAAAGGAATTCTGAAACTCTTATTCTGAGTCATTATTGAAATGATAAAGGTGTGTAAACCTTACTCTACGCCTTTATATGAATTAATTTTGAGGTTAGTTTTTAGCGCGACAAGTAGCCGAAGATTCTTCACGTAGCTATGGGAGTAGCATTATATTAATGTATCTTGAAATAAAACGTTCTATGGTCCTGTGTTTTGTATTGAGTTTAAGTTACAATTATCTGTTAAATAACTTTAAGTATTTAATAATAGGATATATATTGATACTTCAATCTTCTTGTTCTGTCTGTATATATGTAATGACAATACAGTTTTGAAGATTCAATCACATCAAAAGTACTTATCTTCTCAGAATAGGACTACAACCATTCAAAGTGGCATTTTTCGTAAATGGTTTAGGCTATATAGTTTTTTGAATCGACTGATTCTTTGCCATTTTACGATATCTATCAAAGCGGGCATGAATCAGCTAGTATTTATATAATACAATAATAAAGCTCATAAAATAAATACTAACCAATTTGTAATTCACACGTACCATACTTTTACATTTGTATCTTATAGAGAAATTATATACCAGAGCAAGAGTTTAATTTCAAAACATGAAAGTGTTTAAACAAAGGAATATTAATGAAATAAACAAATTGATATTACTAATTTCATTAAACGCCAAGAAAAGGTCTAATAAAGTTTAATAGAATGAATCGTTTCGAAGTATGTTAATAAAAATAGCATTTATTGTATGACATTGATTACATAACGCTTACACAAGTAACTAATCTGACAGACTTATTCTCTAGAAAGACACACAAAAAATATGAGTTTCCAATTAATTGCTTCATATACAATTTTTATTTTTACAGTCAAAGGAATCATCATCCGTGCTCAGCTGTGACATTTCATCCGACGACAAATACATTGTAACGGGCTCCGGTGATAAGAAGGCAACAGTCTACGAGGTTATCTACTAGTGCGACCGTGAGAAAGACACTCAAGCAAGCGAACAAACTTAATACCAACAAGTGACTGTGTTAGTGAGTGACGAACGTTCTGAGAACGTAGCGGCAAGTGGTGATAACTAGTTTTTAGTATATGTATAGATTATATCGAGGAGCCTGTATGTACTTATGCGACATGTTTATATAGATTAGTGTGCGCGAATTATGTTTATTTGTTGAGCGCCTGTAGTGTATGTTGGCAGCAGATCTCAAAATGATGATTTTGTTTCAATATTGTTGTAAATGCTCGTATTAAAGAAAAGATATGCGCAACATTTACCGCCTAATTTATTTGTGTTTTTTGTCCCTTTTAAATTTAAGTCCAATATACCTACTACATAGACGTATCTATCTAATTTCAAACAAGACTTGGGAAAGTCAATCCCGTGATGGACTCTTCAGGAATGAGTTGCAATCCCTAATTGTACAGTAGAACTTAACGAGAGTCAAATATATCTTAATACACTGATTTGATTTCAAAACACATATATACTTAACTGATTCCAACGTTAGTCCTTTTGAAAACAACTACATGTAATAAAACAGAAAAAAATCAGAGAAGGTTAGCGAGTCCTATTCATTTTTGATATTTTCAATATACTCGTCTATCATGCTTGTTAAATTCTATTGAGCCAAGACTTAGTTTGCAAATGCGTGTCCATAGTCTTCACACTGGATTTATAGACGTGACGGCACTCTTACTTTATGTCATCTACTAAAAATATATATAAATAAATAAAATAGAATTCCATGCGGAGATTTACGCAGATGATTCTAGGCTACTTATTTAATGACTTTTATTAACCCTTCGCGATTTTAGTTAAGGCACTATGAAACAGGCGAGATTCAGTATATATAGCAGGAAGTATTAACAAATAGCCTGTAGATGACCACTGACACGTAATGATCCATGCCAACGTCATCCCAATACATTTTATCGATTTCAAACGCCGATAAATCCGCGGATAAAACTTCTAATCTTTTCTCAGTACACATTCACTTCCTTTGATGTATCACTCAGAGAGTCACCCGTGACATGCTATTAATAGCTATTTTAAGCTAACAAAATTAAACTACATTTGTAGCATAGTTGTCACACAGCTATTTTCTTTACGCATAATTTAATCATTTATACTTAATTCGTCTTAAAATTAAACAAACATGTAACTACTATACATACATATCGAACTAAATATACATACCGAATGGAGAGAATCAGGGAAGCCTACGCCGCTAAAGCGAGGACTACAATTAAGATAAAGTATATGATAATTGGGAAACAAACAAATGGACAGTGTGGATAGTTATTAAATAAAAGAACTGTAATAGTATAAATAGTATAGATTCTATTGTAGCAAAGATATTTTATTTTAACGACTATATAAGTATATACAACTTTCTCGTGCACCTCTGGTAGACTGGCAGATAATGATTTTAAACGTTAATTTCTCAATCTTCAATTTACTCAATAATGTCGAATGTAGCCTACATTACATACATACAGTAACAAACACAACTATAGAAAATAATCAAGACGCACGTTACAGTAGCCAAGTGTAACAATTTTAACGATAAAATATACTATAGTACGAGCTTTAGTGCGGTGTGAGATAGCCATGGAAGTAAAGCGAAATGCATCTAGCCTAAAATGTCTTGGTGAACCAAGTTCACAATTAATGTAAGCGGCTAATATTTATGGCAACATTATAATTTAAACAGGATAAACGTGGTTTTGATAATTACCACTTTAAATTATAAAACAAGTGGAAATACTTGAAGTGTAAAGAATCAAACAATACCTAAGATATAATGCAAATGCAAATTGACAATATAAAGGAATTAAAATCCACCGTTGACACCAATGAAATTCTGAACACATCGTAGTGTAAACCAAAAATAATAATGATAACCAAAAGCCCCGGACAAAGTGGATTTAAAATTTTATCAACATTGCAAAAATTAACCTTCCGACTTTACTTTTAAGTTTTACAAGCACCAATTTTTAAATTATTAAACCCTAGCGGCCCGCTCCGGCTTCACACGGGTATATAAAATGTATAGCTTATGTCATTCACTGAAAAAATGATCAAAATCGATCCAGTAGTTTTGATTTATTCATTACTGCCCGTGGGCCGCACGCGTTCAATTTGGAGTAACCTTAAAAATAACAGTATTTTTCCACTATTTAATTTATGTTATTATACATATAAACCTTCCTCTTCAATCACTCTATCTATTAAAGAAAACCGCATCAATATCCATTGCGTAGTTTTAAAGATTTAAGCATACATTGGGACATAGGGACAGAGAAAGCGACTTTGTTTTATACTATGTAGTGAAATCTATTTATTAATAATAGAAATAGACATGTATGAGAAAATTATGTAGGAGTAGTGTAACAGAAAAGTATGGTTAATCCACGTGAATTGTCGGCACGCCTCGAAGTCACAAATTACTACTAGTATAGGTACTAACCATTTATAGTTGGTAACGATGCATTCTTATACCCACTTATATGTTATTGAGCCTAACACACGTTAAGAAGACAATGTAATATTAAAAATAGTCTGTTTTATACCAGCACTTAATAAATAGTCTATAAGTATTTAATAAAAACATAATCTAGATACATTTATTCCATCTCGAATACTCGCTATCATGATCAGTAAATTACGCTCTTCTGAAGTATATACAACGCCTCAAACTCATGTCCTACCGCGCTGAAGGGATTCATGCTTTGCAGACGTATAGACGCGTAACTATAATGCAGTGTTATTGTACCAGTTTAAGGATTCCATTTCTATAAATGGAATCATATTAGTAAACTGACATTATTAGTCTTATTACTTCTAAAGGTTTTACATCTTTTGGAGCGAACAAGATAAACGATGGGAATTTTCAAAAATATAAGATATTATTCTAATAAATACAGCAAACTAAAATATTCATTAGTAGTGGGACTCCAATACAAGTTAAGTGATTTTTCAATGTTTATTTTTATTGTGTCACAAAAACAGTTAAATAACAAACAACATGATATGATTATAGTAGAAAACCTAAAATAATAAAAACCAGCTAAGTGTAATCTAGCTTGCGCTAAGGATCCCGAAGTGAACGAACAATCATCAATATTTTTAATAAGTACATAACAAAATTACATATATCATGTAATGAAATAGTGCGATTTGACGTGGACTTGAACATTTTTTTTATGAATATATAGCTACGTGCTTTTATTGGGTTAGGCAGAAAGCTAGTAACGCCATTCTACCACTACCAAATTAATACAAGAATATACATGTTGAAAATATGATTATTCTAGTTATCCCAAATCTGTTAAGGGATAAAGATTTTTCTAAGTCCGCTTGGCTAGCTACCAGCCTCAAGCTGATAATTATCGCCAAGCATCTGTAGGTGTATTGCGGGAGCTGTACTGAAGAGCCAGCCAACCTCTAGCTTTTTTACCACCTTTGACCACATTGGCATTTAATATCAGATGAGATTGAAGTCACATGCTAAAACCTACAAAACATTTTAAAAAAATCTGAGAAAAATATGTTTCTCATTCGAATACATCCCAACACGTGTAATATAGTACGACAATAATGTACATATTTTTAAAACATATCTGTTTCACGTTACAATGGCCCAAACAGCTTATCGTTAGACCCACTGTCACTTCTATCTCGCAGATCAATATTAACACCATATGGTTAATGAGTTTTATTTTATCTAACACCATTAACATATTTATGTGTATTTCAGATATCTCTCGTCATACAACGGCATTGGGTTTTACGTTTTCATTTGTTATTCATAGTGACAAATCTTTTTATTATTATTATTATTATTATTAGGAACAATTTAGTCGTGCATCATTTTTGGATGACATGTTACAGTACAACACACTTACACTCAACTTTTTATATTATGATTAAAGTAAACAGTAGTACTATCCGCCTGTACCCTGTTTATCAAATATTACAAGCGTCTTCTCGCGTAAATTAGTGTATTTTTACAATAATTCGTTTATCATATAACTCTATGAGTAATTACGAGTTACAAGTGATATCACTTGTAATTGAAGTGATTTTCACAGTTCTATATGTAGTTTTGTTTATCATAAATGTCCTTGTAACTTGTTACGAAAAACTTGGATAGCTTCCGTTGACTATAAAATAAATTTTACTCACAAAATCAAACTATTTGTAAAAAAGCTTTATTTTTAACATCAACTTGACTAGTTAATTAAATAAGTTAATTCTATCTTACCGACATATTATAGGGTAGTAAAACCATTCGGAAATTTAATAAAAAGGAAACTTTGTAAATTAAAAATACAAGTTTATACAATCTACAAGTGTTGTGAAAATATTTGATAAATGTAATTGAGATAATTGACATAAACGTGTATAAAATGTTCTTGCATCTTGTGTCTTGTTAGTTTGTAGACCAGTATTTTTGATAAACACAATTTACAAAGTGTTCTAAAAAAAATCTCATGACATACTATAATATAACTTATGAGCTCGTTGACTTGTACTGTTCGATAAGCAGTTAGATGCTATGTCAGACAGCCACTGCAACGTAGAGCGATGTACAACCGACCACAATATAACCACAATAATGATGAGCCAATCATAAGATGTTCCTACACCTGAGGACTAAGTTGATACGACTCGTGTGTTAGTGTTAGTTGCCATATGCACTCTTCGAACAAAAACAACAGCGCGGGCTTTACAACAGAAATTGGTGTAGCAATGGTGTTCTCAAACATTCCGATACAATAATACGGTATTTATTTAGTAAAAGATCGTTTTTCGCTAAATAGTAGTAGGTTCATAACTGACGTTAAAAAATATTGGAGTCATAAGGCCAGCTATATTCAACCTATATATATTACTAGCATTTGCTCGCGGCTTCGTTTGCGTTAAAAGAGATTTGGCCCTCAGGAAGAGTACTATTTCTGGATAAAAGATTCCCCACATCATTTTCACCTGGCAACGGGTATGCAAATTTTATGATGACGACAAGAAGCATAACAAATAAACAACTTACTTGCGCTATTTTAACATTATGTTAGGTTTACCATGTCATGTATTATGAATAAATTATCTTTTTTCTTTCTTTCTTAATAACATGCTACTCCTTACTCTTGAAAGCAGATAAAACGGCTCGTGAGAAAGTACATGTTGGTAAACATACCCCTCGGATCGGAAAACGGCAGCGCGAACTCTGTTACTTGTTGCTAAGGTGAAGGTCATTCTTCGGCAGTCAAATCTTATACAGATTTAGCTATTATATAAAAGTATTAGACAATGATATTACGGATGATATAATATACTTGATGGTATTTTATTATAAACCTAGTACTTTAGCAGTGATGCCTGTTCAAATAAACGGACATTTCTAAAAATGATTGAAATGTATTCCAATACTTATTCCTAGACACCTGCAAATTTTTTTCTCAAACATCAAAAATATACAGACACGTTAGATTTACATTCTTATTATATGTAAAGATAAAAATTAATCATTTCCTAATATGTCTGACTACATTCATAAGTTTTATTGTAAAACTAGCAATTGCCCGCAATTTCGCACACGTGTTCTATGCTTGGATTGTTTCCACTCTTTATTTTAAGTTATTTTAATCATCATCCTATATTTTATGATTCCTAGTAGAAAAGTTAATAAATTTAATAGGCTGTCCATTTTAAAATGAAATGACGACAAGAAATACATGCTTTTGAATGACTTACTACCAGTTTTCATAGATCACAGTTAAAAAAATACGAATGTTAATAAAAAATTTCAACCCCGTTTTTACATTTTACTGGTTGACTTTTCAAAAAATCTTCCTTAGTGCTCGGAGCTCGCCATTCCCTGTCCCAGTAGTCGGAGCTGTAGGTTTGATACGTCAGGCAGTTGTTCTTTTATATAGGATAATAATTTTATATTTTTTAATAACAAATAAGAACTGAAATAAAAAAATATTGATATTATATTAGCCCCTGGACTGTCCTAAATTATAAAATGTTTAACTTCCATACAAACGATTATATACGTCATAAGGTACGGTTTAACACCTGTTGGCAGCGTAAGCTTAAAAAAATCTTATTTATTACAAAACTTTGAAAAGTAACAAATTATGTATTGTAAAAAATTCTATTTTTAAGTTATTTTTTCATTTGTACGAACTTTTTTTACAAAACCATGACATTTACATTGTACGATATCGTAAAAATTAAAATTAAAAACGTATTATAATCCGCCATTTTAAGATCTGGGTCTTATGGGGTTAGCTCTATAAGAAAGCAGACGGTTTTCTGAAGTTGGTCCAATGTTATCCTTGTAGGAAATTTAATTCTCACAGAATCGGTGCCATTGTTTTTATTGTATATTCATTATTTAATAATAAGGCACAAAGTTAAAGAATCTTTTAATTTTTGAAAAAATCGAAATTTGGCAAGTAACAATAATTTGGAGATGTACAATTTGTTTTTCATAATATAAAATATAATTGTCACATGAGACTTAAGAAAAAACAATAGTTTCTCCAGTATATACTGGCTGCTTTTAAAAATTACTCTTTACTGACAACAAACGTAGTAATAATGGCTAGAACAGAGAAGCGCACTTATGCCGAGTGGGTCGAGGATACTTACGTACACATGAATAGCAAAAAGATCATTGTTGTCATTATTAACTGATAACTGAGTAAAAACAATCAATTGTGTGTATAATTGAAATATCTTTTGTTATAACGTATGTATGTATATTAATTGTACGCAAATTAAAGGTTAACATCACAAAAGCTGTAATCCGATCACGTCTAGGCCCGAGGTTTGTCCGCACGCAGCAAACACCAGATGTTGGCGGTGCCAGCCACCGCCGCCGTACCCGATAGCGCTGACTAGACGGCCATGCCGCCGAAGCGGCGCGGTGAGGTGCGGTACACACGCGTGACGCAACGGAAAACAATGTATTTTTTTTTTTCGAACTAACGACACTATTGGCCTAACAGATCTCTACAGCTTCACCGGACTACGACAACAATCTGATTGAATCACGATAATTTATTACTACGTCCCTCTTCAATTCTTTTAATCGATCTCAATATAGTCTTAAGCTCGTGCTTGCTTACAATACAGTCAAGAGTTGAATACAAACCAAAGTCAAAATATTATTATAGGAATCTAAAATTGGCATTTTTGTATCCTCCAGTTGTCTCGATGATGTACTAATAATATTTAAACGTATTTATAAATAAATTTGTGATCTTCGCATCTTTATTCCGAACAGTCAAAAATATTAGCGAGGCCTATGGTTATTATATTGGCCCATATACTTATTAGAACTCAATATTAGTAACATATGTTATGTAGAACTAGAAAAAAATCTTTTTATTTATCTTAAAAATAAAATTGTGTTTATTTTCCTGTAGAAAGCTAGATAAAAAATTGTTGAATTTTCATTTTAATTGCTGAGATAGTAAAATAACAATGAAGTACTAGTTCGAGTTAATTTTTGGAATGAACATTCGTTTTATACGACTACAATATTTTAAAACAACGCTGCTAATAAATATATGTTAGGTATCAGGTCTATAATTTGTTTCCATTTAATATTTCTGCGAAGAGCTCTGCATATCAGCATTAGAGTGTCCGTTATTTACCAAGTTGGCTTTTTTGGCTTGGATATCGTTCAAATCGTTAGTTTATAGTCTAAAAACATTTAAAAAACAAAACATTTTTTTTTCGGTTCCGTGTCCTAAAACCGTGCTTAAATGACGATACTTTTCCCATTGATTTAACATTGTGGTTTTTTTTTTCATTTTTTAGTAATTAATTTTTATCTTACTTGTTTTATTGAATAACTTAGCAAATATTATCAATTTTCCATTTGGGATCATTTGGGATGGAGAAATTATGAAATATTTTTAGGTTATAAACTAAATATTTGAATGATACCCAAGTCAAAAAAGCCAACTTTGAAAATAACAGACACCATAATCAGCATCTCTGATTAAATCAATATAATTTATTACGAGCAGAAGAATGAAAGTCAAGAAATATATTTTTTCGTCTTTTAAATATCTATTATCTATAAAAATATACTAAACACCAGCAAGAATTCGAATTAAATCACCAAACTAAGTTTTTCAGTGCAGAAATACTAAATTAAATTTAAATTCAATAGGTAATCTAAATTGTATTCAATAAAAAATCAAATAGTTTTCGGGTGCAATTCAATGAGTGCACAAAATTTTAACCTTTTTTGTGTTCCACTCAATCGTGACGTTAATCGGTATGATTCATTGATTGCGTTCTCGTACAAGAGTTCGCCAATTTAAAGTTTACGAAACAAAAAACAATTCAAATACTGGATGGGAGACAAAAGCAGTACCAAGATATATGTAAAGATAATATTATTTAGTCAAAAATATAAGGTTTTTTCAAATGTATATAAAATAACAGTTTATATATAAAAGTGTGCCTTGTCATTCGATTTAAAGATATAAATTTACAATCTTCTGTAGGCACTTATGGAAAAGGCACCTTTCAATAATGTATCGAACTAGTTCGTAACTTTATGGTCAAAACCCCATTTGTTTACCAACTTATGCTCGTAACTTATGCACAAGGTCCTATTTTAAATTTAACAATTTCAGTTGATTAATTTTTTACGCTACAGCTAAAAGTTCTCTCATTATGAAAACAAAGTTCGTTCTTTTTATTTTACCGCTCAACTATACCGCTATTTTGTTATATAATAACTATGCTACTGCAACATCCAGCTAGCAAACAAAAGGAAACCCACGGAACAAACTAGAGTTATTAGTGTTGGATGTAATGTTACTCGTTTAGATTATAAATTGATGGGAAGAGCATCTACAACCATACCAAGACAAAGTTTCTTGAGAAATAACGTGCTTATTTATATAACATACACATAAGAAGTGTTTATTAATTCATTTTATTTTAGTAGTTGATTCCAGACCCCTTATCAAGTTGAAAAAACTGTCAAATAAACTGTATTATCATTATACATATACAGATTTATACTACTCATTATATCCTTAACCTAACAGCCATATATTTATAAACAAAAAATCCGGGTTGTCATGAAAAAAACCACAAATTTACGGACATGTAAATAATCATTTCCCAAGAATTTTATCTGAAACCGTTATCGTCGGAAATAAAGTTCGCCAAATGTATTATGAAATAGTGATATAAGTGTATATATGCTTATAGAATCAAAAGTACATTAACTAAGTACTCATTAATCGTTAATAACTAATTTCTAAATATATTGTCTACTTTCTTACTCCACTTTTGTTCGGTTAACTAGTAGGACAAATATATATATATATATACAGTTTGTTGATAATATTGCATTTAACATTACACTACTTTTTTGTAGTTTTAAGTAAACTAGTATTAACTAAACGAAGTTCAAGGTACAGGTGAATGACATAGTAACTATCTAAATACCAAGTTCAACCTATTATAGAACATAGGTAAAAGAATTATAGGACAGGTCGGGGCAAAGGACCGATAACGGTAGAATGAATAAACCCTGTCTCAATAATGTTCAATAAACAGCTTTGTTAATTGATACTTTCCGCAGTTTTTATCTACTTAACTGCGCAATGTGTTCGAATGTTAACAAAAACAACACCCTCTACTTAGTTGTAAAGAAATTATACTATACGTGTGTGTCAATATGATGGATATAGTAATTATTGTTAGCGATAATTCATCTAAAATAGTTAGTTATACTGACTGATCATCTCGTTACGGTCGCATGTTGGACTCGTGCGAGCGCGGATCCTCCGATAATCACCGATCGTCGATATCGCGCGTCCGTCACGGTGTCCGGTGCTTCACAGATCACAACCAACAGCTCGGTCACACTCACTCCAGCCCCGGGACGCGACATAACCGCTTGTTTGTATTTCATCCTGAATTTATAACCACGCTGTTTTATTATCACTGAATGTGAGATAAACAAAACTGGCGGTAAATACGACTGAATACATCAATTGTTAGCAACACAGACGACCCTTTTATCACATTTTGTTTAAAAAAAAAAAACATATATTATTAAAAGTCTGTTACTTTTCAGATTAATGATGTACTACGATGGCAGCAGTCCTCTACTTGAGGACGCACTCCTCAACGATCAACTCCTGTTCGAATATTCACCGGCTGAGAGTCTTATAAACTTCGAACTACCGTCGTTCGAGTCGGATGGCAGCGAGTGGCAACTAAGTGATTTCGATCTCAATTGTGACAGTTTCGTAATCGGTGCAAGTGGTACGAGTACAAACAAGGATGAGCCCAATCTTGTCGATAGATCACCGGCGTTTGATTTCGAAGACTTCGACAAAAGTATAATCGACGAATACCTCCTGGAAGCTTTGAGCGATGTTTCCAATGATATATCATTATCTCAACCTGTAAAAGATGTTCCTTATAACATAGCACCAACGTGTGCACTAGAAACGCACGATTATATTTCATTGGACAAGAAATGGAATCGGAAAAGAGAAACGGAAGCTACAGAGGTGAAGGTGCGTTCCTGGGGCGAGCCAAAATATTGCCCTGAGGTTGGCGCTTTTCGGTGTCCGGTAGATGAGTGCGGTAAACTTTACGCTAAAGCATCGCACGTGCGAGCACACTTACGAAGGCATAGTGGCGAGAAACCCTATCGATGCACATGGGGAGGTTGTTCCTGGCGGTTCGCGCGATCGGATGAGTTGGCTCGGCACCGGCGAAGTCATTCGGGAGATAAGCCGTATAGATGCAGTGAGTGCGGCAAGAGATTCGCACGTTCCGACCACCTCGCGAAACACGGCCGAGTCCATGCGAGGCGAGCCGCGGCGGCTGCGGCGGCGGCCCGCAGAGCTGCGAATGTGTCACAAACGCAACGTAGATCGGCAAGAGGGATATTACTATTGTGATACTTATTCTGAACTATCTTATTAGGTAATATAGAAGTGACACTTTTTATTGTATATAGGTATATTAATTACTTAAGCCTCAGTTGTCTTTTATGAATAAATGGTAAATATTATGATGGATATCCAGGTCAGTCTCATAAATTATATTACAATTACACTAGTATCGAAAGATTTTATGAACAAGTATTTATTTATACCAAAGATTCGAAGAGAATAATAATGTATTGTAATATGTATATACATCACTCGTTTGTAAAATTCTATTTCAAAATTGGAATTGCATAGGTTTTTTATTTAACTTTTAAATTAAGAATTATTTTTTGAAAAACATAAGTTTCTTTTCTATAGCTTTTTCTAAACACGTAAATTTGTCAATAATTTAAAGCGGTTGTAGAAAAATATATTAATTAAAATGGATTAACGGTTTTTGAAATGTAATATGGATTTGCTTTTGTAACAATTTTATACTCAAATTAAGCACCTACCTTCTTAGAGTTATATATTTAAATAGCATTTTGTTCTACGAACGTTTTACATTTTAGCTTAATAATTAAAAAAAAATCGCCTTTCTGTCTCTGCCATAAATATTAGGTGAGTTACTAATTTGGTCGCATGATTTGATGATCCACGATGCAATATCCTATAGATATACAGACTAAAATAATACTATGGTTCATGGTTCAAGTTTTATTGATATATACCTATTTATTAATATGTAACTAAAAATAAAGGATAATATCGTAATTAACGCAGGATTTCGAGAATTCATCTCAAAATATCGCCTGTCCGTTATTCTTGTGTTATCGCAATGTACTAATAAAAACAATTACGCATATATAAAACGACCGATTAAATATAGATCTACAAATTATAATAACGACCAAAAGTAGAAGTATATTTTTAATTTAACATTCAATTGCCTGAGAACAAACAGGCGGGAGCCGTCTTAGCCCCACATCATATCCGGATGCGAGAATTACCCTGGAGCAGCGTTCCCATCTTTATTAAAACTGCCGAATTCTATCCATTCTGTGAACACTGTGACGCATACAAATTATAATTTAATTAACAGGGAGATTCACGTCGACATTCATCTGAATTTGTATACTTATGATTATAAAAAAACATCGGGCCTAATAGTGTGATATTTGCTAGAGGACCCATGCTGGTATAAACTTCCTCTGAGGGCGACCCACGATGTGGCATGACACAGGCCCACCTAACTAAAGTCATGAAAGATAAACGTAGTACAAAGTTGCACCGTGTTTTATGGTGCAAATATATATAAGTTAGAATTCTCTTTTTTTTTTTATATCATAGGGGGCAAACGAACAGGTGCGTCACCTGATGGTAAGTGATCACAGCCGTCCATAGACACTAGCAACACCAGGGGATTCGCAAGTGCGTTGCCGGCCTTTTAAATATGTGGGTCTCCGGCGCTCTCACTGGCCGAACGAAACGCAACAGTGCAAGCACTGTTACTTCACGTCGGTTTTCTGTGAGAGGGTGGTACTACCCCGGGCGAGCCGACCCATTCATGCTGAAACCAGTAATAGTTTCAGCGTAGCTCTACTACCTTGTAGGTGGTAGAAGTTAGAATTCACACTCACCTCATTATCAGCCTGTAAGAAGCCCACCACAGAGTCATAGGCCTCTTCCCGAAGGAAAGCATGAACATAAACATCACTCCAACACAACGTATTGGTGATTTCAAACTCTGAGAAATCCACATTTCTATATTTTCCCACATACGTTGGTACTACTAGAATATTTCACAGGTTCAGGTTTCCTCACGATGTTTTCCTTCACCACCAGCCGATAGTGTTACCAATGTAAATTAGTAAATGTATGCGAATTCCGAAAAACTCGTTGGTACATGCGGTGCGATCCTGCAGATATCGGATTGATATTCCACCGGTCCAACCACTCGACCACCGCGACTTATCTACACCTGTACCTACAGTTTGTATTTGCAAATTCCTTCTAAAATCGTATATTGCGGTTAAGAATTGCATTGCGTTGATACTCGCATTTCAATGAAATGTATGCTACGATTCCAAGCCGTACCTATTAGTTTTAGCCTATAAGTATATGTATGTAAAACCATAAACCATCATTTTCTCGATTTTGTGACGGGTGCTTGTTATGTTCTCTCATGTCAATTAAATCAATACCATAAGGGTTTTCCTCTGAATTTTAGAAGAGTGAGATAGGTCAGTCCCTATACTAATTCATAATGAAGATAATTTGAAAATTGTAGACCAAGTTACGAAACAAAACTTTTCTCGTAAAACTCTTATTTTCTATTAAAGTATACTAAAAACATTAGAAGGAAATACATAAAAGATTACTAATATGTAAAAATTAACTAAAAGAGATAATTTTAAAATTTTAATTTAATTATGTTAAAAACACAGTGGCAAAAGCTTAAATAAAACTAAGGATCTTTAGCCTTACTAATCCTTGTCACTATTATAAATGTGAAAGTAAATTCATTTGCGTAGTCCGGTGAATCTGTAGAGGCCAAAGTGCCAACAGGGTATGTCGGTTCGAAAATAAAATTCGTTTGTTTGTTTGTACGCTTTCAAGTCTTAAATACTAAACCGATCCCCAGGAAAGTTTGCATACGCGTTGTCAGGTGTACAGAAAAGAACATAGAAAAAGGCTTGAATGACATTTTATATACAGAATGATACGCCATTTAAAAATTATACTGTATAAACTTTATCAATCTTACTTTTAGATCTCGTATAAAAAAAAAACTTAAACAAATTGTTGGTTCTATGAAACCGCGAGGCATGTAAAACTTTTCAGTTGAGCCATGGTCGCCGCTATATTGGCCTTGGCTGCTCTGCCCAGCGTCTTTTACTTTACCCCTAATCTGCTACCGACTGTAATGCAACATGTGATAGCTGGCCGAAAGCTGTAATGCTACATGGGATAGATAATGGACAAAAAAAATTGAGGCAATGTAAAACATATATTTAATCCCTAAATGACCTTCATCAAATATTGTAATTTTTTTTTATGCCATTGGAGGCAAACGAACAGAACAGATTACCTGATGGTAAGTAATCACCGCCGCCCATGGACACCTGCGACACGAGAGGCATCACAGATGCGTTGCCGGCCTTTGAGCCGCAAATAATGGGAAAGTAGCTCGCTTTCAAACAACGGTTCCAATTGTTCTATTTCAATCATTTTTCACGGTAAATTGGTTTTAATTTTTTTAGATTGTTTTATATAACTTTTAATGTATTATATATCATTTGAATCATTTCCTAGAAATAATATTTTTTTAATTAAGTATATGCTTTATATACGTATATATACTATAATAATGCAAAAAGATTACCTTTCGGGCATGGATATTGTAGACAATATCTTAGTCGTTGTAAAATCATTGATGATAACACCTGTCCTTGTGATAACACATCTGTGCAAACTTTGAAACATCTGCTTCAGGAATATCCCCTATAATATTTAAAGTTAAAAAGTACTTATAATATAATTGAATATCCCAATTTGATTAGAATTTATCAGAGCACTTAATATGGACTTGGTGAATAAAGAGTCAGCCATCAATCATTTTATGATCTTGCAAGATATAAATCTCAAATCTCAAGATATTCAACAGACTTTGAACAATAGAGAAAAGCATTCAATATTATTTATGATCTACTTATGAACGAATGTATCGATAAATGATAATAAAATCAATTACCATGTTAGTGAAAAGAATATTTTCACTTATATTAACTTTCACGATTCTAGCGAATTTAGACACATACTGAAGTTTATAGAACATTGGTTCAAACATTTTAACATCTCTGCAATAATATTTTGGATTTATACGTTTTTTTTTGTGGTATCCAGTTTTTTCTTATTTGTTTTCCACCAAAAATGTACAGATAGTTATTATAGAAAAAAAAGTAGTATAGACAATTAACAGACTTAAAACATTGAAAATGAATGAAAATGTCTATGGTATAACACGATCAATTTAAATAGTGTACTACTACCAGTTTCTTGGATGGTCTTTTATTACATTTCAATTGGACAATTTTTATTGATACACGATTCAGTTCAGACACAAATAAAAATGGTGGTTCAATAGATTAGATTCACTTGAATAATTTATTAGTTGAAATAATATACGCCAATACTAGTAGTGTAGTAGAAGTAGAAGTTATTTTAATATAATCTCGTAACAATAAAATATATTTTTTCTGGTTACCTACTTCGCTTGAGAGTGTAGTGTTTGACAAATAACAGGTTGTTGGAAACACCGATTTCGCTACAGTTTTGAGCCCAATGTGTTGTTTTTAACAGTAATAAAGTGTTATACTGGTGATTTACGAAAAGTGATTTGTATAAACAGTTTCCAGAATGTTCAGTTCATAAAAAAATGTTAAAATACGCAGTGAGCACCGACTAATCCATTTATACAGCATGTGACCCACATCGGAGATTTCTCTTCTTTGTGTTTCACTTCTGAAATGCTTTTTAGACGCCGGGAAACGTAAACTGACATCGTAAAAGTGCCAAGGGCAGTTTACACCGATGAATATCATTAGGGACATGCTATTTGGTAAACTTGTCACGGTTGAATACCTGCCTGTCTCTGTGGGGGTCAGATGCAGAAATTGCAAATATACATATTTCCGCGCTGTTATTGAGTGCCTATAAAGAACTGGGATTGTTGTGGCATTTTTAATGAGGTATTAAATAAGGAAGATAGAACAATGCTTAGAAGTTACGGGATAAGAGTGAATAGAACACCAAATGAAGTTATCACATGTTAAGATCGAACAAAACTTCAGGGATTAGGATAATGATGCAAGATGGCTCATTGTGAAAATCAAAGACACATTGTACAGGTTAGTGCGGAGGGATAAATACAATTATATTTATTGTTCCAATAAAAAGATACTTTTTCTCTTCTCTTTAATACCTGAAATCTATTGTAACTTAAATATATGTATACTACATAAGTTCAGTTCAATCTTATTTTTATCATTGAAGAATTATTATCTAAAGAATATTCTATCTAAAACTAGATATAAATACTACATCAACAATGTATTTTCATATTAGTATGAAGTGAAAAGAAAAGAACTCTGTTAATGCAGTCAACTAACCCTGTTAGTGATACGTTGTTAGCTAATAATTACTTTCATTACCCTGGTTTTTGTATGTCAATATTATGTCTAAAGAGAAAAAACTAAATTGCAGTAATATAATTTTATAAAGATGGAAACAAAAAATTGTACTAATGATTATTTGCACATTTGTATTTGTACTAACTATAAAATGGTTAACCTGATAATAATTGTATAAATCAGTGCAGCTTTGTAATGAAAAGAGTTAATATAATGTTATATGTACCTTTATTTTATAAATAATATTGAATTTTTTCAGACCAATAACTAACTGACCTATAATATGAAGTTATTTTTTATTTATCGTATAATATTTATGCTTCTTAAAAATATATAACTCAAGTACTCTATAAAATATCTCATAATCCTAAAAATTTTTGAACAATAATTAAACTATATTTAAAGTACTTTTCTCTAAACAACTATATATGTTTTAGGAACCAAGTGGTTTACAGATTTACCATTATACATAAATAAATGACATACAAATAATTGTCATGGAAAAATCCAGGTCTTAATATTATAAACAATAAATTAAGAAGTAGTGACCATTAGTAATTAATTTCACCTAAATATTGCTAATTGTAATTCATATACCTATTTCAAATTTGCACTGGATACATTTTGAAATAGTGGTAGTGTTTATATTATTTATTTAATTAAGAAGTATTCTCCTTTTAAGGTCTTTAAATAGAAAAGGACATTATATGCTTCCCAAAAATTTTAATAGTAGTTATATACTGACATATATTATTACTGTACATTATTATAGAGAGTACAAATTGACAAACAAATGAGATAAGAATAGCCTGCAGCATCTATTTTTATTTAATGAAAATAGAATATACACTTGTATTCTTTTAATTATTTTCAAAATGTAGGTTTAGGAGTATGAGTTAATTTATTATTCTTATACTCCTAATAGTAAAACAAATACTTTTTGCTGTGAAGATTAATTTAGTACATTTTTTTTATAATATTTAGTTTATAATTGACATAATATCACATAGTATCTATTTTACAAAAATATTCAATTATTATACACATCAACACTAATATAATGTGAAAGTAACTCTTATTTGTCTGTTTAATAACCTTACATGACTTTACCTCTGGACCAATCGCAACTTGGCATAGAAAGCACCTGAGCCTTAAAGAGGACATGTCTTAATTTTCATCAGAATATAGAGAAAAATATGCTCATGAAAAGTCTGGTTGCTTAAAACATAAAATTATTAAAATTAAAATAGAACCCAAATTTTATAATATTATATAAACAATTATTTTATAGACCTGTTTCATGAGAAGATAGAGCAATAGCGCAAAAAATACCTGAAACTACTAAGAACTGAGTCATAAAACCTAAATACACAATGCAAGTTTGGAGGGAGATAATTAATTGTGAGACTGTAATTCAACCACATTGAGTTAATATATACAAGTATAAAAAAACTGCCATTGTCAGTAGTAACACTGTGATAAACAACAGTGTGGCAAATTATTCATAATTTACAGTAGTTACTTGTCTATAGTATTTTATCAGTCTATGAGTTTGGTTTGAAATAACTGTATCTCCATGCATTATAATCTAATTCTTAATCACAGGTTTATGTCGGAGCATTGTCTCCACATTATGAGGCTCTTTCTGTAGAAGCTTCCAAACAGACCAGTTCAGAAGAAATTGTCACTTGCATCACAGAGAAACTTAGCTTGAATGATGGATCAGGAGGACCCTATGAACTTGCAGAGGTATGTATAATTTTAAATAGTAATAAATCAAAACAATAAACATTAAAAATCCTGGAATGGTATTTATATCAGTTGGTTTAAAAAAAGTATGTGCTTATGACACATGAAAGAAGTGAAAACTTTTGTATATATATATTTAATGTATATTAATAACGCATGGAGATATATAAAAAGTATACATAATAACCCATAGGAAGCGTTCGGTGACAATGACACCAGTTCCATGATTTTTGTTCACTCAAAAAAGTGCTCTACGCACCTAAAGAAGTTTTCACTTGAAAAACTGATACCATGATTTAATTAAATATTACCATTATCCATGTAGCAATATGGATAATCTGACATGTATAAAGTATAAAAGAGTTAATCCTATATACATCTTTCACACTCTGGTATATTTTACATAATATGATCAGCTATATGTAAGTAGAATAGTAAGTAGAACAGGAACAACATAATGCTAGTTAAAGATTGGTAATTTCACAGAGAATTGTAGTTCATTTTGTTGATCAATATCATTTCAATATTGAATCTTTAAATTTTATATGAACAGTGCAGTTTTAATTGGATAAGTTAACTAGTTTATACTTATATGGTATGCTAGATAAATCAAAGAACTTTCACACAATCAAGAAGAGCCCAACTAAGAAAGCCACTTAGTAACTGGATTTTCACTTGATCCATAAAACACTATACATTGAAGAAATCACTATAATGTGGTTTCACAGTGAATGGTAAGCATTAGGCAATAATGTGCTATAGGAGAACATACCATACAGAGCATTAAATAAGTGCCTGATGAAAGATTTTCATGTTGAGGTTTGTAATTTGCCAGAAAAATAATGTAAACTATGTTTACCACGGTTTCATCACGGTGTTCTTTTTAAAAAGCTTATTGTATACTTCAAAATCTTGGACGAAGCAGTCACTGAGCTATCATCGCAACCCTTGCATATTTCATACTAATACTTATTTGTATTTACATGTATTTTTCCTACTTGTCTACTAGAACTTAAGCTAATAAGAAGAGTGCTTAAAAAACTTTCAACACGTGATCATATGAACTTAACATTGTTAATTTTTACACATTATATACAACAAATCGTAGTAATACGATTATGTATATTTAGTTATAGGAATGTGATGTACTTATGTAAAATTTTATTTAAATGCCATGACTCAGTACAGTTTTGCTCAAGACTAATTTACTACTTCCTTTATTTAATCATTAAGTTAATCTTGTCTCTTACAAGTTCTTAATGATTGGGGGAGGCTGGGGTTAAATGTTTCTCTTTTAATTCGATAAACTTGAAATGTGTGTTGTTTAAAAAATCATCAATTTTTTTATATATTATATTTTAGAGAAAAAAATAAATCTAAAACTCAAGGACGTTTTTAATTGGGTCCTTGCAATTTATTTAATATCTTTAACTCTTTAAAAAAAAAAGAGTTCTAAATTTAATTGTTTGCTTATTGTGTATTAAATTGATAATAATGAATGTAGTTACTTACACAGATAAACATTAATAATAAGGAATTTTTTTTTTTCAAAATCCTTAATTTTTGAAACTTTGTATTATCTTATTATCCTTATGCGAGAAATCACACCCAACATTATAAAGAACAATTTTTTAAATCTTAATTCATTTAGGTTGTTGGAGATACAACCAGCGGCGAATGTAAAGAAAGGCGACTCGGACCTAATGAATCTCCTGTCGCAGTCATGTTACTATGGCCTCAAAACAGGTCCACTGGCCAGTACAACAGGTAAATTTTAATTTTTTACAATTCACCCGAGTCTCCTCTTTCTAGTATTAAAGGTTAAGTAAAGATTGTTTATTGACATGTAAAGTTACATGTAATTGCAACAAGGCAGAACTTTATGGCTATTGATGAATGCAAATATTATCATTGCTGTTCTATAAGCTTTAGTATAATAAGTTTCCTGAATATTGTATGTATACGGCTAAATAATCGTCAGTAGAAACCTGTTTTTTCTCTGAGACCTGATTCGATACTCAAATCTTGTGGGTTTTATATGATTAAAAGAATTTCCAATTTCAAAATATTTATTGTTGAAAATCATTTACATTATGTTTAAGCGATACGTAATACTTGCCGTTGTATTACAATTAATTATGTGATTTATATACGCTGTTATGCACATTTATTACAGTTCATTGTAAACAACGTTTAATGTAAGATTAATTATGCTAAATCAAGTTATACTATGTAATTATCTCATACCATTCGTTGCGTGTTACTAGAGATACTTCTAACCTTGCCCACACACCTGCGTGTAAGCCGAAGAGTGTGTTTATCTACTCTTGTATCATATCTATACAGTCTCGTACGTGTCTTGTCACCGCAATACTATTATAACTATTCTTACATAGTTCCGTTGTGATGATTCATTGTGATTGTTTTGTTTCCAATAATAATTATGGTGATTTTTGCGACACTGTATCCTTGTAACAATGTGAATTAATTATGTATTAGCCGTATATTAATTTAATACTGAAGTCATGATATTTTCATATATAATTCAGTCATTGGCGAAACGTAATCGTTGCTCGGTCCTATTTAAATAAATTTAGCACCGTATTTACAATATTGTTTAATAAAGGACTACAACTGTGATTGGGGATAATGTCACAGTGCTATGTGACTCACTCTTCCTTCCGCTCTTGTGCGATAACACCGTCTCCGTCCTGCCAATCAAACTGAAATATTATTGTGTGATCAACATGGAAGCTAAAACTATACCAGTACTCGCAAATATTTAGCTATCGTCATCTCATAAATATGACTCAAAAGTAATTTATTTTTAGAATTTTATTGGCACACACACTTTATGAAACACGTATAACTGTTGAGCTTTGTTTTCTTTTCAGATTTTATCTCCGCGAAAAGATTCCTGACGAACCGTGGATGGAAAATTTCTCTGTGGACCCGCAACTCATAAAGGATTACTTTCAGAGGTTTTTGTATCAACCAAAGGATCGAGAATACCCCGACTTGTGCCAGCTGCCGGAG
Organism: Antheraea assamensis; assembly: GCA_035772565.1. Taxonomy (NCBI): domain Eukaryota; kingdom Metazoa; phylum Arthropoda; class Insecta; order Lepidoptera; family Saturniidae; genus Antheraea; species Antheraea assamensis. The sequence goes on along the minus strand of JAQQSE010000095.1, from coordinate 3,065,081 downwards.
CTCAATGAACAAACTCTGTTAGATAACTTGAGGGCGAGGTTCGCCGCCGGTTACATCTATACATATGTCGGGTCTATATTAATAGCGCTGAACCCGTTCAAGTTCTACCCGATATACAATCCAAAGTATGTGAAGTTATATCAGAACAAACGGATCGGTCCGAGTCGGCCGCCGCACATATTCGCCGTCGCTGATGCCGCATACCACTGTATGTTAAGAGAAAAAAATAATCAATGCATAGTGATTAGTGGGGAAAGCGGTTCAGGGAAGACGGAGAGCACGAATTTCTTACTTCATCATTTGACGGCGCTCAGTCAGAAAGGTTCTCACGGAAGCGGAGTCGAGCAAACAATTTTGAGCGCCGGACCCGTACTCGAAGCATTTGGTAACGCGAAGACAGCTCACAACAACAACTCTAGTCGTTTCGGCAAGTTCATTCAAGTTAATTATAAAGAAAATGGAATGGTTCACGGTGCTGTGGTGCAAAAGTATCTTCTCGAGAAATCACGTATTTGTAGTCAGGGCCGTAACGAGAGGAACTATCATGTGTTTTACTATTTGTTGGCCGGTGCTTCAGAACAAGAGAAGGAGCAGTTACATTTGCTCAGTGTTGATAAGTATAATTATCTATCTCGGACTGGTTGTAGTGATGTGCCTGGAACTGATGAACAGTATGAATTTTCAAGGCTCAAGCAGTCCATGGAAATGGTCGGCTTCACAATGGACAAGCAGCGGAGATTATTCGCTGTTTTGTCGGCGGTGCTACTATTGGGTGAGTCTATTGTAACGCAATATTTCTTGAATAATTTAATTTTGACATATTCTCCTATTCATAATTAGTTTCTGCCTTAACATGATATTTATGAATGTTATCTATAATTATTTAAAGTGGTCTAAAAGTCTATAAGTGTTTTACAAGTATATATGATGTCAAATAGAGTGCCCATCCACTTATCAGTCGATATAGATTAGGCATTAATTTGGTAGATAAAATCCTATTATCATACATATTTGGCTACATATTGAAAGCTATCACTTGATAAATGAAAACAAAAAAATGTCTGTATACATAGTTGAAATCAATATAATGCATGGCTAATGAATACCGAAGTACATACATTTTAATAATTTTACAAGGTTTTCCTCCTGGTATTTAGATTTATACTCCTGTAAATAATAACTCATTTAATGACAATATTTTCCCTAAAACACTGGTACATATAAAATACAGTACATTGAATTCTTTTACTATTATTAATTTAAGAAATTTATCCAGTTACAACATTATTTGCCTCTTATTGAAATAAAGCTTTCAATACAAAATTATTGTAATAATATGAATGAAATACAATAAATGTATATCTGATTTTAACCTTGTTATTTAAATTTCGGATTACATAAATAAGAAATAATTATTTGTTTAAAATTAATATTCCTTATAAACTTTTCAGGGCTATGTAATGAATTCATTCTCGTTCACGTTTCTCATTCTTTTACCACAGTATAAGTCCGATATAAGTTGTAATTCTACCGTGAATACAACATTTAATTCATAATATACTATATTGCGTAATACTTAGGATATGTTATCTGTTAAAAGATTGAAATTACATATAGTTATTTTTTTTTCTCTAAGATTTTTCAAGTTCCTTGAAAGCTTATTGTTACTACTTACTATGGCCACTTGTAAATTTACTGGTGTTTTAATTGTATCAGTAAAAATTTCAGTTTAAGATAACCGATGTGTTGTGGACCCATAAAAAGTATATTTAATGTAACTGAACTATGATATAATATTTTTATATGATATGATACCCCCACCATATTTATTTTTTATTTATTATTATTTATGTTTTTTTTTTATTGTTATCAAATAAATTTTATACCAATTTTTGGTTTCAACATCTTAACCAAACAATCTGTGATATATTTTTGAAATATTATCTCATACTTAATGTCAACATATAAAAAAACTAGGATAAACCATGGACTTTTGTGTAGTGGATTACATATGATGTGATAATTAATTGTTGTTTCATCACTCTTACATTTGTGTCCCTGAAATACACAATTTGTAATAGAGTATACATTATTTGTACTGCTTTCTGTTATATTAATAACTAAATGACCTGGTGAACTTCACATCATCTACAATTTATCTATATATCTATGAATTTCTGTTAGTGTCGCTAAAACTCAGAAACGGGTTGTCCAATTCAAATGGTTTTTTTCATCATCCTGGTTAATAACCCTGTTGACTGATTTGAAAGACCACACCGAAATGATGACTGGATATTTTCTATCATGATCAATTATTAATTGCAAAGTTCTGCAGTCACTTGTAGTGTGGGATGTAAAAGATTGATAGCGCACCCAATGTAAAAAACATTCCTCAGTCATGTCAATCCTATATTTCACCCCCCAAATCTTTCGGATTCGATGGGTAAACACGTGGATATGATATTCGTAAGCAATGTGTGAATTTGGTGCGGCGATGAACATATGATAATAGTAGCGTATTATCCCAATTCGAATCGTCCTTGAGCAATTGTAGTTGACACGCCTCACCGTAAGTCACATAAAGATTAACGGTTCTTAGTTGTTGAAATGAAATCGTACCACGAACATTCATCAACAGTAATTGAAGATAATACATTCGTAATTATGTGGATGCACAGTGTAGATGCGAGTTCGAGTGTCTGAAGTAAATATAATTGGAGGACCTTCAATTGGTGTTTCTTGTTTCTGACGTTGAAACGATTTCGATAAGGTGTTCTTTGTGCAGTAGCGTGGCATTTATGCATACTCGTATAGCACAGTGCGAGCGAAAGTATCTGTTTGACAAACTAAGAAGAAGCTTGTTAATGTTATCGAAGGTGCCCATACTGTTCTTTTCGTCAATTCCTCTCAAATAAAACACACTCGTTGTCCATTTTCCAGATGAACTATCAAATAGCTAACGGTAGGGTGTATTTCGTGGTAAATAAATGAGGGACGCCAAATTTCCTCGTTGCTGCTGCCCACCTGAAAGCGAGAATTTTAGGAGCATAAAGTACATAAGTCTAATAACATAGATAAGTAGTCATCTCAAAATTTCGACACTGAGAATTTCTCATTGACATTTTGAAAAGTCTCTTTCATATTTTTATTATTTCTTTTAGGACCTGGATATGTTGAGTAAATTAATATGATTTGTCACTTTAGTCACCACATAATAGTTTTGATTTGACAAAATAAAACCTGTGAAGACAGGTTGTCATGTATCAAAAACCATCAGGCATCAGGATGTTTTTTACGTTATTTAGTTTTTCGTGTGAAATTCAACTGATTGTCAAAACTCAATATGTTAATTTTACACTGTGTGTGTTAATATACATATTACAAATATAAGTAATAACTTATTTTTAAATGTATTATCTCTTCTAACGAATAGCATTCTGAAGGAACACTGAATAGTACAAATAGATCATCAGTATAAATAATTTATTTCATTTAATTGTTACTGATAATGTTTGTTACAAAAGAATAGCAAATTGTTTGGTAGTCCGGTGAAACTGTAGATGCCTTGCCAGGGCAACAGTGTAGTCAGTTCGAAAAAAAAAAACCAAATTGTTTATTAATAAGAAACACTTATATTATAACTCCTTTCGTCTTTCCCAAATGATTTTTCTTTTATATATAAAGTAAGATACATTGTATTCCCAAATCTGTTTCTTTTATTAAAAATTATGAATGATTTCAGGTAATGTGGAATTCCAGCCCCAAAGAAAATCGTACCATCACGACGAGGCGGTGGGTGTTCGGAACCCTGAAGTAGTATCGTTAATATCGTCATTGTTGCGAGTAAAACAGGAAACATTATTAGCTGCCCTCACGTCTAAAAGAGCGAGGGCATCGGGGGAGACCCTCGTTATCAATTACAGGTATTAATTAATATTCTACTGTTCATTTTATGTCTATAAATACGGGATAGATTACAACAAATCTTTAACCCGCCTTAACACGTTCGTCCCAACAGCATTCGATAGTGTAAAATTTATAAAATTGTAATTGGTACGAAGTGTAACAACTGTGTTTAAATATAAATTTTGTCTTCTTGCTTTCTTTACGTTTTTTTTCAACTGACACCTCTCTTGTTAGGAATAAGGAGCCTGTGTTTCGTAAGGGTTAACTCAATCAAATCAATTCAAAATATACTTTATTCAATTTAGGCCCTAAGAAGGCGCTTATGAACGTCAAAATTACCACCGGTTCGGAAAACAACCCAGTCATCGAGAAGAACCGGTGAGAAACTCGATCGGGTTTATCTTTTAACGTAAATAGATGCATATTTCAAATAAATTACACGTTACAATCGGTATTAGTGGATGCACAGAGAAGAATCAATTCCAAACATCACTATCCTTCACATATTGATTCACTCTATAATAGCCTCTTGACACCAAAACCAGCTTGATGTGGCACTTTAATTTATAGTCCGACAAATATGTAACATGCATTGGGACTTGTTATAAAATCTGACACTATTACCCAAGAAACTATTACTGGTTTTACTGAGTCGGAAACATCGTACGACCAGTTTGTTACCGTTTCTAATATTTAGAAAATGCCGGTCTTTTACGAATAACCATAACAGCTTTATCGATTTTTATGAAATATTGTACACGAATTTATTTCACTATCCATTTCATGAGTTTACAAGAATTGTCAAAATATTTCAGAATTTGTAAAAAAAATTCATGGGTTTACAAGAATTGTCAAAATATTTCAGAATTTGTAAAAAAAATCACAATTCTCAATTGAATTTGATGAAATTTTGTACACTAAAAGTATGTGTTATTTAGAAATTTGTAGGTCATAAAATTATCATTAATATTTTTATAAGTCGTAATGAAAAACGAATTAAAAAAAAATTTTTTAACTCAACAGATTTGTATGAAATTTTGTACATGGGTAGCATGTGTCACTTCCCAAGTGATAGTTTATAAAGAATTATCAATAACGCTCTTAAAACATTTTGTTTTAAACTAAAGTATGTTATTCTAAAATTGATTGTTTTTATAAGTTATTAGAAGTAATATAATTTACCTCCCCATAATTTCATTCATAATATAAAATAAGGAGTCAATAAACGCAATGAAAACGCGTGCGGAACAGCGTGTCTTAAAATGACTTAAAGAATGAATTAAACATTTTATAGTTTTTAGCGTTTAACCACAGTCTCATCAGATGCTAAATGCTGTCTAAGGCGGTAAACACGCTAAATCCGTGGTTGTCCTGTTCTCAAACGCAGCTACCGGAACACCTATAGATGCATGGCGACAGATTTTCATCTTGAGGGTGTTAGTTAGCTAGCTTTGAAAAAAAAAAGCGCTGTCACCTTGCTATGAATCCATCACGATATTTTCCTTCATCGAAAGCTCCGACTCAACCGCAAGGGCTTGAACCTACGGCGATCGATGCGGTATCTGTCGGAACTGACTAATAGAAAAATAAACATAAAAAATTAAGAAGAATTTTGAACATGGTGATTCCAGATTACCGGAAGCGATAGCGACTCGCGACGCGATGGCGAAGTGCCTGTACGGTGCTCTGTTCGACTGGATAGTGATGCAGGTCAACCACGCTCTGCTTTCAAAAAAGGATACGCTGAGGGAGCATCAGGGAAATAGTATAGGTTAGACACAATATTTTATTGGTAGCTGATACCCGCGACTTCGCTTGCATTGTTTATTATCGTAACAATATATATTATGTATAAAGAAAAGAAACGTAAGCGCCACACCGCTTGCCCCATTTCTCCACGGGAAGAAAACACGGATCGCTGCACGTGTAGTTCTTATAAAAATTGTAGTTATCTAAAACTTTAATAACATTATGTTAAATTAAGTTACCATAATAATCTTTTCTTAGATTAGCGCCAAGGGTCTAAGAAGTAGGACAATAAAAAAAAATCGATACCTATCCGTATAGTTTTGCGTGATGTCCGTACAACCGCAGACCTCTATCATTTTATTTACATAGATTATGTTAATTGTTAATAAATTTATATCGATTGTGGTGAAGATAACTAATCTACTGTACAAATTCTGTACAATGGCTCGTAGACAGTCAGCCTTTCTGCTGTCGATATTATTATGTCTTTTTATTATTATTTCTATGTTATACAAATAATTAGCAAGTGCACATGTAAAGTATTGACTTCGAAACATGGGACATGACTAATATTAGCGCTACTGTTTTTTTTTTTCGAACTGACCTACACTGTTGGCTTCGTCAGACCTCTACAGTTCCACCGGACTACAGATAATATTAGCGCTATTGACAACTTTCTTATTCATACATTATTAATTCAAGAGCGTGTATCTTTAACATTCTCACAGGTAATACAAAGTTCTGAGTACAAGTGACCTTGACACTGTAGGGGTATTTTAATGGATTATTAATGGTAGAAATGGGAGTGCAAAATATGATGTCTCTTCCTCCATTCGCATGATTCAACATTCGTTCTTCTCGCCTCACTATCACCACTTGCGTGCTAAAGACTCGTGATGGGGGGATTATAAGAGTTATTTATTACTAAGTGTTTATATTTCATCTCCAGGAGTTCTCGATATATTCGGTTTCGAAGACTTCGGTCCGAGCAATAGTTTCGAACAGTTATGCATAAACTACGCGAACGAGCACCTGCAGTACTACTTCAACCAGCACGTGTTCAAGTACGAGCAGGAGGAATACAGGCGCGAAGGGATCCGGTGGACGGATATAGGCTTCTCTGATAACACAGGCTGTTTACAGCTAATCGAAGGGAAGGTCAATGGATTGTTATCATTACTCGATGATCAGTGCAAGTAAGTGTAATAAAAAAACACCAGTTCATATCCGTGACATCGCCTGCGTTGTTTATTATCTTAACAATCTATTTTTTGGATAGAGGAAAAAATATATAAGTAACAAACCGTTTGCCCCACTTTTCTACGTCGAGGAAACACACAAAGCTGAAGCTCTATAACTTTATATTAAATATATAAACTTTAAATATGTAACTAACTATCTAGCGTGATAGTTTTTTTTTTTTAGTTGCGGATCAAATTTCTAACAAACAAAAAAAAAACAAATTTATTCAGTATTTTTTTAATGGTGCGCGCACAACTGCAAACTTCTATCATTTTATTACAAAAAAAAATGATTATCTGGAAAATCGGTTTATGGGTGATAATTTTACGTGATAACGTCATAAGAAAATATTGATAAAAAATTGCATACTTTTTACCTCAAGAGATATATGCGTTACAATCCGAACGCTTAGACCGATTGCGTCTCTATTTCGCTTGTTCCACGCTCTCGCTTGCACGCTCGGCTCAGGCGGAACGGGATAATGAGTCATGCTTTTGCATGCGTGCAGTCGGCGTTCATCGATTTATAAGACGTTGTCACGTCAAAAAATACAATATCCTCATCCTTACTAATATTATATATGGGAATGCGAGTTTGTTGCGCTTTCACGCCTTAACTGCTCAATTGATCGTCATGAAATTTTGTATACATTTTGTTACGGGTATAGAAAATTCCACAGAGTACTATCATTAAAAAAATGTGCTGTTCTCGACGGATAGATCAAATCTACATTAACGCGAGCGAAACCGCGAGTAAAAACTAGTATTTAATAGTTTAAGTAATATCAACTGTATATATTGATACTCACTTTCTGTGTTATTACAAAAAAGTTAAATAAGCGTTGAACACTTGCTTGAAAAATGTTTGATTACAAAAGAGCGTCTTACTTTTGTTCAGAGATAGATACTTTTTACATTTAACTAATGTCCAAGTTGACAGTTCTTGTTTAATTGTTTTGATTTATTATGTCTTTCTTTACCGACAAAAGACGTTTCGTGGTACATTATGGATATTGTGGGTATAATTAATTTGGAAGATATAGACAAATTAAAGAATTATAGAGATTCAAAAGTAACTCATATCAATATGACATTATTGATATTGGAGAATTTATTTAATCTCCCATTTACTGTTCCATTTTACGCACTTTGACGTAATATATTATTAAACTTATATATTGCTTATTTTAACATTTACATCATTTTCTTTTAACCAAAATTTCAAAATAATATTAATAAATATCTGAATAAAAATGTTATTCATAAATTCAAATTGTTAACAAAACATCTGTATGTAATGGAATGTTTTTAAACAATGAGACTTAATGGAATGAATGCTATTCATAGTTGCTTTCATAAAAAACTTAAACCAGTTTAGCTTGAGGCTGCTAGGACACGCTTTTGTAATAAAACCTTTCAAACATGTGTTCAACATCGTTTAAAATTTGAAACATTGTTTAGTAAAGCTAGTGTTAAACGCGTGTTCATTTTTGTTGTAATACGACTGTTTATTTCTACTTAATTTTAACGTCATAACTTCTTCTATTTATTATCTAATGTAACAAAAAATATTTGCTTAAACAAGGCTGGAGAATGCATCTTTAATTAAAAAATTAATGCAAATTCGGGAAATTCACGTTGTTAACACATCCACAGATAGACGTTCCCTTCTAAAATATATAAGGATCAGGATTATACATGATACATAATGTACATATGTTCCTTCAGGCTTGCTTAATGTATTGCTAGCTGATTACCGTCCGCTTTGTTGGTTTTAAAACAATTGCAAACGGCCAATTGAATCCAAGAAATAAGTAGCCTGGAATCATCTATGTAAAATTCCGCAATGAATTAATTGGTCATGATTCTGTGTCTAAAAATAAACTTTGAAGGTGTAATAAAAAAAATCTCAAAATTTACTATGCGGTCTATTTTGAGGGGTACTAAACCATATCACAAACTGGGAAAAATAATAAAAAAAAAAATCAGACGTTTTTTGGCGTGGATCACCCCCTATATACATTTACCGTCTTAGGCTACATCATCATTTAACTTCAGAATGACTGAAGTATTTGAAATTTTAATTTAGTTTCCCGTGGGCAACGAATGAGACACTTCTGCAGAAATTCAACTCCGTACATGAAAGTAATCATTTTTATGAGAAACCGCAAAGACGGGAACCGGCCTTCGTTGTGCGCCATTACGCTGGCAGAGTGAAGTATCAGGTACATAAATATGGAATTTATAATACAGCTTATGTTACTGACACATGGTAAGTAAGATACAAGATTGTTACTTCATATAAAAAAATTGATAGTTATTTGCAACTTTATTTTAACGAATATAGTATTAACCTTTATCTCAATTAATAGTTTAGTCACGTTGTACATTAAATTTAGATCAAAACAGCCCTTTACAGCATACCATTTCAAGTAATATCTTAGGACTATATCACATATTTAAAATACTTGTAATAAAAAGAAAGTGTCTCGTCACCGCAGAGCAATAGTTAATTGAAATAATATAAACCCTTACATTTACCAACTCGTGTCGGTAAATCCTAATATTTACTAGTAAAACCTAAGATTGCCCAAAATATATACGGACTTTTACAGTAACATTTACACCAAATCCTTACATTTACCAACTCATGTCATTTAATCCTAATATTTAGTGGTAAATCTAAGATTTACGAAAATACATAGGTGCAATTTACAGTATCAATATACACTAAATCCTTACAATTACCAACTCATGTTGTTTAATCCTAATATTTACTGGTAAAAGCTAAGGTGTTCGAAAATACATACGTGCATTTATTTACAGTAACATATACACCAAATCCTTACATTTAACAACTCATGTGTGGGTAAATCCAAATATTTACTGGTAAAATCTAAGATTTTGCAAAATATATACGGACTTTTACAGTAACATATACACTAAATCCTTACATTTACCAACTCGTGTCGTTTAATCCTATTATCTAGTGATAAAACCTAAGATTTTCGAAAATACATACATGCATTTATTTACAGTAACATATACACGAAATCCTTACATTTAACAACTCATGTCGGTAAATCCAAATATTTACTGGTAAAACCTAAGATTGGCCAAAATATATACGCGTTTTATAGTAATATATATACACAAGGAATGGTTATAAAATGAAATGATGGTTGACAGGTGACTGCAATGCGCGAGAAGAACTTAGATCTGATGCGGCAGGACATTGTGAGCGTGCTGAAGAACTCATCTCTGGCGTTTGTGAGAGAGCTCGTGGGTGTTGATCCGGTCGCTGTGTTCCGATGGGCAATAGTGCGAGCATTTTTCAGGTAACTGCATTTATTTGCAGAAAAGTGCTTTTATTTTAATTTTTAAATAATCAATGGGCAACATAGTATATATGAATAATATTACGTCATTGACTCATATATGATTTTTCTTTTTAGTCTATACACGCATAAGTGAGTTTGTTTGTTACGCTTTCACGTGTTAAATACTGCACTGATCTTCATGAAATTTCGCGTACACATTATCAGGGGTACAGAAAAGGACATAGGGTACCTTTCATTCATAGAAAATTACTGTTCCCAAGGGTTACACGAATCTACATTAACCCGAGTTAAGTCACTACCAAAAGCTACTTAAAGTATTCGATGCATTTTTTGTCACTTTACCGTCTACAGCTTAACATTTTAAAAATCTATCTTTTTCTTGTTTATTCATAAACTTGAATGATACAGGGGTTACTTCGCATTCTTAGAAGCCGGAAGAAGGCATAGAGTTCAAAGAGTCGACGGTGCCTCGAGATTACCGCGTGCCTCCATCCACGCTCCCAACGACAGCCTCATAAAGTAAGTCATAAAGGAATATAACATATGTTCTACATAAGTGTGTTAAAATTGCGTATAAACAAATATACAGCTTCTATGACCATGTATACAACTAACTTGTGCGAGTCGCAATATGATTAACTACCTTAAACGGCATGATATTAGATATTGTTGAAAGAGAAATTAAAGTCCCTGATTCAATTCAAAATATATTTCAATTGTGATTTCACCTAAGTTTGTTTTACATAGGTATTTGAAATATAACGTAATAAGCCATTTTTTTACCTTAATTTATTTAATATAGTAATAAGATTAAAAACCAAAATGACAAGGAAAGTGCTTATGGTGAAATCATGAAGATAATGATATAATAAAATATTATACTATTTATAGAAGCTTTTGCAAGCAAAGTTTTGTGACGTAATGAAATGTGTCTTGTTGCTCAGCCAACTGGTGACAGTATCGTCAATCAATCTCGCAATCAACCGAATTGCGTAAGTCACCGTGTATTTATGGCATGCTTAATGTTCTTATATGTGCACTCCGAGCATGTATGTACTTATGTGTTTAGAGAGTCTGTATGTTACTTTTGTTGCGTTCATACCTTACTGTGGGAAATTTCACCACTATTAAAAATCTATTTCAAAATCGCCACTAGCTAGAGCGTTTAGATTTTTTTTTAATTTCTAAAACGTAATCCTTATTCACTCTGCAAACCGGCATGCATGTTTATTTCTCACATTTTATCTTTTTTTTTTATTGTTTTATATTTCTGTTACATTAATTTCGGAAACTTTCTTACCCGCGACACAAAGAACGCCGCACAGGGCGGCGTCGAGTAAAGCGCGCGAGACTCCGAGCCGTGCGGCCAATGATATTAGAGGGAAAGAGACGGCTAAGCTCGACGCGGGTCACTGGGAAAGGTCCTAAAAATTATAGGATCGCCGAGACGCGCACGCGACGAGTCGAACGAGAGTTCGACGACACCGACGTACTACAGCGCGCCAGCCAGATCGTTATGTACGTGCGAGACGCGACCGACTCCTCCCTCTCACTCTCTATCTCTATCCTCTTCTGTTTTTACACTTTCTGCCTGGTGCACTCTTCATCAAACAATTTATTAGTGTTTAATCCCATCATAGTATTTAATGATAATAGTATCAAAGTTAATAGGGATAATCTTTAAATGAATTCTGTCGTAATCATTGCTGTGATGTAATTCAAATTTACTATGTTGTTTGATGAAAACCAAAGTAGAATTTCGGATGGATTTATTTTATGTTTGGTTGTGGTGATGCCTATGGGCTTTCTTTTAATATTCTCAGGATATTTTACTGTTTTCGTAATTGTAAATGTGTATTTATTTATATCTTTTGTAATTTATTTTTTTATAATATTTATAATGTATGGTATTTTATACGCTGAATTATAATATAATATAATCTTTGATATTTTCACTAAATTTTAAGGAATATAAATTTTTGTCTGCTCTATTCATTGGGAGGCTTAAATATTTTTTGTAAAATTATGCTAATTATTGAACTGCAGCTTTTTCAAAATTATTATTTTGCACTGTTCATAAAAATATTAATTTCTTTGGAAGCGCATGTTTGAAACATTTCAATATATGTATTCATATAATTATCCAGGTGGTTGGTATTTACATATGATTCTTTAAGAGATCGCTTTCTATAAATACGTTTGGGAGAATTAATCATTAATTTCATCACTTAAAGTATCAGCAATAAGCAAATGATCTCTTACAGAACGACAAGATGTTTTTGTGCGTCACATATTAGTGAAAAATTATATTCCAACAGGAAAAACAAATCATTCAGGCCTCGTGAGAGACCCAAGAAAGGGTTAAAAAACCTTCAGAGTGTAAAGACCCTAGCTGGTAGGATCGCAGTGCCAACGGGCAAGCGGAAACAACCGATGACGGTAGCGGCGCAGTTCCAACACTCCCTCGCAGCGCTCATGGAGACACTGAATCAAGCGAATCCGTTTTTTATCAGGTATCTAATTTGATATTTTTTACAGGAATCTTACTACATCTGAATGTTATAACCATAAATCGCATGTCAAATATAAATTCATAATATATTTTTATTCATAACTAGTTGACCCCCACGTCTTCGTCTGTTTTGTTTATTATCTTAACAATATATTTTATGTATTGAGGAAAAACAAAAACGACCGAGAAATGTACTTTGCTAACAAAATTTCTTTGTTACAATCAGATCGTTTTCCTTTCCATCTCCTAAGCATACGCAGGGCTCCACTTGCCCTACTTCTCCGCAGTAACAAAACACACATCAGTGAACGTTTAGCGCTTTTAAAAATTGGAGTTTCTTAAAACTTTATAATAAGCGAAAATATGGTGATATTTTTTTCTAGATAGTGCTAAATGTCTCAGAAATAAAACCAAAATAAAAATATCGAAATTTTTCCAATAGTTTTTTCATAATATATGCGCACGACAGCGGTCATCTGTCATTTTATTTATATAGGATGTTGAATGCAAGTAAATAATCTGGTAAACTTTATCTGAATTTGTGATGATTTTTTAATTATTGTATTGTTATTGGCGAGATAAATCAATAATGGTTAAATTTATAAATATATAGACAGGAATTTTCCTATAAAGACTAATATCCATCAATAAAAGAAACCGAAAAAAGAAATATTGGTCTCAAGAAAATAATAAGGAAAAGTTTGGTTAATACGCAGTTTATTATTTTACTAGTGATAACCTGCGACTTAGTATTTATTCATTACAACTGAATACTTATATGATGATATAGTTACCGTAGTGATTAAAAATATTTTTTCATTAGATGCATAAAATCAAATGGCGACAAAGTGCCACATGTGTTCGACGACGAGACGGTTCAACGTCAGCTCCGGTACACGGGAATGCTCGAGACCGTGAGGATCAGGCAGGCCGGGTACAACGTTCGGCTCACATATGAGGAATTCATACAGCTGTACAGGATATTGTTGCCCAAGGGCCTGCTGAGCTCGCAGACCGATGTGAGACACTTCTTGGCCACTCTCAACTTGGACAGAGACAACTATCAGTTGGGTAAGTATTTATGATAATCTCAATTAAAGACTGTTTTTTTTACAATAAACTAAAAATATATTCAAATTAAAAAAGAGATGCTTCGTTATATTATCGTGAGTGACCAACTCGGTAATAAACAAGTTATCTGATTCCTACCAATATTATGAATGAAATAAGGTGTATAGGAACTTGAAGGTGGTTGACAAAGAATGCGAATTATACTTGAGTTGAAAAATCATATGATAACACTTTAATTACAGAGTAGTACTATATTGCCTTATATATTATACAGTGAAATCTGGATAAGTGGGAAGGAAATTCTCCTCATATACTGCTCTAGCATACTTCTTTATAGGCAGACTAACTTTTGCTAGCCTGGACGTAAATAGGACCTATCCCTCGGCAACAGTAAGCTTGACAATGTGCTTATCTCGATAGGTATGACGAAAATATTTATGCGTGAGAGTGAGCAGACGAAGCTGGAGTATCGGCTGCATCAGCAGATCATGGCTTCCATCATCACCATACAACGGTGGTTCCGCGCGGTGCTCGAACGCCGGAGATTCCTCGCGCTGCGTCGAGCCTCCACTCTGTTACAGTTCTACTGCAGGTATATACCGTACATTATACAAATAGCTGATTCCCGCAACTTCATCGAAATAGCTGCTTAATTTTTGGCTTCCTTGAACCAATAAGTGCACACCTATTACTGGGCACAGCCAATAGCATACGCGCTATGGATAATCGTCTACACTATAGAAAGAGTCGTGACGGAAAAATTTTAAACTTTTTTTCGTCTAGCCCTCATCCGTCAAGTACGTACAGTGCTATAAGGAACTTCGTTCCAATAACTGACACAAAATAATAAGTTAGAATTGTACTGCGAGAACAGATAGACATGCCAATATTGCTGTTTTAATTCACCCTCTTATCAGAAAGTATATAGCAAGTTTTATAAATATAATTATGAAATAACTTACTTCTCTATTTAAAATCTAAATAGGTAAATCGCTCATATTGGTGTAATAAATAAAAATTATACGTAGTAACAACAAGATTATTAAAATACCGACAGGTACTGTACAACACATTTTTTTTATTGTATGGTAATAAAAGGTTATAAATATGTTTTGCTTTAAAAAAATAGTTGTTACTGACTTTCACGTTTTTTAAGCAATGACGATGTAAATAATGGATTGTATTAAAGCAGGACAAAGTTTACAAATCGTAATTAATATTAATAATAATTACAAGCTTTACATCATCGAACATAACATATGAGAAAATGAAATACGAAAGGTTTATTATAATAAAATAAAATATATACATGGCGAGAGTCATTTGTCCTCAACACTAATAATATTATTCAATAGACAATGGTTAGCGGTAAGGAATGACGCCGCGACGAAAGTGCAATCATTGTTTCGGGGTTCTCGCGTTAGAAGATGGTACCTACAGTTATGCAACACCATAGTGGCTTTCCAAGCGGCCTCTCGCGGATACTTACTCAGGAAAACCTTACCGGAGCTAAGGAAAATGATGCCGAAGTTAAAGGCAAACAAAACTGAAAAATCTGAGGTACGTGAGTTATATATTTTATGACGTATGCGAGTGTTTGTGTGAACCTGTATTTTAGTCACTAAATTTCTCAAGTATAGTCTCAAAATCAATTCCAGTTGAATGAGTTAATAATAATTAATGTTTGCATAATTTGAATTGCTATTTGTTGAATATTACATTTCCACAGTATCGTCTTCATACTGCTTTCCCACTTAAATATCTCACTCTTATTTACAAGCTGTCTTTCTCTGTGTTCACACTTTATATACATATACACTAGGGTTGTGTGAATAATACTCAATTCGACTAAAGATGTTCGATTCGAATATTCTAATGGAATATTTTTAAAATAAGGAAGAATTATTAAACTAATAGTTATAAGAGAAGATACATAAATTTTCACTGTTTTAATAATTCTATTAAAATTATAATTATTTAATATTTCATACATATCTGATTAGTTAAAATTATTAAAATAGTTTGAATTATTCGTAAAATTGAAATTATTTGAATAATACGAATAGTTGAAACAATTGAAACTATTGGAATAATTCGATCTATTCGAATAGTACGATAACAATTTCAAATCGAATTATTCGGTTCGAGTCATTATCGAATAATTCGTTCATTCGAATATTCGCAAACCCCTAATATATAAATAGGTTAAATATAAAAATGTTGTTGTCCATTTCACCGATACCAAAACGCAAACTGGATAAAAACTTCGTGGAAGGTTCTGGTTACACGTGTCGTGACAACGCAAATCTACGACGACCTTCGCTAATGTCGTTATACGGAATGTTACTTCCATAACGATAAAAAATTGGATAAAGTAGAGTCCTCGCCAATCATTTTAACCACTCTGAATATGAATGCGCAGAACATATATTTAGGTATAAATACGTATTACTTTTTATGTATAAAATCGAGACAAAGTAAGTAGTCTGTAGTAGAACGTCTCTACTCGAATAGATTGCTACTGCCATGCACATGGTAGTAAATCTGTCACAGTGACTCACTTTTGAAAGGTATGCAGGCCCGTATGACATTGACGTTTACTGATGAATTCTAGTCCAATTGTGGTCTGTGTTTTTGAAGTGTTAATAGCTTCTTATGGGTAGATAAACCGCTTCGTTACGTAACGCGTTACGGCGCCAGTTTGTCTGGCTTCCTTTTCTCTCACGCATACGGCAGTGGTAAGCAGTTTAAGTTATCACTTCTGTCGAGCGTCTCGAGACGCACAACGTTTTTTCTTTTTTTGTTCTGTGTTCTAACTGTGTTTTACCATGAGATAGATAATGTCATCAATATGTTGTAGTACAGTGAAAAATTGATTGAAGCTGTTAAATTAATTTATTCAGCTGGAATTGGTGTTAGTATTGGATTTTTGTTCATATAAATGAGATTTTATTATCAATTCGTGTACCACTTCTGCTCCCATTCATTATGCACATGTAAATAATAACTAACTTTATTGTATATTTATATTATTAATACTACTGTCATTATATACACGAAGTAAATAATATAGCATTATTGTACATATATACGACGTGTTTGTTCGTGTTGTGTTGACAGCATGATGGTAAAGCAGCGGTCGCCTTGACAAAAGCCGAACTCTACAAGATTCGTGAGTCTTGTACTGAGAAATGTCATGCCGATAGTGATGAACAGCTGTAAGTATAACTAATTTTGAAATTCGAGTTATAATTCAGTTGTTTTCAGTGAACGCCAAGATTCACCTAATAATAATTAAAAATCATAAATATTTTCGCGATAATCACGAAATAACTTGGAGTTAATCAAATTCAACACTGTCAATATTTTTTAAGATCTTCCTACTGTCCTCTATCTCACTCAGTTAATTCACTTTTTATATGGACATTTTTAAACCAAATTTTTCATTACTCTCTATGATTTCTCAAACATTTTCTTTCAGTGAAATGTTTTTTCCTCACAATTACAAAGACAACAGAAAAATAGTTAGTCGAAAAAGTACAGCCATTCTGAAGTGACACACATATACACATTAGGCAATTTATTTTTTGTAATTATAGATTTATTTATTGTACCTGTTTTTAAATGTGTTTCCTTAAAGCGATGATGGCTCAGTTGGTGTGTTCGGACACAGCGTCGAAGTACGTAGGTTCGAATCCTAGCAACTGAGTCGTAGAATTTCGGTGAAGGAAAACATCGTGATGAAACCATAGCATGGTGGTAGGGCTTTTTCTAAGTCCGCCTGGCTAGCTACCACCCTCAAGTTGAAAATCTATCGCCAAGCACCTGTTGGTTTGTTCCGGCAGCTGCACTTGAGAGCCATTCCCTTCTAGGTTTAGCGTGACTACCATCGTAGACCACATCATCATTTAACATCAGATGTGATTGTGGTCAAACGCTAAGCTAGAAAGTATAAAAGAAAAAACAGAAGTTTTTTTTATATTATAATTATTTTAAAATCATTTTTTATCTTCCAGGGATATGATAAAATTACATCTAGAAGCAGAGAAAACGAGATTACTGAGAGCAACACAGTCACTACCTATACAGAGGTAAATTAAAAATTTCATAATTAAAAATACAAATTATGTAACTAACAGTACCCACGACTTTGCACGCTATTTTTTATTAATTTATTGTAATAAATAACTGATTCATAGAAAAATAAATATGAATATATTTTATAAATATTCAATACATATAGTATTTTCATGGCATCTGTTTGTACGGCACAAATGATGATTTTCTGCACTAGCAAATATTAAATTTAAAGCTTTCGAATTCTAAGGTTATTGTTATATTAATATTATTCAAATACGAAAGTAACAAAAATATCACTACATATTATAAAATAAAGTCGCCCGCCGCGTCTCTCTGTCTGTCTTTATGTTCGCGATAAACTCGAAAACTACTGAACAGATTGTAATGCGGTCTTCACCAATAAATCGAGTAATACATGGGGACGGTTTAGGTATATAATTTGTCGAGCTTTTTTGTAAATTGGTTGAAATATAACTATAATTCTTGGAAGTGTTTTGGAGCTTTCATCAAAAATGTTGCCTAATTCTTTTGAGATATAACAAAACAATGCATAGTAAAATATTCCTCTTTTATAGATCTACAAAAAAGTCTGCGATGGCATATACCTATCTTTTAATAAGATTATAAATTTCAGTTTGGAGAAGAAACGAGAAACGATTTCTGTAGAAGATATATCAACAACATCTCTGACAGCTTACGGGAAGAGAAGAGTTGTGAATGCTGAGAAGAACACAGAGTTAGATGCTAAGGAATATGAGACTGGGTATTTATTGACCGTTCATCTAATGTTTACATACAAATCTTTCATTCTTATTAGTTCATTCTTAAAAGTTTCATTGCTTATTTTATGTAGAAAATCTGATATCATGTCATAACTATTGATATCACTTTTTAGATGGTATTGATTGTCTCTAGTAGCAACTCGAGCCTAGGTTTGTCCCTCGGTGTGCAGCCCTCGAGCATGTTACTCGCGTGAATACGGTGGCTCACGCTAGTTTTACACATACACAGATCACCCCATACACGTGCACACATAGGTACACAGTCATTTTTTATCCCTATTCGAACTGAATTAGTTTACACAACTTATTAGTCAGATACAAAATACATGTATGCATTCGTAAAACGTACCTGGCTTACACATGTATGTTTCACGAATTCATATATGTACGAAATAGATAGCTTAGTTTAGTTTAGTTAGATCGGGATATTCGGCGACAATTCAAGCCGAGGTGCGCCGTGTGCCCTCGTGCTGGTTGCCTATAAAATCGGGTGAATGCCTGATGCTATTCCCATATCTGCGTGACGAAGCTTCGACTACTTGTCGCGTAAAAATTAACGTCAATAATCATTCTGATAAAGGAACATAATTCCCGTTCCGACACCTGTGTCTTTCCAATAACTTGAAATTAGCGTCCGATAAATTCCTTTGATGTACGCAAAAACCGCCGGCCCAGTTATCGTGTTGCGTGTTTCGTCATGCAATTCGGTAGTTTGTAACGCATAACGATAATATCTTCCCACATCTGCATTTAGTCTGACCATAGACAAAACTTCGTGCCGATACACACAGGTATGGGAGTAGCATTAAGTGATCCCCTTAGTAGTCCGGTGAAACTGTAGCGGTCCTAACAACCCAACATTGTAGTCAGTTCGAAAAAAAAGATGTTATAGATTTCATTGTATCGTATCATATAATGTAATATGTAGTAGTATCTAAATTTGTGTTCTGGCGCAAATATATTCAGAGCGGTACTAATTGACGTGTACTGTAATAGAAAACCTCGGTGTAGAACTGGTAATGAATGATGAGTTAAAAGTCCATCGGTTTCTACCAAATTTCTCCTCTGCAGCGCGTTAGAATGGACAGAAGACAAAACGTCCGCTAGTGACAAGTGGAGGTATCCGCATAGCGTCAAATTACCGAACAGAATAACACCTGAAGATCTCGCTAACGAAATGCTGTGGCTCAGAATAGACCAGAACTATCTTAAAGCAGAGAAGGTACGTGTTTTATACTTATATTTTACAATGTGAATGTATTCCCTTTTGTTTTTCGATTATATCCTATTTTAGCATTGGGTACTACAATGCGGGTATTTTAATGAGCTTGGATCAAAAAAAAAACGAGTAATCTTTTATCCGACTACGTTAAAGTTTTGGTTTTAATTCTAGGAATAAATAATTGTATTGATGTAGCTAAATGATAATACTAGTTGTATTAATTAGGGAGAAAATTCATATTGTCTCTTAATTTTATATTGACTGATATTATATGATGTCGAAAAGTATGATTGATAATTAGTGTCTATCAATTTTAAACTTAGGAATACAAATTACTCTATGGTATATCCTGTATATGAATTCAATAAAAATCGATGATTACACACAAACAAATAAACAAAAATAAAGTCATACTTGTGATCAGTGACCCTTTATTATAGACTGGCTTTTGTCCGCGGCTTGGACTGCGTAGAGTCGGAGCTTTCGGTGAAGGGAAACATCGTGATGAAACCATCCCATGGTGGTTGGCCTTTCTTTTAGTCCGTCTGGCTAGCTACCACCCTCAAGTGCAAAATCTGTCGCCAAGCATCTGATGATAGGTTCCCGCAGCTGCACTTAGAGTCAATCTTCCTCTAGGTTTAGCATGACGACCATCTTAGATCTCATGATCATTTACCATCAGATGAGATTGTAGTTAAATGCTAACCTATACAGTATGAAAACAAGAAATATTAACCCGTTAAAATTTTCGTGTTGATAATTTGAGTCATTAACACGTATAAGTGTAACAAACAAACAAACTCACGTTTGCATTTATAATATTGGGATATCTATCACAAAAATGTGAAAAATGTTACATATACACAGACATAACTACAGGTGTATAATATAGATTAGCTAATGTTTAGAAAAATTTGAAAATTTGTTCTAGAAATTTTCATACAAGTCCTCTTTGGGTGTAAGTAAATTTGCTATCGACATAAGATGTAATTGTACGGGGTCATAATTCTGTATTATAAGTATATATTGAATGTCCAACAAATTATGTCATAGCACATTTACAATATCCACGTAAATTTGTAATTTGTTTACAGAAACGTGAAAGAGAGAAAGAGTTGGAAGAATTGGTTGAATCGATGACAAGCAGCAGTGAAGAGTATCTAAGACAGATAGGTTATTGGAATCAAGCAGATTCAGACAGCACTCGAAGCAGTTCAAGGTAATTTTATATTACATATTAATATTTATGAAGGTTTTTTATTCGCTAACGTTATTGATATAGGAATAACTACAAATTATAACATACTAGTATCTGATCGCGACTTCGCCCGCGTTATTCTAGATTCTCGGTGACAGTACATTCTTCTGGATTAAAAGTACCCTATGTGCTTTTCCGTATCCTTGGCAACGTGTATCCAAAGTTTTATGATAGTCGGTAGGTAGATAAGTAGTAGTAGTAAGTAGGTAGTAGTAATACCTACTCTAGGTTGAAAGCGTAACAGACAATCAAGTGATATTAAAGTAAGGATGAATAATTTTGAAGACGCACCTCATTTAAGATGATTCCATTCGAATCATCATCTTCTTACCCACGTAAATAAGGTCGGCAGTACATATTTTCTTTTGCACTCTCTTCTGTCAGATGTCGACTCTGTATTCACACATTTTATATACATATCATTTTTCACACTATTCGATTCAATGCCGTCAATAATGAACTCTCGACCTATCCAAATTACAAAATATAGTTCATAACTCGCATAAATCTACTAATTAGAATTTGTAACACTGACTTGACTTCTCAGAGTTTGAAATCGTCAATATGTCGTGAGCTGGCATGCTCATGTCTTCCTCTTCGGAAAGTGATCTATGGCTCTGCAGGGGTTGATGTGATGATATATACAGGGGTGTTTGTTGAACAGACGCAGCTCGCCGCAGGTGTACCAGCGGAGTCTGTCCAGCACGACGCTGGAGCCGGCGCGCGGGCTCGTCAGCCTGCCGCCCGTGCGCCGCCACCACCACGACGCGCCCCCCACTAACGCGTCGCACGCACCGCCACCCCCACCGGCTTCGGCCCCCGCGCACTACGACAACGAGACCGACTCCGCCCCCACCGCAGGTAACTTATCCCACCTCATATAACAAATACAAATTATTACCGAATCGAATTCATAACGTTTACGTAAAAAGTTTAGGTTCACTCTCGCGTGTCGTGACATGTATTTGTGTAGTATTAGCATTTCTGTTTTTCTACTTACTATACATTCGAATTTGTGTTGGTATCGACTTTAAATAGATTATCAGGTATGTAATATTTTTTATTTTATACATTTATAGAGTTAATTTAGGCGCCTTTACTGTCTATTCAATATACTGTTATTACATTACTTATACTACATCTCAGACCTCTGATCCGGACATCTTCACAAACAGTCTCACCGAATATACCTAAATGAATATAAAAATAAAAATATATCATACATACTTTTGATTGTATTATTGTTTTTAACTTTTTCATTGTAACTTGCTCACGAGCATACAAATACTTAATGAAAATAGCACTTCTTTACATTAATTATTTCCAAATGTACTGTACTGAACTATTTTCGTGTAAATGTTGTTAGTATTTCGAATAAATAAATAATACGCTTGGCTAAAGATTTTTGGTAAAATGTAACTCAAAATCAATCGTCAAACAGACATTGATATAGTAGGATCCTCTGTTATCTACCAATGGCATAGTTACTCCCAATGGATTCCAGTGCCATTTGTTGGGTACGGAGGGAGCGGGAAGTTTTTTTAACATACTCGTACATGTTTTACACATGCATATTTCACAAATTCATATATGTAATGTGGGAAGAAATCCTTCATTGGACACCCACAGCCCTGGGGAGCTGTGGGGTGTCAGACTCCTACTGACTAAAAAGCCCACAAGATACCGTCTGCCGCGCTATGGAGTGGCACGGGATCGTACAAGCAAGCACCATGCCACCCCGGCGACAAGGCCCAGCGCGAACGCCCTGACCGCGACGACAGCCCGGTCAAGCTGCCTACCCGTCTACCGAACCAATGTGCAATGGAAAGTCAGGTCCCCAGCCCCTTCCCTCCTTGGTCCGGTTTGGTAGTCAAGGGGTCACCCCCTCCAACCACCACCACCTGTAACTTTTTTACGTGGTTTTCTACCACGGTGACTTTTTAACGAGGTTTTCTCCCTCTCCCTCCGCCCGAAGGCCACCCCTCTGTCACTTTTTAATGTGGTTTCCTCCCACAGGAACTTTTTAATGAGGTTTTTCTCCCTCTTCCTCCGCCCGAAGGCCTCCCCTCTGTCACTTTTTAACGTGGTTTCCTCCCACGGTAACTTTTTCTTGAGGTTTTCTCCCTCTCTCTCCGCCCAAAGGCCGTCCCTCTGTCACTTTTTAACGTGGTTTCCTCCCACGGTAACTTTTTAACGAGGTTTTCTACCTCTCTCCGCCCGAAGGCCTCCCGTCTGTTTTTTAACGAGGTTGTCTCCTTAACACCCGTAACTTTTTAACGTGGTTTTCTCTCACGGTGACTTTTTACCGAGGTTTCCTCCCTCCCACCGCCCGAAGGCACACCCGTCTGTAACTTTTTAACGTGGTTTTCTCCCACGGTGACTTTTTACCGAGGTTTCATCCCTCCCGCCGCCCGAAGGCACTGTCCTCCGTAACTTTTTTTACGTGGTTTTCTCCCACGGTAACTCTTTAAGGAGGTTTTCTCCCTCCACCCTCTGACGGGCGAACCGAAGCAGGCCCGTCGTTACCCCATCCCCTGTCCCCTCTGATAAGCAGAGGGGTACTGCGAGGGGCGCCGTCTGCCGGGGTATATGCCCCGACCCGGTTCTGGAACCGAGCCCCAGGAGTGTTTATCGGCTCTCTAGCCTAGATCCGTAGTGTTCTGCTAGACAGGGTCACCTCGTGTAGGATGTGGCTCTTCACCACGCACTGACGGTCTTGGGAGGCAGGCTAAGGCTCCACGAGGGAACTGTATTCGCCTGTGGGTCCACCCCCTGCGGTTCCGAGGTACAAGTATCTCATACCCACTTGATCCCATGTATGAAATAGATAGCTTAGCTTAATTTAGCTTAGTTAGATGGGTATACTAGGCGACAGTTCAAGCCGAGGCGCACCGTGCTCTTGTGCTGGTTGTCTATAAAATAGGATGAATGCCTTAAGCGCTCCCCTTAGTAGTCCGGTGGATCTGTAGCGGCCTGGTGGCTAATAGTGTAGACAGTTTAAAAAAAAAAAAATCCGCTAAGTACGTAGTAACAACAATTCTTTATTTTTCTTTTATCCTTTATCACCGATCAAAATTTAACCAGGAATTTTTTTTACTGTAAAACAAACTGATTTTTTTGTTTATGTTTTGTTTTCAATGTTTCACTGAGCTAATCTCATTCTCTTTCACCCATTTTCGAATAATAATAATAATTAATAAACAATGTAATAAGAATAATATTGGAACATTATCGGATTACGGTAATTGCAATGGACATAGACTAACAAACACTACTGTTATTTTTATACCTTCACTAGCAGACCCGGTGAACTTCGTATTACTTACATATATTTGAGTAAAATGTGGTCAAAACTTAATACAACATTTTTATTTACATTATAAATGCAACACAGTTACGCGCTTAATCATTTCAAAAACGAATGAAACAATTTGAAACAAAAGTGTTTTGTGTTGCAACAAGACAAACCAAAGAGACCGGACCTCATACTACAGCTATGAAACAGACAAATTTCTGAATGTACTTATAAAATATTTGACAAACGAATGACAATTTTTTATTTCTAAAATCACAAAAGACAACAAATGTTTCGCGGCTAGGAACATTTTCTATTTGACAATTAAATTGTATTTTTTTAGTACTTTCCTTAACTTATTATTTATGTTTTACTGACAGTTTAACAATCTTCTCTGAACTTACACAAATATTTAAAGATCACAATTAGTCAAATCGTTCCAGCCAGTTTCGAGTTTTCGCGAGACAAACAAACAGCAATTCATTTATATATATATATATATATATATATATATATATATATATAGATTATTTCATTAATGATCTGTTTGTTTTTAAAGTCTTGAGGTTATACGTAACATTTTACGAATTTACACAAAATAATTCAATAAATTAAACGTCTTAATTTTTTTTCTAGTCGATGCCAAAGAAACAAGAGAATATATGTATAGAATTTAATATTTGTTAATAAATTATCACGTAATAATTAAATAGATACCATATAATAATTAAGTAAATACCGACTTAATCACTTCAAAACATGTCCTATCTCCTTGATTCCCAATTGCAGGCTTATTTTAATCCTTTGTAATTACTTGGGCAGCCAAGTAAACATAATTCGAGAAAAATATTTTTTGACACGATTTAGACAATAGAATTGTGAACAATCGAGATGTTTTTATCTAGTAATTTTGTATAAATTATATATTCAATAATAGTATTTATGCTGTAATAGATTTAATGATAATTATATTCACGAAATACATGTAAATAGAGTGATTTTTTTTTTGGTGTAGCAATCTAGGTAGATAAAAAATATATAAGAGACAATGATTGCATAATGTAATGCATGTATTATTGTAGAAAATCGAATGAATCTGTTATTTACCTTTTTTATTTCAATTTGCTCTTTTAACATGGAACAATTTAACAGTTGCTAGTTTGATTTGTAACAAAAAGCATTTGTTAGTAATTGGTGTGTTGAGAATAGTTTTATAAATAGTATTTTAAACAACGCTATATCTTGCATATTTAGTGATAATAGTTGTATAAGTTAATTGATGTGTGCTTAAGTTTGCTTGCTCGTTTTTGCTCGTACGTGTGCGTATACGTCACACATACTGCTAAAATAGTAGTGCTAACTAGACATTGCACGTGGTGTTTATCAACACAAGAGCCGATTTTTTTTACCTATGTCAGTGAGTCGATAGTTTGATATACTTATTGTAGATTGCTGAACAATTTCTGTACTGTTATATATGTATATATTCATATAATGAAAATAAGGTTCCTTGGAGGCTAAATACATTGAAAGGAATTACAGAACATTTTTTTCATTTCCATTATTAAAAAAAACATCTCATTCCGATATTATTTCCTAGGTTTAAAATTTCAAATCGATGTTTTGAGTTTTATAGGTCGTTTAAGATATTTATAGTTTCTGTGTAGAGGTACTTTATATATTTACACTGGTGTAAGAGCAGATTTAGATGGAATTACGAATATCTAAATAAATTTTTGTGACGACCTCTTTGATTGAAGTATTTATAATTCAGCCATGAACATATTTGGAAACATAAAAAAGACGTAGAATAGCAGAAAATATTTTCTTATTTCGTACTGGCCACATACACCAGTATAGAGCATATGTAATTTAAAACAAATTTTGAATAGAGTTGTACTTACAAATTATTTGTTTTGTTTTTTTTTGCTATCTGTTAATTTCTTTGATAAGTAGTTTATGAAATTCTGCTGGTTCTTGTTGTTTTTAACAATATTTACAACATCATTATTGATGTTTATTTTTTGACAAAAATGATTATTATTGATCGAAGAGAACTTCATTTGATAAGTTTGAGTGTGATAAAGCTGGATTTCAGCATTGTTCTGGGGTCTTAAAACTAATTGTAGAGGTTACACTTGCAATGAACTTTATATCTTAAACTTTAACATATGTGATTTTCTCCAATGTTAAACGATACAAGCAGCAGACAGGAAATGTAGCATATGTATATTATGAATTTCAGCCGGGACGACTGTGCAACGGCAGGCGGAGAACTCGGTTAGTGGTACGGCTCCTGCGCCGCCAGCTCGAGCGGCGCGACGCTCCCCGCGGCGATCTCCGCGCCGCTCCCCGCGCCGCCCCCCACCTGACATTGTTGTCGACGCTTCGCTCTCGCTGAACGAAAGAGATTTGCAACGGTAAATCAACCTATTTATTACCTTATATCCTAAATGGATAATGTTCATCTTAAAACATTGCAATAATTAAGTAGTAGATTTAACCAATTTACATACGATAATAGTTGCCTTGCAACTTTGCGTTTTAAAGTCTGAGTGTTGATTATTTTACAAATTAGTTCCATAAAGGAAAATTAATTATTTGTTGTATTTTTTTAATATTATCAGTAACTACCATATTGTGCAATTTTGGTGGCATTTTGTGTAATATAGTTTGGTTGTTGTGCATAAATGAATTTGATTAGAAATTATAACACGGAATATGAATTCTTAGACGTCACAAAAACATCCTGCGGAGTTTTCACAATAGGGCATTCATGGTTTAGAACATAGCAAACATCACAAGAGAAGACCTTGTAAAACGGAATAATTACACACTTGACAATGACTGTAACAATTTTTACTAATGAGGATTGATTGCCATAGCAAACAACATTTTTCTAACCCGAAATGAATGATGTTATTTAGCTATGTGGTAAATATTGGTAGTAAAATCAAAAATGCTTTATCCAATTTAGGTCCTCAGAAAGTGTTTATGAACAACAAAACTACTACTGGTTTGGAAAATAACCCAGTCGTCAAAACCGACAAAAAACTCGTAACTAAATTATTATGTCATCATACATCTTTTGCACAATGCATAGTGTGTTATTTCCACACATAACCATCATTCACATATCGATCCACTCTATTGTATAGAGCCTTTTGAGTAAATTCTATGTTAAAAGTATGTCTATAACTAATATAGTGATGTGGTGATTAAGCAGGAGTACATCGAAGCAAAACAGTCTGGTGGGTGAATACGGGCCGGGATCCCGACTAACGGGCCCGGTGACGGGCTTGGTGGGGGTGGGGGTCGTTGCGACCAATAGCGTGCTGCGACGCCGGAACTCAGACCCCGCACCCGGGGACGCGCGACCCCCGGACCGCACCGAGAGGCCGGACCCGCGCTCCACCGACTACATCGGACAAACCGACAACTGGCCTCTTCCGCATCGCCGGCCACAGGTATACAAATATTGTAATTATGTAACTCCAAAAATACATTGTCATTTTTCTTGATGGAATTACCATATTACACATAGTACAATGTTGCGTTTGATTAAAGTATCATATTCATAAAAAACGGTATAAATTGACCACTGGAAGAGTATAATATAAGTAATATATAATGACCGGGATGACTGTTTATTTTTGTACTATTATAACAATTGTTGTTACAAAAAATAAACGTTTTGTATGTTTATTATCAGGTTTAGAAAAGGCACCCGCTTCTCGAAAGACGACAAATGCGTGTATTGCCACCAAGCTATCGACGCTTTCATCACGCAAGGCCAGCGTTGCATCGACTGCAAGGAACTTTATCACACGAAGTGTATACAAAATAAGGGGGTTATAACCATGCCTTGCACCAGTCCAGTCTCCGCTGCCACTAGAAGTCGACACAAGGTCAACAGGAAAAGGAACATATCAAACTCTAATTATAGCCCATATGCGGATCAGAAAGGAACTGTCGGCTCCAATTTCAGTCTAACTGGTACATCCGAGTTCATGGACAGGACTGATAAAATAATATCGGACGCGACCGAGTTACAAGCGATGCAGAACTTTATCACGGAGAAAATTTATAAAATGGAGTCAAATGAAAATAAGAAACAATCAGAAGTAAGTATTAAAATATTATATTATATCATTTTCTTTATTTTTTCTCATGTGTTTGTAGTAACAAACCAACATATGATGCATCAATGTTAAATGGTTACTCTTATCAATAACTAAACCCTAAGAACATTTGGTCACTGCAGATAGCATCATAATAAACAAATGTATCCATATTTACATCAATATTTACGAGTTAACAAAATCATGGAATTCATTGCTATTACAGAATTCATTGTGGGAAGAGGAATGTAATGGTTTCGATTTCAGTTCTGTAATTGCTAGGAATGTGCGAGTTGTGTTCGAATCAAATTGAACTCTGAGTCGAATACTCTACCAGAATGATTCAAACAATTCGTCGAACAAACCTCGTTTTTCAAAATATTTGAAGAAATTAAATGTTATCTATTAAATAAGAATTTAATTTTATTTAATTATTGTACTTTATTCTTGGAAATTGGAATTTAAAATGATCTTTTAGTTTTATAGCAGTAAGGTATCTTTATATTCCAAGTAATATGGCAAATGACGAGTGTCGAAAATTCTCCAACAGGTCGACAGGGTATTCAAACACGCCTTACTAGAGTTCAAAGATAACTTGGTGGCCACATACAGCATCGTGGAAACGAGGGGGTCGGCTCTCAAGTACAAGGACCTGATCGGGAATTTCCTTCACGTGATGGAGACGGTGTGCGCGCGGGAAGGCTCCACCCTCTCCATCACGATGGGCGTGAACGCGTTCCGAGGGTTCATGGATGAGTTTATGAGTCAACATGAGACGGATAAATCAAGAACGAAAAGGAAGAAAGATAAAAAACGGAAAGTGAGTGTTATCGAATATTTTGTCACTTGGAAATTATATTTTAATAACTACCCGTCCCGACTTCACATGGATGTACTAACGAATTAAAAATGATGATGAATGAATGTCAACCATCATATGTTTTTTCACATATTTTTCTTTCATACACATCTTGTTCTTACACATACTAGCACAACAAAAATATAATTTGTCAATAGCGGCCGTTCTGAAGTGATGCGCTTATCACGACGCACCCTGATTCTTTATTGTTTCCGTTTTACGGATTTAGGCATACGAGTTTTGATGGTGATTGGTCGAACGGTATACAAGTTGATGCGTTGCAGCACCATCTAGTATTGAGTTGAGATAAAATGGATAGCATAAAAGTGTATAAGAAACCAAACAGTTAGGTGTTAAAACCAACATTTTGGTAATCTGTCAAACAGTTTCCGAACTCATCAATCTCAAATCACCAATATCAATTGTTTATAATCAGTTGGAAAGTTTACTAGATTATTAGATACTCTGAAGCTTTGAACTTTAAACTCTGAATATTCGGTCACGTGTCTACCCTAGAGGTAAACCTAGATTTATTTAGTCTTTAATAAACAAGAAAAGACTGTGCGGATATGATCCCGACTGATAGTTTTGTGAAAGGCTCTTTGTAAATGTTTATAAATAAAACTAATTATATGGAAACCTCATTTGTCGTCCAAAATACAATTGTGTGAAATGTGGTACTATAAAATCTGTTATTTTCGATATTATTTCCAGGTGGACGATCCCATACAGTACAAAGGTCACACGTTCATATTATCAATGATAAACATACCAACGGAATGTGAAATATGCAAGACGTTTTTCATGTGGCCGATTGAACGATCGCTTATTTGCCAGACTTGTAAACTGGCGTCGCATAAGAAGTGCTATACGAAGGTAAAAAAAAATCATATGTTTTGTATTAAATATATTACAATTAAAAAAAAAAAAACTTAAAATGTGAGGTAGATGTGAAAAACATATAAATTGGTTGTTATTTAAAAGACACTTAGAACAATAAAATTATTAGCACATTTTAAAATTAATGAAACTGTTATGTACATGGTACTTTTTAATTTCGTTTCGACAAAACAGTTTTACAAGCAGATGATATCAATGTAAGATTTGTATGATAAATATATATATAACGAGAGAAATTTTAAACATTTGAGAAATTAAAATGTGTGTAATACTCATTTTGGTAATCATTTATCAAAATATAATTAAGTATGTCATTCTTATGTAATACTTATTGTTTTAGTTTACGAATAACTTAACGAATTTTTCAAATTATATGGTAGAATTGTTTGACGTCCCGTATGAATTTGTCATAGGAAAAAAAAAATCAAAAACGACCTCTTAAAATGTACCGACTATATTTAACGATGTTTTGTTCGACGAAATGATGAAAATTGTGGAAAGATACATACATTAATTTGTTATGTGATTCGTCATGTAGGTGTCGACACTGTGCCGGCGTGACAACGTGACTCCCTCCGCGTCTATAGTCGGCGCCGTGGACGCGGGCGGTCGCGAACAGATCGGTTTGAAACGCGGGAAGGTAACTGCATTATCACACCTTACAATTTTGGTGTACCACACATCAATCAAAACAATGGTCACCGTAATTAAACATCACTAAAATAGTTATCCTTATAATTATAAAAATTTCATTCATAAATTATGTTTTCACTTAGGGGGAGAGAGTGTCTCACTTACTGTGACAAAGGAGTCGAGAGGTCTAAGAAGCGTGACGTTCTCAGCTTATCACATAATAATTCAAATTTTCTCCGGCATTTTTTTTTACGATAGAAAATCATACGTTTCATATTTATAAGTATATATTAAAATACGTCGTACGTATAATAAAATGCGTTGGCACTTATGGAGAGGTGGGAGAAAGATCGCTTACTGAAACTGAAACGTGACATTCACAGCTCGTCAATTTTCCTAATATTTTTCAATATTTTTAATTTTTTACGTATATATTTATACATGTACGGTGCAGGGAATATATAATTCGTGACGCAATACCGTTAGGGTGGTCGCAGTAAATGTAGAAGTGTAACGAAAAGGGGAAGAGTCTAAAAAACGTAAAGTTTTTCGTGTCGTATTTTATGCACAACCCTAAATACTATGATGGACCGTATTACGTAACGTTTCCTGCTATTTACTCTGATTCTACATTTACAAAAAATAATTTTTCATTATACAATCGTTATTAATAATGAAAAGAAATAGTGTTTCTTTTAACATTAGACCACACCAGACTTATCATAACTAACTATATACTTGATTTTTTTTATTATATTTTTTACATAATGAAATATTTACAGGTGTTTGGTGTACCGTTGAGTGAATTGCCGACCGGTGAGAGCAACATACCGATAGTAGTGGACCGGCTCATAACCACAATAGAAATGATAGGGCTTTACACTGAAGGGTTGTACAGGAAAAGTGGACTTAGTTCTAAGGTAAAATAAATTTATATATCCTCGGAACGATTGTCATACATCACAATAAAATAAGGATAAAAATAGTTGTGATAGTTTTTGGTCAGATATACATGAAATAAAAAAAGCATTTTTTTTCTTGCTGTAACTGAAGATATCTATATGTCGACTGTTAAGTTCACAATTAATTACAATCAGTAATTCGACGTTATAAAGGATTACAATATTTTTGTTTTTATATAAATTATTAGACAAATAATTAAATTTTATTCTTATATTCCGCTACCTCGTATATTAACATATAGACGAATCGGCCATCTTCCATTATGTCCAACTACCGTGACGCGGATTCTCTCTGCATGCTACGTTATATTGCGGATAGCAAGTATGGCTATGAGTCATTACATGTTTCATTTTGAGACATGGTAGAGACCAATCAATTCTGGACGAAAGAAGTGCAAAGTAACGCCTCCATCAATCAATTATCTTAGTATAAGCTTTTGCTCGCGGCTTCGCCCGCATTAACGTAGATTGGATCTATCCCTTAGGAACAGTACATTTTTCTATCTAGAAGGTATAACCGTGTCCTTTTATATGTACCCTTTTTGTATGCAATATTTCGCGATAATTGGTCGAATAGACAGACTTAAGGCGTAAACGTGTAAATCCAATACTTGCGCATAATACAGTCAAGGGTATAAATACGAAACAAAGATAAAATATTATTATGCAAATCGAAAATTGACATTTATTTATCTTTAAATTGTCTCGATGTTAGATAGAATTTATATGTATTTATATCTAAATTTGTGTTTTGAACAGATATTATTCAGAGCAGTCAAAAGAATCGATGAGGACTGTAATATTTTAAATATGACAGTGAGTTTCTTTGTTGGTTAGTTACACTTGTAACTACTCAGCCGATCATAATGAAATGCTGCATACACATTGTTAGGTGTTTAGAAAAGAACATAGGGTATCTTTCATATAGACAAATAATGTAGTTAGTACAGTATCTGGAGTGCTGCTAAGAAACAATAAGAGGGTGGTTGTTACGCAATAGGTGCGGGAGCTGCGTCGAGTACTCGACGAGCGGCCGGAGGAGGGTCTAAAGAGATTGGACGCGTTCGCGGTGCACGTGCGCGCTTCAGTGCTGAAGACGTTCTTCCGCGAGCTTCCCGAGCCGCTGCTCACCTTCGACCTCTACGATGACTTCATGCTCGCCGCGGAGATATCTGACCCACAGGTACACCATACCCTTTATACTAAAACTACATTATGCCCTTGACGACACCTGCGTTATTCCTGCGCATGCGCACCACACCGCTTGCACCACTTCTCCACAAGAAGTAAATACTTATCGCTGAACGCGCTTAAAACTTTAATACTTTTACATTAAAAAAAATATAGTAATATATTTTTTTGATAAGGACTAATTTTCTAAGAATAAAAACAAAAAAAAATGATAGAAATCTATCCAGTAGTTTTTGAGTTATGCATGCACAATGCAGACCTCTATCATTTTATTTATATAAAAGATTAATTGCATTGTCTCTGTAACCAAAATCAGGGCACTAGATTCCAGAACATATTTGTTTTAATTTCAGATCCAATGAGTCTTACAAAGGTTTTAATATATTCAATAAATATTTTATTCATCAGGAGCGAGTGTCGACGATATTTACAATTCTGAAGAAATTGCCCAAACCAAACTTTGACTTAGTCGAAAGGCTAATATTTCACCTCGCGAGGGTGGCGCTAGGTGAAGATCATAATAGGTAAATACTTTGTCATATCTTATTGCTAAATAAATATCGTTAAGAAAAAGAAATGAAACTCGAAGCTCATGTAAATATTTTTGATGTTAAACATCTAAAGGCGCAATAGGAGGTACAATACTCGGCTTTTGAATTGACACGTCGAAGATAAGACCTATATAGTCGGCTAAGTTTGGTTTCATATAGCGGTATCTTTGTCTATCGCAGTCATTACGCTGTGCGACAGAGACAACACTATACAAAACTGTAGCTAGACAATCATAAATACTCTGTACTATAAAATCGTTTAACATACTGACATGTAACTTTTAATTTTGTGTTAAACGCCATCTATACACTCATACTCCGTACTAAATTGTTAGCAGTACGGCCATCCAAAAAAGTAAGGCGCATTTGCCGTTTTATGGAATATATTCTGCATCAGAAAAAAATGTACATTTGAGAGCATATTGTTATTCACCCATTAACTTCTGTTCTTAAATGACACCATAATAAAAAACAAATTAGACTTACTTCATTAAAAGTGCAGGTTACAACAGATTTACGACTTTTTCCCCGATTTGTGGTTTTGTTACATAAATTAATGATTTACACAACAATTACAATTTATTTTTACAAATACCGATCATATATAAGCGATATATCAATTACTACGTACGTAGTAGCACTTTCATTGAATTAGAACATTCACGTATCTTATTGATTTTGTTTAATATTTATTGTATTCTAATCAATTTGCATACAACACATTTGCCAGAATAATATTGAGAAGAGGTCATAGATTACATTTAATTATGATACCAGGATGTGTCTAAACGCGTTGGCGAAAGTGTTAATTGTCAATTTTATTTGTTTCATTTTACATTTGTTACATTTTTTTTTCATTATTTTACTTTATATTTGAACAACAATCAATGTGGACATTGCACGTTTGCCAGAACGATATTGAAAAGAGTATATAGGTGAGTTTGCATTGTGTTACCAGGATGGGTCCGAACGCGTTGGCGATAGTGTTCGCGCCGTGCATACTGCGCACGCACAAGGTGCAGCCGGCGCAGGACTCGCTGCACGACATCGCGCGACAGACCGCCTGCCTCGAAGCGATACTCGTCGACAAGATGCGAGCGGTACCAAATCTCTTCTATACACGTTTTTTTTCTTGCTTACTCTTGTAACAAAAATTGATTCTATTAGTATAATAGTTTATAGTTAAAAAAAAACACGTTTATCGATAATGAAACTAAAAAGTTAAAAATAATAATTTCTTTGCATAACCATAGCTATTGGTTACGAAACGTAGAGTTAGTTTAATAATGTCATACAAAGCACCCCACGCTTTTATACTCGTGACATTAATTTTCTCATCAGTAATTTTATTCTTAGGGTAAGAATTATTTTTCGCGTGTTAGTTCGATTTGCTTTTTAAAACAACTGTTTTTAATATGTATAGATTCATTACGAAAACATATTCGACGATTTCTAACGCATGCGTAGTTCGCGCATTAGCTCTATCTCTTTCTTACTCCCATACGAACATAATTTATGAATTATTATTATACCAACCAAATCAGGATGATAATCGGGTATTTTGATCGAATTATTGCATTGTGAAGGGTCTTCGACAAGTATGGAAAGTTTGATTCAAATCTGATCGCTCAAAGTGGAGCAAAATCACGTTCAAAGATTCCGTTCAATTCATACATACCAGATGAAACTAATAATAAACGTGTTAAAAACCAAACCATATGAACAAAAATTGTATGGTTTTATGAAACTATTATTGTGAAATATATAATTAGGCGGCAGGTCCAATTTATATTGAGATGGTCATGTATGACTTGAATGTACTGTTTCCGTACCTTTAGTTTTATTTACGATAGTTAAAGATTCGCTTCGATTTTTCTCTTTGGGCATCAAATTCTAGATTAAATGTCAATTTTTGTATTAGATCCGTGGCATGCTGCAAGATATCGCTACTCTGGAGACGGCTTGTCATACGGCCACCAACAGGCTCTCCACTCTGCGCTCGAACAACCAGACTCCGCGCTCTGAAGAACAGATCCTTGTTGAAAATATCCACGAGATAGAAAAGGAAAAAGCCATAATTACATCAAACCTACCGACACTTATCAGGTATTTAACTTATCGACACTTACAAATAAAATATTTATAAGCTTTAATTAACACCAGTAACAATGCTACATGAATTTACACTATAGCTTTATATGTATTGAAGCCTATAACAGAATATAGTAGCGAGCTTCTACTGTCGCAACTATCGTGCTCACGACTTGTGGTAGAGAACATAACTATAGCCTAGACAATTTAATTAATCGTTTCAGTCATTTCTTTCATCTCATTTTGCTTTCACTATGAAATTGGTCATTCCAAGTTTTAGACTCGCTAGGACCGTTAACAATTCTTTCGGTAATAGTGTAATCGGTATCATAACAAAATTTTAAAGCACATTACCGATTTGCCGGATACTAATTTCAAACACCATATCAAGCCGGTTTTAATGTCTAAAGACTATTATAGGGTGTATCAATATGTGAACGATGGTGACGTCTGGAAATGACTCCTCTCTCTATGCATCACCAAAACCGAATGTAATTATCTGTTTATAACTACACATGTTTTATAAGTATGAGTTATAATTTGTTTGATGAAAAGATAAACCAGATCGAGTTTCTTGCCGGTTCTTATCGATGGCTGAGCTATTTTCCGAACCGATGATAACTTTGACGTTCATAAGCGCCTTTTCAGTGCCTAAACTGAATAGAGTATTTCTGATTTCATTTGATTTGCTCTTTATGCCGTAACCTTGTATGTTCGTTAGTACGAGACGTTGTTAAATAATCACAAAATGTCATAAAATTAAAACTTTTTATGCACTATGAGTATTCATATTACATCATATTCATCGGAGCATTCATTCCTATAAATTCCACTTCGACTTTTATGGAGTAATAATGGTACAATTTTTTTTAGAGCGACATCAGACGATGATCTATTGTCAACGACGGACCACGATGGAGAACTCGGCAGCACCGATGACCTGAGCACCGGCGCCAGCTCCCTGCGCTCCCAGCGGCTGCTGCACAGACAGCTCTCCTCCGACGACCCCATAATGGTATAAGACTACTGATTAACACGCCATAATCAACGGTTAAAGTCGGGAAACGGTCGCTGTCAAATAAACTTAGACCACAGTCTCATTGATATTACAATTACTCTACGATACTACAGTTTCATGTTCTTCCGGTACTACTAACACTGAGATATTTATGTACTTTATACAAAATTTATAATACTTTACCCCGCTTAAGGAATCATATCATATTATGTACAAAGGAATGTTTGATTTTTGTAATATTTTTTAGTCAACAATGTGATATTGGTACAACAAATTTGTGGCAATTATGAGAAGCAAAATATTATTAAATAGTCATATATACTAAAAACACTTTTCGATACATTTTAAGTAATAACGTACAAAGGAATACAAACCTCTCAACAAAAATTGTTTTTTTTTTTATTAGTCTATGACCCTGTGGAATATTTCAGCAATTCTGCCAGTGTCGTGTAAATTTTCTCAAAACCAACCATATATCTAAAATATAACAAAAAGAAAAAATCGATGAATATTATTTTCTACATTTGACAGCTGTAAGGAAAGTAGTTGGCTCGAAGTGACTTTGAACATAATTTTAAGGTCGAATATAAAAATGTCGTTTTCTTTCTCGCCAATTATATGAATGTCGGCTATATGAAGGATAATCTAGAGAGTGAACGCAGTTTAAAGCATTTCCAAAAAAAAAAAAAATGGTACTGACCCAAGAAAATACAGGTGACTTATTTATATTGAAAAAATATTACTGCTTTACTGTCTTTGTAGTTGATACTTTTAAAATTCATAAACTGTACTTAGGTTTTAGTGATACATATATTTTCTATGCTAGTGCGAGTTTACACAGTTTGTATTCAAATACAGGTGTATGTTTTGGATAAATTAATTCTTTATATATCCTAACTGAATGTTGTATTGTAGAGGTTATTTCTGTAGAACACAATACAAATAACTAGGTATATATGCAATCGTCGATATGGTTGTTGAATTTCGATGTACTTAGAATGGGATAAAACTTACTCAGTTAATTTCTAATGAATTCACTTCCTTAATTTTATATATACATATATATATTTGATATTTTAACAAACTATTCAGGGTAGTTGTTGTAGATGATAAATTGTTATTAAAGACGGTTTTAAAAATATACATGTTTTGAAATTGATCTATTTTACTATAATTTTACACCGACCACACAATTTTATAGACTTCTAATAATTTCCAGGAACTCATATAATAACATGTGAGACATAACTCGCCCACCGCTTGATGACATCGAAGACTTCCAACGTACAGACATACAGGTAAATTAGTGACTGAAATCAAAGAAAACAATCATATAATAGTAAGTTTACACCATTGGCAAACCCGTCTAAAATAATGTGACCTGCATTTTCTGTCATTCGCTCAGGCCAATTACAGAACGCAATATTGACTTTGTGTCAAGTATTGTATTAATCAGATCATATAAATAAAATCATATGTCATGTTTATGTCATTTGAAGTACATTTAACATTTATGCTAATTGTAAAATTATAAATTTTAGGAAGACCGTAACTAGAATAGAAACTCAATTCTTATTCGGCGATTCTATTTGTAATAAATAGGAGATATTGAAAATTTTTATACTTATTCCATAATCTCATCACGATTGTGATCTAAATAAATACATCAATATAATAGTGTATATACATAAATCGTGTTTATTGAATACTTCGTTTTTAATTCATTTGGTATTTTACTCATTATGCGATGTAGTTTAAAAGTTTCTTGTAAAATGTCGGTGCATTAAATTCAAAGTTGCTGCCATGTATCTTTTTATCATGTTATTTGGAAGGTTTTTCATATGAAAAGTAAGCCCTAAAAAGTGTCTTGCTTGAGATGTTATAATTCCATGTCAATATGTACAACATAGTTTTTTTAACCACATGAAAGAACTTTGATATTTCACTGCTGACAACACTGATATTTCAATCAATAGACGTCTATTCGGTTGTGTAGTCGATGACCTATTACGATAATATTGCCCTTGTAAATACGTAAAAGACAAATCCTACGACTATTTCTAAAGTACTATAAGTAACGTTGATTTTGTTTTTATTTGAACAACAACAGATTATATCTATTTTCGAACGAAATCATTCTTACAATTATATAAATACTACTTACTGATATTCAAGTTTGAATTATGTTGAACTCTGCTCACAATTTTTTTTATAATTTTTATTCTGGCCTCTGTAAAATATTGATTAGTATGAAAGGTGGAATAAGATAATATTACCATTTTATCTATACAATACCATGACATGTTAGCTCAGCAAAACACTAATTTTCACAAATGTAATAAAAAAGTAAAATATTGATTTCAACTAAAGAAGACTGTCTAATATAGGATATTAAATTTATCATTAAGTCACAAATATATTATCTTCTTGTTTTTTTTTTTTAATTAGCTTTATATACTCTTTACAACGAATTAATTACAATTATTCAAGTGAAAATTTATTTTTATACCTCTAAATACATTCTCATCAGAGGTAACTGTGAACTGTTTTGAACAGAATCGTTGTCGTAAATGATTTTCAGGTAGGCGGCCTATATAAATCTTTTATAATTTATATTGAAGTGTGAATCTCGTACCTTCGGAAACAAACACTTCTCGGGTTATAAAAATACTATTCTATAATTATTGTATGCATATAATAGCACTTGTTAATTATGAAATCAATGATCGAGCATGATCGAAAACTGTGCGTCTGTTTCTAAGGTGCCGAAGGGATACTATAATATGTTGTGTGTTAAAAATGTTATTTTTTATCGTGGTTGTGTCGTAGGCGGTTATCTACTGTATATTCTGTGCCTTCGACTAGTTTGCTTTCAGGAGTCCATTTTTAGCCAGAACGTGTCTGAAAGTTAGATTTTAGTGTTGATGTACTGTAATTTTAGAGCTTTGCGACGTCTTTGCAACATATTAATCTATACATTGTAAAATAACGTCATAGTTTACTCTGCAGTAGAATAGAAACTTCATGAATATTTTTACTTATAAATTAGTCTCGTCAAGGACTCTCATACTTTAAAATACAATATCAATACTGCATAGACTCTTTTTGTATACAAATATTAAATATGTAACTCGGCTACGTAAATTTTTCTTACGACACACTAAGTGTATATGTAGATAATTTGTGAAGGTTACATTCGTTAGGATTTGTAAATATAATTAGATTTTAATTAGCTGTGTACCTTTATTTTTAGTCCCGTTACTCTATGGTCTGCGTTTATTTCTATAAGTGCCTCTATGTTAGCCAGTCAAAAGTCGTTTTATTTTATTTTAACGTCCCGATTTTTTTAAAGGAAAATAATTATTACACATTTTAGTTTAGTTACATAGATTTTACATGACACTGAAATTCCTGATAATTGAAAATTATAATAGTTTGGATGCTATAAAAACGAATCTATGCTCCATCATGTACGTTCTCAATCTATGCACTGTGTGGTTGGTACTCTTGTCAGTGGCCCAGTGTATGTCGAAGCGAATGGCTCATCAATGATAGGTGAAAAAACAAGGCATACGCAACTAATTGAAAATTATTAAAAACTGTCAATTTTTAGGCCAAATTTATATGTAATTAAAAATACAGTTTTTTTTAAACATATATTAGCAATTTTTTTAATAATATTGGGATGCTTATGAAGTACATGTAGGATATACAAACATAACAGCCATGTTAAACAGGCTCTTAGATTACTGGGCATTACTGGATGTGTCAGTATGAATATTACAAAGCTCGCGATGATATATTTGAACGGGTTTATTTCGGAATCTAACAATTTTTGCGTTATGTAGTCTATCTATCAACGAAATTTATAGGCTGTATAAGTTCCACTATACAACCTCAGCACGTTCCCTGCCACGCGGCCTGATTATTAAGTTTAAGTGTACCACCCGTGGTACACGTAGCATGGAACGTATTAAGGGGTACAGTAGAAATGTGTCAAATTAAAAAAATCTAAAAGCGTAATTACAAATCTTTTTTATCTGTATATAAATAAATAAACAAAAGTAAAAATGTGAAATATTTTACTGTATACATTCATTTATATATATGTATATTAATTTTCAATTGTCCATTAATTTTGGTGTCATCATTTACTTTTTTTTTTCATTTAGATAGAAACACTTTTATTTGTCGTATATATTCTCCATAGAATTAAAAAAAAATGTTTCCGTTACAAGATTTCTTTTTATATTGTAAACTTATGCATTTTAAAATTTGATTAACAATTTTAATAAACTTTTAAGACGAGTCGATGTTATGGTGTTTTCAAAATACGACTGACATATTTCATAACTAGGAACAGGGCTATATATAAACTTGTTTTGGCAACGTCCTTGCTAAGGACTAATTACGCTAAGCTATATATTTACATATGAATGATCATTTCATATTTCTGTATGCTTATTAAACTGGCATATGTGTCCTATGTATAATCTATAATGAATCTTGTATCATATAAATGTACTATATTGCCTGATATATTTTTAGGTTCGTGTAATGTGTCAATATTATGAAATCTAACCAAAACACTGTATACAAAATATGAATAAAAAATAATTTCTGTGAAAAAAATGTTTTTATTATTGAAAATGTGTATTTCTTCAATCGATTAAATAGCTATGGCCATACGAGTTTGATTGTCTTTATTGAAAGGTAGCTTTCCTATAGGACAGTTTGTCCAATCATATTTATTGCTTACTAATTTCCATATTCCATTAACAAATTCTGTGGAAGAACATTTTTTTTCTAAATTAGACACTTCGAAATCTTCACTGCAGTCCATTAAGTCATATGTCTCCGATTTTAAATCATCAACAGTATAAATCTTGTCAGATGTAGTTTGCAATTCAAAAGATGTGGCTGCTATTAATCTTGCCAGTTCACTTATTTTCTCAACAACTGTCTCTGGAATTTGAGGTTCAACTAGATGTAACAATTCCGTAACAAAGTAAGTAAGGTATGTATTATATGAGGATATAATTGGTTGAATGAAATTAATATCCGTCAATTCAGCAGGAACTGGTTCATTCAAATCAAGAGTGAGCCCGCAAAATTTGTCACCAGGGAACCAGTGGTCATGCAGTGCTTTCATTTCAGTTTTTGCTTTGTTTGATATATGTTCGGTGTTATTTCTGAAAACATATTTTTCTATTAAACTTTTTATATATGTGGAAAGTTTTGTAAGAACTTAAACCTTAGACCTAACTAATAGAATACAGATAAATTGCTAAACATAATACTAATATATAGGCTTAGAATTTGCCATGTAAACCCACAGGTACAAGTTGGGTCAGAGCAATGGGTGAGATTTTGACAATATGGGACTAGATGTTTTTCATAGTACAGTACCATTTAACAGTAAAGTACACCAAATAAATTGTTTTAAAAAAAATTCTGTTGATGGTATGTATAATAATGGTGGGTATTCTAATGTAGTACTTAAAAAAAAACCAAGAAGAGTTGTCTTTGACTTAGTCTTTGGCATAGTAATGAATAGAGGTGGTTGTTGTTAAGTCATTGGAGAAGTAGAACGATTTCTATCTTATATAGGTATCATGCTAGAAATAAATAAAGTATCAAGTTACAGAAATTTTATGTGAACTAATTATGTGTTTATATATTAGTTACATTTTAGTACCAGCTCCACTGTATAAAATAATTAGTGTCAAAGTTCATTAATTGGTGCATTTCTAATTGCAAATACAATTGTAATTATTTCAGTAGCACTTGTAAGGTGAAGGTAACTTTTAGGCTTGGCATTTTGCCATCTTTATCATAATTTCAGTTCTAATCTGTACAGATTAAAACAAGACTGCCCTACTTGGAACCACTTCTAGGATAATGTTATATAAGCATTAATGGATATATTACATTTTATAATTCTATAGGTTTATATTTAAACAATTCTAACCACATTGCAGTATATTATTGGAAGCACCTTTTATAGATAATTAAATTTTATTTCGTTCATATTTTAGATTCCTATAACAGAATATTTTTTATACAAAATTATGAAACAAACATTAGTATATCAGAATCTTCATCAGCATATTTTTTGAAATGTTAGTTCCTACAAATATACTATATAGAGATATGGAATGGAACGGAGATATGAATAGATATGGATTATCTTTTTTTGGGGTCACTATTATTTTTGGATCGTTCTAAGCTATGTATACCATTTTGCTACAATTCAACAGAAAAAGGAACAATATAATTATGTATACTCACAAATTCATTTTATTTGTAAAATTTTTTGACTTAACAAGTGCACCTAAAATTTCTGACACCCACAGTGCTGCAAGCAGAGCCCTCTCATGGCTACTTTCCGGAGCTTGGGTTACTTTAATAAGATCTGTGATGAACTCTAGTAATAAATTACTACAGTGTAAGAATTTAATCAAAACATCAAAACACTGGACATATCTCCTTTTCAATGGTTTAGTTCTTTTTAAGTATTTCCCTCCTATGAACTTAAATAGTTCCATAGACAGAAACAGTGAATCATCCCCCAATAAAGCCTTCTTAACGTATGCTTTTGTGTTTTTACCTTTTAGTAACCCTTTAGAATGTGAATTCAGAGTGTTAATTAATGATGTTATAGAAACACACTTTAA
Organism: Antheraea assamensis; assembly: GCA_035772565.1. Lineage (NCBI taxonomy): Eukaryota > Metazoa > Arthropoda > Insecta > Lepidoptera > Saturniidae > Antheraea > Antheraea assamensis. The sequence goes on along the minus strand of JAQQSE010000095.1, from coordinate 3,021,621 downwards.
ATCAGACAAATCAATGATATTTCTGAATAATTCCTTGATATCACTGACTATTGATTCTTGCATACTAGGGTTTGGAATCTCCGAGAGATATTTAATTTCACAAACAGAGTGAGCACAAAAGCTTAGTGAAATACAAAAATTCATTAAAGTCGTAATTTTATTTGCATGGCATTCATTAGTTTCGTTCACTCCGGATATATAATCTTGGATGTGATCTTTTTGTTTATTCCAATAATTATTTCGAAGCCATTCTAAAGCGATAAGTGTTGCGTCTCTAAGTAATACTAAGGAAGGTAGTGTGTTATTATGTGCTGTGTCATGTCTCAACTCAACGATCCAGTCTGGGACACCCATGTTCTTCGCTGCTTGATAAAGACTAGTACCCTTAGCTGACTCTTTATCCAGAGTGTGATTTATAAAACGCATTATTGCTGATGAATATGCTAATCGTGACACATAGTCATCTGCGGCATCATCTAAACTATGTACATCATGTACTTGAACTTGCAATAAAGTTAACGTTGATTCTACACCCGACGGAAGTGCAGGACATCGCGATTTCCATAATTGTAAGAGGTTAAGTGCTTCGATTAAGTTCGGAGTATCAGAATATATGTATTGGTACGCTTGGTGCCATTCTTCACTATTATACCACGGCACAATATAGAAGTCTTCATTCATTGTCTCACAAATTCCATTAATTCGAACTTATTAATGTTAAAAAAGCATGTATTTTAGTTTGCAATATAAAAATGTTCTTGTTTTAACTTCGTAGAATAGGGGTGTTCGATATATATCGATATTTGGTTTTGATATATCAAATTTTTCCGATATATCGGATATTTCAATATCGGTATAAATATCGATATTTCGAACGTTTACTTATACGACGTCACCATAGATTTGCTGTTTTATTTGCAGAAACAAAGGAGTCGATCAGAGTTTAGAAAATTGTAAACTATGGTTACAATTTTCTTTCAACATTAATTCAAATTATCGCTTTACTTGAGAGCTCCAGTAAGTAGATTAAACGAAAACCCATTAGATATATATATATATAAACCCATTAGATATATAAATATAACCCATTAGATAGATTATATATCAAATATATTTCTACGATATATCGAAAAGAATCGATAGAACACTACAATATATTATATCGAAAATATATTGATATTTTTTTGTATGAATATATATCTCTACCGTAGAAGCATTCGCTAGTGTCAACATGTCAGAGTGCTACCAATGTTATTGGCCACATTCCCCAAATTCGAAGATAACAAATTCATGATTCCCCATATATTCCACACATAAGTTGCCAGTCTAAAAGACTTTCGGAGTTGCTGCAACTTAACATAAAATCGATATAAACCTTGAAAAACCGAGTATGTCTAACTAATTTGAAAGTAATCATTAGATTTTCAGGGGTAAGTGCTCATAGTTAAAGTTGCTCATAAAACGTAAAGATGCTATTACGTAAGATTTTAATTGAAATAATATAACAAAAAAGCCAACGTCATGCGGTGTTCTAAGCGGTCACCCATCAGAGTACTGACCGCGCTCGACGTTGCTTAGCTTCGGTGATCGGACTAAAATCGGTATTTGCAACAATACCCGACACAGTATGTACCAATTTATCACCACCACTTTTCGCCACACAAAAAGGTTACCGATTAGAATTACGAAACCCTGCCATTAGAAATTGCACTTCAAAAAGAGTTCATCATAAGAATATACTGCTGCTTAAGAGCCTTTTTATAAATTACTTTCGATAGTATAATCAATGCTATGTTGATTAAGACGTTAATTTAGTAAAAAGTATATAGTTCCGGCTTCGGAGAAAGAGTAGATGGTATAAAATGATTAGGTTGGCGTTTGACCACAAACTCATCTGATGTTAAATGACGATGTGGTCTAAGATGGTAGTCACGCTAAGCCTAGAGAGGAAGACTGGCTCTCAAGTGCAGCTGCCGGAACACACCAACAGGTGCTTGTATTGTTGCAGTACATACATACCACTTTTGATATAGGTAAAGGTGTCGTTACATGCTTAATTTAAGAAGGTGAATTTTTAATAAATTTCCAGCTACAGGCTTTACCGTTTCTGTGTCGTCATTATTTACGTTGACGGATTAAAATATAAAAAAAAAGTGTGTGTGCGATTCACACACGATAGATGTGAAACTTCAGTAAATCGACAAAAGATTGAGATGAATATATAACAAGGGTAGGATAATTACAAAATTGATTTATGTAAAAATGAAACTACACACATCAAAAAAGTCTAAGCAACATGCGTGGTATTACAAATTTTACCATTTACATTAATTAATTTCTAAGTATTTACTCAAACAAAGTGCGTAGGTAAGTAAACTTTTTTATTATTGATGACATACTGGCAGGTTGTAAAAAAAAAATCGATTATGTTTTGTTTTTTTCATAAAATTCAAATGACTGCGAATTTGTTTGAATTTAAGTGCGTTTTAATTGTTACGCTTAGTCTTGATTTTATAATTTTACCCACCATTTAAATAAAGTTAGCGACCAAATTGAATTGTTAGATATTCTTTACGTCATGAAGCGACGTCATTTGATGGCAGATGAAATGCAAAGAGCTGTAGGGATGTTGCAAGCGGGAAGTAATCAATCTCAGGTATCTCGACATTTTGGCATTCATAGAAGTGTTATTTGTCGTCTTTGGCAGCGCTACAATAATACAGGAGAACCCGCTGAACAGCATCCAGGCCGTAAAAGGCGTACAACCACTCGGCAAGACCCGGTACATACAACTGACTGCAAGACGCCAGCCGATGTTAACCGCTCGAGAGATAAGTTTGAGGCTACAAATTTAAAGTGGTGTTGATGTAAGTCCTCATACTGTGCGAAATCGACTGCATGAGTACGGCCTACGAGCTCGACGCCCAATCAGGTGCCCACCGATACGTCACGGGAATCGCGCTCGTCGATATGAATGGTGTAGAGAACGCATAACATGGACCCAGGAACAATGGGATAAAATTATGTTTTCCGATGAGTCGCGATTCGGGTTTAAGCCTGATACAAGAAGGGTGCGAGTGTATCGTCGGCCCGGAAATACTGAAAGGCTCAGGTGCGTTCAGGAAGTTCATCCATACAGCGGCTCAACAGTTATGTTACGGCGGGTATTATGAAGAACAGGCGAACTGAGCTCGTTTTTGTAAATGGAAACATGAATGCTGAAAATTACATTGAGGATATTCTCAGACCTTATGTCTATCCATTTGCACAAACCTTTGGCTCCGATTTTAGGTTAATGCATGACAATGCGCGTTCACATACAGCTCGGCGAACCAGTGAATACTTTGCAACGGAGAACATCCGGGTATTGCCCTGGCCTGCACAATCGCCAGATCTCAACCCCATCGAGCACGCATGGGACATGCTCCAGAGACGTGTTTTGAAGGACTTGGACGGAGTGACAACAACCCAACAGCTGAAGGATTTGCTACAATTCCATTGGGAGCGAATACCGCAAGATGACATAAACAGTCTCATTAATTCAATGAATAATCGTTGCCGACAAGTTCTGAATAGCAGAGGAGATCATACTTTGTATTAAATTGTTCTATTCTTTTACAATAAATACATTTTCTTTAGAAATTTCATTTTGTAAAAAAAAAGTTTAGTTTCTTATGTATCTTAGTTTCTACAGTATATTCTAATATTGTTCATTTCTGTTATTAAAATAACTTATAAAGACAACAGCTGTTATTTTTACATCATAGAACCCTAAAGATATTATTTTATAAATAAAATACAACGTTATAATGTGAAGAACCATCCTAAAATTTAAATTAGTACATGTTGCTTAGATTTTTTTGATGAGTGTATTTTGATTAATTTTAAAAGATATTTACATTTGTTACATAATTTGTTGTTCAAGTTCCATATTTTCAGTTTCAACAAACAAGATATAAAAATATTCACAAACACTGTTAAATAATAACACACCACGCTGACTTCTTACTAAAAATCTGTAATACGCAGCCGCATACATTTGATACATATCGATGTTCAAAAAAGCTTCGATATTTGGTTTCAATATATTGAACTAATTTGATATAGTGCAACATTCAATTTCGAAATAAAACAGCGTTATATTTTATTTGATATGTCGAATATAAAACCAGCCTTGCGGCTATAATCGCGCCCCTAAGTTTGACGGCCAGGTAAACTTACGTTTAGTCCACATCTATGGAGAGCTCTACATACAATTCATGAAATATTTTCGGGAGTGTGATTAAATTATAAAGTACCCAAAGTTGTATAATATTACTTACAGATATTTAATTATAGTGGTCAAAATAAAAACAAACTATAAGTCAATAAAATAGTGTTTATGTAAGATTTAAATAAGAAATATAGACCATTATACAAAAAATGTTAGTAGTTGTCTTAATACAGATTGTATTTTGAATTTAAAATCAAAACTATCGATGTTTTTACTCGATATATCGTTTAATGTCGATGTATAATGTTTCGATATTATTGTATCAATAAAAATATTGATGTTTTTTTGCATTAACATCCTAAAGTGGAAATGCTAATAGGCGTCTTGCGTTAGGTAGTTTCCCGTACTTGTACTAAATCGTGTTTTAACATCACGACAAAACGATTTACTGTACTCATTTCACATGATACATTTAATCGTGTTATAGTGGTTTATTGTATAGTTATGGAATTTTGAATGACAGTAGAAGTTAAAATATGCTAAACGAAGTTGTTATATAACTATCGAAGAGTACTGTGATGTGATGTAATTATTTATTTAAGATAAATCATATTTAAAGAATGAATTATAAAAGTTAATTATCAATATAGGAACATTAAAGTAAAAATCATAAAGTATATATTTAAAATATAGTTTCATACTATTCAACTAATATTTAAATTATTCGCTACTTATTTAGCGCTGCGTAAATCGATCACTAGTATTATCGATATCTACTAAAAATATATATTTCATGCCGATAATCACGCCCCGTTTTTTTTGACCAGACTGTCCGCTGTTGGTCTGACGACCCTTTACAGCTTCACTGGACTACTAAGGCGAGTGATTGAGGCTGATGTTACTCGCATCCGCAGGAAATGTGCCTCTCATTCCTCTGCACGTGCTCTCCGAGTGGTGCTAAAATGTAACAAATTTTTGGGCGCTGCACTGTTCCACATAAATTGAACCTCGCAGCGATAAATAGTAATCCATCGACGACAATAAAAGATGGATACTCTATCTAACCATATCATAAAAAAATAAATCATTCAGCCGATGAGCAACTAACACAAGGGTCATAGGCAGTCTCGGCTTGGGCTGTTGTAAATTGCAAAAAACGTGCATAGAGCTGAATCAAGCTCCATATATCCACTATACGAAGACACGCTTAATATTGCAGATAATGTAACGGTTATCGAGACGCCTTGCCGAGCTTTTGGACGTCATCTATAATGCTTTTTCGAAGCCCACCTGGCTAACCACCACCCTCAAGGTGCAAATCTGTCAAGCACCTGTTGGTGTGTTCGTGCAGTTCCACTAGAAAGTCAGTCACCGTTTCCATTTAACGTGTTTAGCATATTAGACCATATCGCCATTTAACATCAGATTGTGGTCAAACAAAAATAATCGAATCACTCAATAGAAAGAGCATCAAGAATTAACATCCGGGTGGTCTAATATTGTACTTCGGATAAAGACCGCGTATATTAAATAATGGCCGGCTTACTTTAACTAGACAATCGAGTTCATAACATATCTTAATAAGAGGTTTGTACTGTACAACTAAAAACTAACTAGACTTTCTAGACACAACGATAACAATTATAGGATGAGGATGAGAAATGAAAACTTTTATTATTATTTTCATTTAGATTATGGAAAAGCTTAAAGAATTTACACATTTTTAAGTGACCTACACTAGTAGTTTTTAATAGGTTATTATGTTATTTCGGGGGCATCATCAGCTTCAACTCACGAGGCCAACCGCGAGCATTGTTTAAATACGAGGCCAGCCTTAAAGTCTTCTTTAAATATACGGTGGTGACACTTCAAAACATTCGGTGCAAAACTTTTCCGAAACCATTCAGTTAAATTAAAAAATTATGTGACCAAGTTGATTACTAATACGTGTTTATTACTCTATGGAACAGCTGTAAGGTAATAATAGTTCGAAAGTTTACTTGTAAAATTTTTCACCTGAAAAATGTTCCGTCACTTGGTAAGGCAAGTGTAATAAAATCTTACATCTCATGGTCTCTATTGCATGTCAGTACACAAACATTTTGACTTGTAAAATTAGAAAAACGTGGTACAATAAAAAACGCTAATTATGAATTACACTTTTTATTAAAAATCGATTCGAAAGCAAATATTGTTTATAATAAATATTCACATGCAGTAAAACGCAACATTTTCAATAATTCTGCTTCTCAATTTGTACATGTCTAGTATAATAGGTTAATGTCTATTTTTATAAAATCAACACAATTTGATCAACACGTTTCAAAGTATTTATTCTCAATAAATTAAATTGAAAAACAATGAAATAATTTCATATTACTCTAAATTACAATCAAGTCAATAGAATGTCAATACTTTGATTTAAACTTTTACAGCTTTGGTACATTATATATGTTAAAACATTGTCCAAAACAAAAAGAATTGTTGTTCGACAGAAATCATTTATAATCTCACCTTTGGCACTAAAACACGTCTACGAAATAAGTTTTGTATATGTGGCGTATTTACTGCCGGCGATATTGTTTCTTTAAATGCACTTTTGTAGGATCTCGGTTTTAGATACAGACGACAACGTGACTCTCCCTTCGCGTTCAGTGTTCAGTACGAGCGGCGGGGATTACGGAAACATAAAGGCTTAATTAAACTCATACAGAACAATTACTTTAATAAACACTTAAAACATATACTTCTAATACAGTTACGTGATTTGAAGAGTACAAAAATATTATAAATAATCATTTTATTATACGTGAAAATCAATACGAATTTGATAATTACATGTTCATAGGAATGTTTGGGTTTAAAGTGCTTTCGAACATAACATAATGTTATATTATCCTATGTCTCAGTAACAGACTTCTAACGCGTGTGCTCTCTTACTTTCTTACTAACTATGAACGACGTAGAGATCTAACGAACAAATAACCGGCGAGCCGAGCGACGCCCCCGGGACATCGTCAGCCGCGATCCGATCCGCCAACCGATACAGTGAAAAAATAAGGGTAAAAAATCTAGTCATCTAAAACTTCATCGAAGTTTTCAGTAACAATTCCTAACTTTTTATATTCCACTTCCGAAATGGTGTCGCGGCGCGGCGCGCTTCACACTGAGAATATGTCCCCCCTACCCCTCTGTAGTGTGGTTCAGAGGTCTAGTGCGTCGAGATTCTGCGTGGGGGCGCGCGCGGCGCGGGTTGGTGAGGGCGGCGACGGTGGCGACGGCGGCGGCGAGGACGGGCGCGGGTGGAACTTGCCGGGCAGCGAGGCGAGCGCGGAGAGCGCGGCGTCGGCGTGCGGGATGCGGCGCATGATCTTGCCGGAGGTGATGAGGCGGCCGAAGCCCTCCTGGTGCGCGAACGCGTAGCCCGAGCGCACGGAGCGGCGCGCGCGGCGGGCGGAGGGCGTGCGGGGCGCGGGCGCGGCGGCTCGCCACCGCTGTCGCGCACGCAGCCGCTCCGCGAGCGTGGGCCGCGTGCGAGACCACGCCAGTCGCCACGACACCACGGGCACCATCAGTATTATTACCTGTGTTTCACACGACATTCTATTACATTCTTTTTGTAATGACAGCTCCCTTATGATAGGGTAAACCGCTTCGTTACGTAACGCGTTACGGCGACAGTCTGTCCGACTTCCCCTTCTCTCACGCATACGACAGCGGTAGGTGTACATAGTCAATAATTGTAACTAAAAATAAAATATATTTTAAAATCAATAAAAGATTTTATTAATAAATAACCTATCCTTACATTATCATATAATTACACATAAAATTTAAATCATAACCTAAAATTTTCTCAAGTTAAACAATTTCAATATTAAATGGTTTAAATTATCACTTCTGTCGGATGTCCCGTGACGCACACGTATTTTTTTTTATTACACGAGTTCTCGGCCCAATCCAACATCTTTATTATCCTAATTGGTAGTTATTTGTGATAGTATTGTTAGAATCCGCGAGGGCAACTCTTATTCGTCTTGTATCTAATACCCGTCCCAATGCACACACAACCACGCACGCACGCGTACGCACGCTCACACTCATACACCAATAACGCAACACCGCGAAGTTATCGCCGGTGAACACGCGGACACAACTGCCATGCGATTATTATTATACAGCCGCTTTAACGTGCGGTACTAGCCGAAGCCAGCGTGTGCGCAATATATCAAAGGCACATCGAGTTCACGAGTGGGAAGGAAGAAACAGTGATCTGACGCAACACCAAAGCCATTTAAGTGTGTATGTTTCATTGTCCTTATAGCTCAACTGTTTGTATAATTTTTAAGCTTATGCTGCCAACAGTCTGTTGACCTGTGGTCTCATGAGGTCTACATTCGTTTGTATGGAACTTAAACCTTTATGGGTTTGGACAGTCCAGGGTTTAATATTGATCGTAAAGAAAATACCACAGGCGGATATTGATTTGAAAATCATACTCACTGTAAGTACAGCGGTGAACCAAAATGTCGCCTGAGTGAGTGCGACGGTGAGCGAGCCGACGTACGGACCGCCTATCACATAGTTATAGAAGTAGTCGAGAACGAAATACGACACCAAGGAACCCCATATGGTTACGTGGTTGAATACTGTCCAATACGTCGTGTCCAGTGCAATCTGTAAGTCATAAAAAAGAAATTATTCAACTAATTCGGCTCTATTGATTAGACACTCTTGGAAAGTTATGGATTTAGTACTTGCAATACATTAATTACCTGTGTAGTATTATCTATGATAAGTATGGTGGCGACTACGCTCCCTAGAAGCATGTGATCTGATAAAATTTTGCCATCGGGCGCCAAACCATCCTTATAAGTACCTGAAATATATAAATAACATAAATACATACCATTAGATAGATGTAAAAACCAAAATATTAAATCAAATCAGACGCAGAAACAATCAAGCCGTATATTTTAAAAATGGAAATTAAAAGAAATAAAGTATAGGAACACAAGATTAATTTAGTTACTACTTAATATCTCTAATACCCACAACTTTATCTGCGTTGTTTATCATCTTAAAAATACATTTTATGTAGAGAGGAAAAAATATACAAAATTTCTCTGTAAACAGTGTTATCCGCTTACTCTTCTTTTCCTGCGTATGTGCACAACATCCGCTTGCCCCACTTTTTCAGGGCAAGAAAATAGATATGGCTAAACGAGCAAGTAGGTCTTATAAAAAACGTAGTACTTTAATAATGATTTTTATAGATAACGACCAAGTGTCTACGAAGTAAAGTTAAAAAAAAATTATCGAATTCTGTTCAGTAGGTTTTCAGTGACATTTTTTTATATAGATAAGTAAACATAATTTTTTAGAAGATAGATGAGTATAGTAAGCTATCCTCAAAAGATAGGTATATGCCATCGCAAACTTTTTTGTAGATCTATAAAAGAGAAATATCTCAATATGCATTGTTTTATTATACATCAAAAGAATTAGGCAGCGTTTTCGATAAAAGCTCCCGACGGCTTGTCATTTGTTTATTATCAGGACAGGACAACATCCGCTGGGCCCGCTAGTATATAGATAGATTTAGAAATGAACAATTATAAATGTTTTGATAGAGGTACGTACCATAGGGTATAAGGAAGAGTACGAGCGAGGTGAAGCAGCCGTGCAAGGTGGACTTGATGAACTCGGTCTTGTTGAAGAGCTGGCTGGTGTGTCCCGGCGCGTACAGCTTCGGGAACTGCAGCGAGCTCGCGTCCGACACGTCCTGCTCGAACACGCCGAGCGCGAGCACCGGCAGCGACGTGTAGAACAGGTTGTACACCGATATGAACATCTCGTCGAACACCGTCTAACCGACAACGAACAATCACTATCATCTAACATTCCTCACAATGCCACTATTTCCCATATTCCATTTAGTTATCACATTATGCAATGTGTCAGCAGTTGAGACATTATGCAATGTGTCAGCAGTTAAGACATTATGCAATGTGTCAACAGTTAAGACATTATGCAATGTGTCAACAGTTAAAACATTATGCAATGTGTCAGCAGTTAAGACATTATGCAATGTGTCAACAGTTAAGACATTATGCAATGTGTCAACAGTTAAAACATTATGCAATGTGTCAGCAGTTAAGACATTATGCAATGTGTCAACAGTTAAGACATTATACAATGTGTCAACAGTAAAAACATTATGCAATGTGTCAGTAGTTAAGACATTATGCAATGTGTCAGGAGTTAAGACATTAAGCAAAGTCAGCAGTTAAGACATTATGCAATGTGTCAGCAGTTAAGACATTATGCAATTTGTCACGAGTTAAGACATTATGCAATGTGTCAACAGTTAAAACATTATGCAATGTGTCAGGAATTAAGAAATTCAGCAAACTGCCAGCAGTTAAGACATTATGCAATGTGTCAGCAGTTAAGACATAATGCAATTTGTAAGCAGTTATGAAATCTTGCAATGTGTCATCCAGTGACGTTCGCGCGACTGACTGGAACGGTCGCTTGCGCCAATAAACGGATTTATATGAAATTGTGTTTCCTTAAGCAACACCCCGTCATTTTATAATTAGTTCACAATTGGACACTAAAGAACTAATATACAAACCTAACATACACTAGTAACAATAGTGACACTAAGCTATCTGTGAGATAGCATGGAGTGCTACGAGTTTGTGTATCTTTGAATAATTTGACAAACAAACGTGTTTATATTATTGGTAAGGATTGTCCTATTCTCAGAATATGACATGAACCATCAAGCGACTGACCTGCGCACTGAAGCCGCAGAAGAACGCGAACCAGAAATGACAGACGGTGAAGGCGAAATTCTTGTAGAAGAAGTACCGCAGGAACTTGCACATCCTGTAGTAGGACCACCGGCCGTGCACCAGCAGCAGCCGCTGCAGAAACCGGAACTGCGCTATGGAGTAGTCGGACGCAAGCACCGCCTGCATGCCCTCCTGTCCCGATATACCTACGCCGATGTGGGCCGCTGGGAATGGTAACACACCTTCTGTTATAACACAATGCCGGGACTACGTAAATCTACTTTACCATCATCAGTAGTCCGGTGAATCTGTTGAGGCCAAAAGAGCCAATAGGGTATGTCAGTTCGAAAAAAAAGAAATTCACTATCATCTCATCTTTTTTTTCTGTCAAATGCAACTACCGGAACAAACGTATGAGTGCTCAGCAACAAATTTTCAACTTGAGGGTGTCAGACGGCTAGTCAAACGGACTGAGAAAAACCCTACCACCATGCTATGGTCTCGTCATAATGTTTTCCTTCACCGAAAGCCTCGACTCAGTCGCAAAGGATTCGAACTTGCGTCGATCGACGCACTGGCCGAAAACGCCCCCAATTGAGCCATTATCTAATTTTTTTTTTAAATAAGACCAAGTGTCTAAGTGAAAATAAAAAAAAATAGATTGAACGAAACTTATGGAATAGTTTTTAAGTGATACTTTTTGTTTGTATACAATGTTTTAAGGTTTTTTTTTAGATTTTCAGCGTAAGAAATGTCTATAACGGGATTAACAATAACAAAAGATTGAAAAGCAAAAAAAAAATTGTATTTGTAAGATGTACGGTCAAAGATAGAAAACATATTAAATCTAATGGAATCATACTAAATGCTAATCTAACATCCACAGAACTTGTGTTACAAATTGCCCTACCACAATAATTCAAACCTACATCAATCGACGTGCCATCTGAACTCTTTACCATTCATTCAGCCATTGTAGCTTTTAATTGGTATTATTTTTTATTACATGGCAACAATATTTAATAGTTGGTCAACCTCTTTTCTTCTTTCGATGTTAGAATCTATGCCATGTGGCCACTTATAAAGTACCTAAAAGGTATTTTTAAATGATTAATATGAAACAAATTGGAATTATGAACAATAGAAGTAAAGAATTTATCAATATACCTTTGATCATAGACACGTCATTGGCGCCGTCTCCTATCGCTAAGGTGACTGCTTTCCTGCTCTTCTTGATGAGTTCCACCACCATCGCCTTCTGGAGGGGCGTCACTCGACAGCATATCACTGACCGGCACTGTAATACTACGTCTAGAAAACTGAAAATAAATATATGATATCTTCTTATATATCAATATTTATAAAATAATAATAATGTATAATGTAAACAAATCAAAAGAATACATACTGACACTTAACCTCAAATCTATAAACGGAACTACAATAACCAAACTAAATTGTCATTCATTCATTCAAAAATACATGTATATTTATGTATAAATATATTTTTTTATCTCGCCTCATCTAAAACACATGTTGTAGATTCATATATATTTGAATAACAACCATGAATATAGTTATTAGTCCTTACAAAAACTTGACAGACAATTACCAACCAACTTCATGGTATCGCTGTTAGGTGTCAGTGAGAGCGAGCATCGTAAAAATTCATTCTCATCATTTTTCTCAAACGAGGCAAAATAAATGTAACTTCAAAAAATATATATATTTTTGTTTTCGTAACATTGACGAAAAATCTCTATTATATTGAAACTTAAAGAGATTTATGAATTATGGTTGAATTTCGACCACTAGTATAGATATTATAAGAATGTTCACCTTTCTTCGAGCTTAGGATGTAAACAGTGCACAAGTGAGTGTCCGTTAACAACGATAGCGAACCCGTTCGAGTCGTCGTAGTTGTGTTCATGCGAGTCCGCAGAGTAACTCGCTCCGCCCGACACGTATTCATTGCTGTAAAGCACAACAATATATTATATTATACTATAGATTAAAGGCACCCTAGGACTTTTTCTGTACTCCTGACAAAGTGTATATAAAATTTTATGACGATCCGTTTACTAGTTAAAGCGTGAAATCGTAACAAACAAACACAAATTCGCATTTATAATATTAGTAAAAAAAAACTATATAATTACTATTTTATCTAAACTCGTATATAGATAAGGGGAAAATTATACAAAATTCAATAAATATCATATGATAAATATTAGACATCAAATTTAAAATACTAGATCAGTATTAAACTAAAGTACTAGACCGATGTGTTTTTACGTGTCGAAATAATTGCATATATACATATTTTTTTTTTATAGTAACTTAATATAACAAAATACTAAAAAGTAATCTAAGTTTTTTTGCTTTAAGACAGAAAAAAACAAACATTTTAAACACAGAAGCGTACAACAAGCGTTTGGAATGACTGGAGAGAAAAGTTTTCGAATAAACTATTACAATAGACACGATTATGTATAAATATTGTTTAAAAAAAAAGGGTATCTGATATTCTGCATAACATGTTTGTTTCAAACTGTGTTTATTTGAAATTATTTGACAGATGGTAATGTGAAAATGAATTTCTTCAAAAGAGTGATGATCTTAAGAAGGTTTCAAACGATGGAGTATTGATATTGTGTTTCGAGATGATTTAGAAGTTTTTAATTTGTCAAATATGTGTTACACTTTACTATAATAAAAGTAGTATAAGCTATATTATTTATACTACAGCATCTGGGAGAAATATTTTGTAGCACCACTACTGTGTTTTGACTGCATTGCCGATCGTTATATAGGGATTGGCTTCAAAGACGTACCAAAACTGCTTGGAGGCTGTAGCAATTATATAAGAAAATAATGGATAATAAGAAATTATATTGAAAGAAAACAGATTACCCCATTGGGAGCGGTGAACTAAATTTTCACGATATAATGTAAATAAATGGTAGTGCCAAGAGTAACAAAAGGGAGGACGAATGAGTAGACCAGACTATACTAACATATGGCCCCCTTTTGATTCTGGCGCTGCGGTCAGGACGAGACCCCTAAGTCTAGCCCAAGCCGGCTGCCTATAATTAATGCTATGAAGCTAGAGACTGTATGTATGAACGCGCTAATTTCAGAAATTATCAATCCGATAACAAAAAAAACAACTACAAATATCAAAGAATTCGGCAAGCTTTAAGCAAGTATACATCATATGTATGAAACAGGTATGTAAGAGAGCCAACTCGATATCGTCCATACGATAAATATTCTTAAACTTATGAACATAAATGTATTTGACAGAGCGAAAAATTGGTTGACAAAAGCTATTAATTGCTAAGGGTACTTGATACACATTATACCATGATAATACAATTCATAGTCCTAAATTTTTCCTTCACTCGATAGGTAGATGTACCACAAAAGTTTACGTTTCTTCGCCATGTTCTCCTTCACCATTACCCGATACGTGTTACCAATTTCAATTAGTAAATATACTCGAATTCCGAAGAATCTGTTTATATTTCATCGATCAGACAACTCGACTATCACGAAGACTTTTCCTTTTTTCCATCGTATAGTAAGTATACTATAGGCCTTCGTATAGTAATATAAAATACAAAGAAAGACTACTGAAGAAGTGCATGGTAAGATGGTGTATAAAACGTGTTTGGTGTGTACGTAGTGAAGATGGAGCGCACGGGAGGCGAGAAGTGAGACGGCACCGCACAGAGCAGAGAGGGACGGAGGGGAGAGAGAGCGAGAGAGAGCAAGGGAAGAGTGTGAGAGGGGGTCGCGTAGGAGTGTGCAGAGCAGCGTATGTGTGGTGTCTACCTGGTGCTGGGTACAGTGCTAGGGCCCCACCTAAATGTTACGACGGAGACGGCGGGCGCGTTCAGCTTCACGTTGGCGGCGCGCGCGGGCGACGCGCCCGTACTGCGCGCCGCACCTCGCGCGCCTCCATTTGCGTTCTCATTCTGCGTCTTCGCATCTGATGATGAACCTGTACCAATTAACATCACCGGTAAAACAAAAATTCGACAAGATAATTTATATCAAAAATATGAGAGTATTAAACTATCGCTATACAAATAGCTAATACTTTTAGTGACATCGTGCATAATAAACACGTAGAAATAGATAAGATGCCTCGTAAGGTAATTGACGAAATACGCACATATAAAAACCTTATCGGTCCGAGTATGATAAACAAATTAATTTAAAACAAGGTATACCTCGAAACTACCTCTTTTTAAACGTTATTGATGACATAAATCAATCTTTATTGAACCTACGTCTTTATCATAAGTATAAATGAGACATACAGCGATTACGTATGCGATTAAGAACCCTTGTAATAGCGAATAAATTATTTTACTATTAAGAGCATTTTGTTCGTCACGTCTTCATTTGAGAGTTTGCCCTTCAATTTAGATCGCATGACCGGATTCTTTTCAACATAAAACATGATTATGTCGTGAAGTAGGGTATAAGAGAGACTTTTGTATCATCTGGTTTAACTATAGTTAATATACAATAATTCAAATATGTACAATTATGAAAAATACTAGCTTTTTCTTGCGTCTACGCTCACGTTAATGTAGGTTTGATATATCTTTCTCCTCTATTTTTTTTTCTGGTTATCTTATACTGTACACTTTAAGGTGTTCACAACATTTTAATAATGAACGGTTGAGTAATTAACGAGTTAAAGTGTAACAAACAAACTCACATTCCTCTTTTTAATATTCATAAGGATATGCTATGTCGCGATCACGTAGACAGAAAACATAATCAGTTTTTTTTTGGCGGGTAATGATTTTTTTCTGTAGTTCAATATAACTCGTATTTATGGTATAGAATGTATGTAAAAGTATAGAACGTATGTAAAAGTATAGAATGTATGTTAGAGTATAGAATTTATGCAAGAGTATACAATGTATGTAAAAGTATAGAATGTATGTAAAAGTATAGAATGTATGTATGAGTATAGAATGTATGTAAGAGTATAGAATGTATGTAAAAGGATAGAATGTATGTAAAAATATAGAATGTATGTAAGAGTATAGAATGTATGTAAAAGGATAGAATGTATGTAAAAATATAGAATGTTTGTAAGAGTATCGAATGTATATAAAAGTGTAGTAGTGCTGAAGACTAACCGTGCGGTAGAAAGGTATTGACGACGCGTATGGAGTCGCGGCACTTGGCGAGCTGCTTGGCGACGTCCTCGTGCGACGACGCGTCGATCACGAACACTTCCGCCATGTCGTCTGTTAATAGCTGACACGAGTAACCTATATTTATTGCTGTTTCTGTAACAAACTCCTAAAATAAAACCTCATAGAATTTTACAACTATCATGTAAAATCATATTGAAGCATTAACATAACTATAATAATACTAAAACCTATCTGAATAAAATGAGAGGAGAGGTCTGTCTTTATGCGCGCATCATACAAATACAATTCGATAGATTTGATGAATATTTTAAAATGAAACTTTTTCCATTGTCTCAAATTTCTTCGTCCATCTATCGCAAGTTGTATTACAGCTAGCTGTGGAGTAAGATTAAAAACGCGATTTTATTACTCTAAATCAAATAATTTTTAGAAAATTATTGAAAAGATCATTTCATCCTTTAGTCTACATTTTTATTTCTGGATGAAAAGTACCTCTATGTCCATTTCGGTACCCTTAAAAACGTGCATACAAAATGTTACGATCAGTTTAGTAGTTAAAATATGAAAACGTAACAAACACACTCGTATCGTAACTAATAGTATAAAAGTGAAAGTGATTTTATTTCTTACTCTTTCACTCCTTAACTATTCAATCGACATCAGCATACAAGTTATAAGAAATAAAGAAAAGGACATAGGGTACCTATCATCCAGAAAAAATTTAGTCTTTCTGAAGGTTAGTTCAAACCTATATAAACGCGAGCGAAGTGTTGTAGTTAATCGTAACTGGCAACATATAAAAGTATCGTATTTTTAAATAATACATATGCTACGTCAATTTTATCATCATCATCATCATCTTACCCTTATCCCACGTAAGTAAGGTCGGCACAACATGATTTCCTTTTATACACATATCATTTTTCACACAATCCATCCACACCTTTTCGGTCTTCTATACCCGTCCACTTTAAACTCAAAACTTTTATCTTCCTCTTATCCCACCTAAGTAAGGTCGGCACAACATGTTTTCCTTTTATACACATTTCATTTTTCACACAATCCATCCACACCTTTTCGGTCTTCTATACCCGTCCACTTTAAACTCTAAACTTTTCTTGTTACATGACTTTCATCTCTTCTCATAATATGGTCCCGTACCATGCTAACCTATTACTCCTCAACTTCTCTGACACTGGTGCAATTTTCAAACTTCCTCTGATATACTCATTCTTAATCATATCCATTCTGGTTACACCACACATCCATTTTTACATTCACATCTCAACCACATGTAAACTTTTCCCATCCGTCTCTTCCATAGCCCAGCACTCGGATCCATATAACACGACTGGTGTTATTATAGTTTTATACACCTTTACAGTTTTATATATGTTGCGTTAATTTTATATTTATTGTTTTATCTTCAAGTTTTGTGTCCATGATATAATGTATCTCTTTTATAGTATATATGAATAAAATATTATTTTCATATCCGATATACAACATGAAGCCGTAAGTAAAAGCTAGTTTGCAATAATTCCGTTATTTCTGCGTTTCTAATTTTTTTATCTATCTTTATCCTAAGTCTTGAATGTTTATACTACATTAAAAAGTAATCTCCGTGTAAATTCCCCATTTCTCATAATAAAAACTTTATAGAATAAATAAAGATTAAATACATATAGACTGTAGTAGGATAGTATGTATATAGATTTTATTTGCAAATAATGTAATGTCACACGGTAATAATTAGATAAATGTTATCAATTGTAATTACATTTATTTACCTTGTTTATCGCCCGTCAGAACCCAGATCTTGATACCAGCCATACTGAGATTCGCTATCGTTTCCGGTACTCCGTCCTGCAGTTTGTCTTCTATCGCTGTGACACCTGACATCATAGAGTATTTACGTAAGTCTCGTATAAGTGTAACTTACAAATGTATCAATTGTACACTGAATGCACAATTTGTAATAAATATTATTAGATTAAAAAATGGCCTAATGGATGACCAGATGCAATGTTATCTTTGCAATTTATATTTTTCTATGGACTCCATAATATTCGTTTCACATGATCGTAAGGATGTCTTACGTTTTTGCTTTATTTTATAACCATGGGAAAAATGAGAAATAGGTATATTTACACTTTACACGACTAATTTTTAAATAGGTAATTCAATTTGTGGCATCATATCTTGCCATTCAAGTAGTATTTTAACGTGCTTTTATTTACCCATACTTATTGCCACAGATATTAATTAGACCATGATTACTTGATGGTTCGTAACCTGAATACGAAGTATTCTAAATAAATATATGGATGTCATGGAAAAGGCAGGATGGAAGTAGTATGCACGTTCCGTGCCACGTGTTGGCTTGTGGCCCTTAGATTAAATTTAACGTTCCAAATTTTCTGTGGTTTGTGTTTTAATCAGATGCGCTTATTTTTGTTGTACCCAGTGGCAGTATAATGAAAAGGGATGAAAGGTAGATGGGATGTTGGCGGATGATGGATGATGGTTACCGAGGAGCAGCAGGTCGGTCTCGATCTCCTCGTAGATGGCGTCGAGCTGCTCGTCGCGGTCGTGCAGCGCGAGCGCGGCCGCCTGGTGCCGGCGCTTCCACTCCGCGAACCCGCGCTCCTCGAGCGGGCGCCACGCGAGCGCGAGCGTGCGCAGGCCCTCGCCGGCGAATTTCTAACAAACCCAAACATACTTTATTCTATTCAACCACTGGACTGTTCAAACCCATAAAGGTTTCACTTCCGCACAAACGAATGTACACCTCATGTTGGCAGCATGAGCTTAAAAATATACCACATTTATTACAGAACTTTGAAAAATAACAAATTATCTATTGTAAGATTATAATTTCTATGTAAAATGTATTTAAAATTATTGGTTCATTTGTACGAACTTTTTTTTATTAAACCATGAAAGAATGTACAATGTGTTGTAATAAAAAAAAAAATTAAAAACCTAGTCTGCCATTTTGAGATCTGGGTCTTAACAAATCAGCCTAGGGGTTTAAGTCTCAAGTAGGCGCTTATGAACGTCAAAACTAGCACAAGTTCGGTAAATAACCCGCTCATCGAGAAGAACCGGCAAGAAAGTCGATCAAATTCCTGTTCCCATCATAAATATTTTTTACAACAAAAATTTCTTAACAAACAAAAACGAAGAACCGGCACGAAACTCGATGTGATGTAGATTTTCATAGTACTTATTATTATACCAAAAATAAATCCGACTTCAAAAAACTTTCACCTTAAAAATACATCAGAACGTTTTTGATCAGAGCTAGGTTTAACCTACACAGTTTTAGATTCTCATAAACCTTAAACCAATATATTAAAGCCCGCTTAACATGATGCTTGAACACAATAAACCGGCAAATCGATAATGTGCTTTTGTTTAAAAAAAAAAAAAAACAAAGGGTTTTTTAATTTATCTATACTACCTATTGTAAAAAGAGAACATCTGTTTTTTTTTATTTGTAATGAATAAACTCTAAAAATGATTAATCGATTTTAAATATTATTTCACATATAGAAAGATATGTTATTGGAAAATAATATGAACTGTATTCATTTTCGAGATCTACATTTATGCGATCGAAGCCGCGAGCAAAATCTAATTTAATATATGTCTATTACATTCACGCATCCATAGCCCATGGTAAAAGAAGTAATAAATATTTCTTTAACGCAAGTAATAGTAAGAAATGAAAATAATATTGCAATCAACTTACGTTTAAGTGCTCTTGAGTTTTCGACTTAACATCTGAATGGTTTCCTTTTAATCTGTCATATATAACATTATCAGCACCTTTTGTATATAGTCTAATTTCTCCATCCTTCCTTAATATCACGGACATTCTTTTTCTAACATTATTAAAATCTAATATACATAACAATTCATACACCTGTAACAAGATAATAAAAATATTACTATAGTATTATTATTTCATACAATAAAGTGGATTATTACAATTGTACTAACTACGCGAATTCTTAACATCCAAAGACTAAAAAATATCTGTACTGTGTAAATTGTACACTATTAAAATCTATAGTAAAATGATATAGCTCAAAGAACCTATATCTCTATTAGTTTGCACATACTAATTTCTTGAATTAATAATGAGATATACATTTTTTTGCACTTTTTAAGTTATCCAACGTCACGCTTCGGACCCTTAAGAGCGGTACAATTACCATACAAAGCAGTCACGCTAAGTAAAAACGGCGGGTAAGCGCTACGTAGTGTATAGAGTGGCCGGTGCGTGAGTTGATCGTACGACAAGAACCGAGCATTACCGAAATGTAAATGCCTATGCCAGAGAGGTATAATATCACACGTCTCAGACGCGGGTTTGGCTCTTTGGGATAACAGTAATTAGATATTAAAAAAATTAAAAGTAACTGAACCCTTATTGCATCATTAATACAGACATAAATTTCTGTGGATACAATTTACGAAGTAATCGCTTGAATAACTAATTCAATTACCAAAATATATTTCACTGATAGGAAGCTTTGTTTAGAGTAATGGTTATTATTACATTTTATATCATATTTATCGTTTACGAAATAGCCGAAGTTGTCTATTGAAAAATAATCCAAATTACACAACTTTACAATTCACATGATATCAAGCGTACGTACCTCTGTGTTACCCATTACTTCTATAGTAATACTATTAGGCGAGCGTTCTCTGAACACGAACCCGAAATTCCTAGCTGCGGAGACCAAGGCCGCCTCGTCCGGCGATTGCGCCTGTCAATTTAATTTAATTTCATTTTTTTTTTATAAGTTACAACAATTTCATCATTTCAATAGTTTTAATAGACCTTTGGTTTATATCATTTTTTTAATGTCGTATTTATATAAAATTTTGTTACAGGAGTCATACAAAAAAGAGGCGAATAATTTAAATAATAATAATGTATCTTAAAATCTAGGTATAGATTAAATTTTTTAGGAACACTAATTATGACATTATTTCATAAGCAATTTAGTTCATAATTTAATATTAGAAAGATCCAAAATGATATTCTGTTTTATTGATGTGTTTATGTATTTATTAGAGGGACGAAAGAAAACAACATGTGGCAGAGATGCGAATGGATGGATGGAGAGAGATGGATGTGTGGTACAACTAGAATCGATAAGATTAAGAATGTGTATATAAGTGAAGGTTGAAAATAGCACCAGTGACAGAGAAGTTGAGGAGTAATATGTTAAATAGTAGGTACGGGCATGTCATGAGGAGGGATGAAAGTAATGTAACTAGAATAGTTTTAAGTGTGAAGGTGGACGGATAGAGGAGTAGAGGAAGGCCGAAGAAGGTATGGATAGATTGTGTGAAAAATGATATGTGTATAAAAGGTGTAAATACTGTTGTTCGTGTG